>BGPT01000914.1:157834-179329 GCA_003297045.1 Symbiodinium sp. clade C Y103 | reverse complement strand
ACATGTGGTTTGTTGTTGTTCCTGCTCGAAGGTTACCTAGGAATCAGGCGACGGCAAGCTCTACTTTCATCATCTCCAAATCAACCCAAGCAGTGTGTAAAAGCGCTTGTGTGTAAAAGGGTCTGTGTGTAAAAGCCTCTGTGTGTAAAAGTGTTTGTGCGTAAAAGCATCTGTGTGTAAAAGCGTCTCTCTGTAAAAGCGTCTGTGTGTAAAAGCCTCTCTGTGCAAAAGCTTCTGTGTACAAGAGGGTCTGTGTGTAAAACTGTCTTTGTGTAAAGGTGTTTCTGTGTAAAAGGGTCTGTGTGTAAAAGCGTTTGTGTGTAAAAGGGTCTGTGTGTAAAGGCGTCTGTGTGTAAAAGCATCTGTGTGTAAAAGGGTCTGTGTGTAAAAGGGTTTGTGTGTAAAAGCACTTGTGTGTAAAAGCGCTTGTGTGTAAAAGCGTCTTTGTGTAAAAGCGTCTCTGTGTAAAAGCGTCTGTGTGTAAAAGTGCCGCGTGCCTGTGTGTAAAAGCTTCTGTGTCCAAGAGGGTCTGCGTGTAAAAGTGTCTTCGTGTAAAGGTGTTTGTGTGTAAAGGGTTTGTGTGTAAAAGTGTTTGTGTGTAAAAGGGTCTGTGTGTAAAAGTGTCTGTGTGTAACGGGGTCTGTGTGTAAAAGCTTCTGTGTGTAAAGGGGTCTGTGTGTAAAAGTGTCNAGTGTCTGTGAGTAAAGGTGCCTGTGTGTAAAAGCGTCTGTGTGTAAAAGAAAGCATCTGTGTGTAAAAGGGTCTGTGTGTAAAAGTGTGTGTGTGTGTAAAAGCGCTTGTGTGTAAAAGGGTCTGTGTGTAAAAGCGTCTTTGTGCAAAAGGGTCTGTGTGTAAAAGGGTCTGTGTGCAAAAGGATCTGTTTCAAAAGCGTCTGTGCGTAAAAGGGTCTGTGTTTAAAAGCGTTTGTGTGTAAAAGGGTCTGTGTGTAAAAGTGTCTGTGTGTAACGGGGTCTGTGTGTAAAAGCTTCTGTGTGTAAAGGGGTCTGTGTGTAAAAGTGTCNGTTTGTGTGTAAAAGGGTCTGTGTGTAAAAGTGTCTGTGTGTAACGGGGTCTGTGTGTAAAAGCTTCTGTGTGTAAAGGGGTCTGTGTGTAAAAGTGTCTGTGAGTAAAGGTGCCTGTGTGTAAAAGCGTCTGTGTGTAAAAGAAAGCATCTGTGTGTAAAAGGGTCTGTGTGTAAAAGTGTGTGTGTGTGTNAGTGTCTGTGAGTAAAGGTGCCTGTGTGTAAAAGCGTCTGTGTGTAAAAGAAAGCATCTGTGTGTAAAAGGGTCTGTGTGTAAAAGTGTGTGTGTGTGTGTAAAAGCGCTTGTGTGTAAAAGGGTCTGTGTGTAAAAGCGTCTTTGTGCAAAAGGGTCTGTGTGTAAAAGGGTCTGTGTGTGTGTGTAAAAGGGTCTGTGTGTAAAAGTGTCTGTGCTTAAAGGGGCCTGTGTGTAAAAGAAACCATCTGTGTGTAAAAGTGTTTGTGTGTAAAAGCGCTTGTGTGTAAAACAAAGCAGCTCTGTGTCAAACGATCTGTGTGCAAAAGGGTCAACGTGTAAAAGGGTCTGTGTGTAAACGGGTCTGTGTGTAAAAGCTTCTGTGTGTAAAAGGGTCTGTGTGTAAAAGTGTTTGTGAGTAAAGGTGCCTGTGTGTAAAAGGGTCTGTTTCAAGAGCGTCTGTGCGTAAAAGGGTCTTTGTTTAAAAGCGTTTGTGTGTAAAAGGGTCTGTGTGTAGAAGTGTTTGTGTGTAATAGCGCCTGTGTGTAAAAGGGTCTGTGTGTAAAAGGGTCTGTGTGTAAAAGGGTTTGTGTGTAAAAGCACTTGTGTGTAAAAGCGCTTGTGTGTAAAAGGGTCTGTGTGTAAAAGGGTCTGTTTCAAAAGCGTCTGTGCGTAAAAGGGTCTGTGTGTAAAAGCTTCTGTGTGCAAGAGGCTCTGTGTGTAAAACTGTCTTTGTGTAAAGGTGTTTCTGTGTAAGAGGGTCTGTGTGTAAAAGTGTTTGTGTGTAAAAGGGTCTGTGAGTAAAAGAGTCTGTGTGTAAAAGCATCTGTGTGTAAAAGGGTCTGTGTGTAAAAGGGTTTGTGTGTAAAAGCACTTGTGTGTAAAAGTGCTTGTGTGTAAGAGGGTCTGTGTGTAAAAGTGGGTCTGTGTGTAAAAGCGTTTGTGTGTAAAAGGGTCTGTGCTTAAAAGCGTCTGTGTGTAAATGTGTTTGTGTGTAAAAGCGTCTGCGTGTAAAAGGGTCTGTGTGTAAAAGCGTTTGTGTGCAAAAGATGGCAAAAGCGTCTGTGACGTCTTTTTTCTCTCTGCACATCTTCCCATCTTCACATCATCACATCTTTACATCTTCACACTTTCACATCTTCGCATATGCACATCTCACCTCATCACATTTTCACATTTTCAAATGCTCACATCTTCATCTCGTCACATCTTCACATCTTCACATCTTCACATCCTCACATTTTCACATACTCATCAATCTCTTTTTTTGATCCTTATACATTCACATCTTCTTTCTTTGAGACATCTTCATATATTTCTCTCTCTATGTTTTATGCTATACGATCTTCACAGTTACAGATCTCACTATACTTCTCTTCGCTCTCGGGCCATCCGTCGTCTAGCTTGGGATTAGATGGATTTAACCGGACTGGGTTACAATAGACTTTTAGAATCATTTTTGAGGTTTAGCCTTTTTGGTGGTTTTAGTCATTTATTTTAATCATCCATCCCCAAAAAGAAAGTGACACAACTTGGGGCCTGGGATCCACATGGAGCAGTACGCAGCAAGGTATTATTGCAAATGGTGCGGTGGTGTGTTCTTTGAATTTTACCTCAGCTTCCAATCGGACAGCACCATTCTGGAAGATCACATCGATACCAAGTACGACTCCTGGCCTTGTTGAAGGTGATTTGTTCATTTTTTCGCTTTGAAAATCTATTAGAAACGGGGAATGGATCAAGAAAATTTGTTCCTTTTTTTTTGCTGCTTCCGGCAACATCCAAGGACTGCAAGGTGCATGAACTCGAGTGCAACGAGCAAAGAGAACGCGTGAAAGCGAAGGTGAAAACAGCCATTGCTCTCCATTCCGCGATCGCAAACCCATCCTATCCCCATCCCATGCCCATTGGAAAGGACAGCGGTCCTGCCATGAGGACCTATGAGATCTCCTTCACGAAAGATGGAGCACTAGGTCTCTCGTTAAACGAAGAACCGGGCAGGATGAAGGTGCTCAAGGTGAAGCCCAAGGACTGCGGAGCTGGGGATTTCGAAGAACGGGGGGAAAATGGGCAAGAAATCACCGGAAAAATGGAGATTTAGTATGGTGGTCTCATGTGGGTTTATATGATTTCATGGGGGTTATATTGGGATCAAAATATGTTTTTGCATAGCATTTTGTTTGGATGAACATCCATGAATCCAAGCTATATGGTGATACTTGGTGATTCACCCGGGATCAGTTGACCCCAGTTAAAAGTCGGTTGAGCCTACTTATCCGACTTACGACCAGGAACAAAACCCACTTACGATTCTTGGGATGAGCCACCAAATATCCCAAATGATGAGAAGCCATGGGATGGAACGGGCTGCCTAAATTTGAGAGCCGATGTTCCCAAAACCCAAAACGAGGATCCAACTCAAGTTGAAATTACGGCTGGAGCTCACCCAGAATATTTCAGGACGATGCCTACTGACCTGTCAATTCATGGAATGAAGCATGTTGAAGCTATGAAACCGATGGAAAGCTGAGAATACTCTTGGCAGGGTGCCATTGATATCCATTTATGCCAGCTAGAAACCTCCATGTTTGAATGTTCCATATGTGGGTACCTACAATGATCCCCATTGTGACTTGATAGATGTTGGTACCCTTTAATCATCAAACATGGCTTGCTGGAAAATCCACCATTCGGTTCGATGATGATCTTACCACAAAACTTCCAGATGATGCTCCCATGAAAACACCATGGAGTTCCATGATGTTCCTAGTCATAATCCATTACGGATGACCCGCCAGCCCTGGGGTTCTCCGAAGCAAGACTGCCTTGACTGAGGTCTTTATGACGTGACTGCTCTCTTCGCTTGCGTGTGTGCTAGCGACGTCATAGGCAAACGCGTGTAGTTTACGACGGGGCTTCAGGTGGGGGTGGTGGGGGCGGGGGGGGGAGGGTGGGGGGGGCGGCAATAACGTTCAACAACAGGATGCTGATAATGACGCGCAACAACATGCTACGCTGTGGCACGCTCACGTCCTTGTTCTTCTTCCATGTTACCTCACGTCATGGGAAGTTCATGTACTGCAGATGATGCTAAAGAGAAGAAAGACGGTTTCATTTTGGCAGCCGGTGATCAAGCGGCAGAAGGTATAGCATCCGTGTCGGATGGGCCTCTTGGGCACCAGTGCTCGCGACAAGATCGAGCATCGCAATATCCTGTGTGCACACTACCTGAACAAAGAGCCTGGTTTAGAACGAATTTTTGCGGCTCTGGCCTTGCATAGAACTATAAGGCTTCCAGTGGCTCAGCAACTCCATCACGGTGTTTTATAAAACCGCTGTGGGACATGTGACAGTTTGAAGACGAAAAAAAGCCGACTATCAACACAGGAGTGGGCGTGCATAGGACAATTTTCGATGGTATTTGCAATGGATTGCACACGTGTCTTCATTTTGACTGGCGTTTCCCAGTATGTTTGAACACATTTCGTCTATCCGCAACTTCACAAGATGATAAAACCGACGACTTTTCCAGTGTTTTCTGCTTTTGGAAAGATGTCAAAACCAAGATTATGTTAAAGTTTTTTCGCAAAACGGACATTTTTGAAAAATGTTCGCGCAAGAAGATATGCGTGGAGGGACATACATGATTCAAGGAAAACACAAAAAGATTGGAAAAACCCATACAAAACAGAGATTTACAAATGAAGAGTTGCAATGCAAAGATTTGGTTCCCGGAGAACCTAAGGGCCGAAGCGACAGATGATATTCCCATTATAAGTTCCATTTATCAACACTTCGGGGATTTTTCGGTTGCCAATCTTTCCAGTTTCTTCAGGAGTTCTTTGAGAACTTCAACCATCTGCATCCGCAGTCAGCTCTCAACGAGGGCGACTACGTATTGGAGGTCCAAGGGGAAACGCCTTCCTTCGACCAAATCAACCGAAGCTTTGACGATTGCCGTGGATTTGCCAACATCATAGGGGATTCACCATGGAAAAATGGTGGTTTTTATAGTGGTTTAACATCAAAAGTGCTGGTTTAATAGTGATTAAACATCAAAAGTGGTAGTTTAATATCATTTAACCATCCTGAAATGGGCATGTGCATGTGCATAGATGTGTATATACATATACATAGATGTATATATATAATTACAGATATTAATATGCATAATGGAATAGATCTGGATGAATCATGTTGCTACCTCATGTTGTGACATCACTGGAATGATGTTTCGGATTGAGATAACTATTCCCACTTGTGGGCCGAACTTTTTTGGTTGGTGAGTTTAATTGGATGTATCGGATTCTGATTTAGTGATTTTTTTGTTGGTGGTGCTACACATTTATGTTTCTTTGGGGCAGTATTAAATCTTGAATTTATGGGGAGTTGTTTGCATGTGATTATCCCAATAGTAGAGGTATGTGGGTTTTTTGGGGATCTGATATATTTTTTGGTATATAACCCACAGCACATATCTAACAAAAGGCATTTGCAGTTTCGACTCTGTAAATCCATCGTTACAACGAATCTACCTATTTATTGGAGACCCGGTTTTCTTGTAGCTGTCCTTAGAAAACAAATCCATTTGATTGGGTTTTGCCATAGACTGGATGATTTTGATCAGTTTGGGATCAGTTTGGTTAACAGAAACCCTCCACTAATCAAAGATGGCACTTCAAAATCCTCCATTTACAGATGTGTTTCCCATTGAAAGCTGAATTTATCGAAGATTTTTCAGCCATGTTTGATGACACCAGAGAGTAACTGCTACCATCCAACTGTGATAGACCCTGCCAAGCAGTTTTGAAAGACGACCTTACTCCAACCAAGGACTCAATGACGGAGACAAGGTTCGACTGAAAATTGCCACGCCCCGAGTTCGGCAGCCTCCAAACCAGGAAACCATGGGCGATGTTTGACATGATAAATTCATGGGTCCAAATTAGTGGCAACAATGACATTGGAGATGCTAATTAGTAATAATGATAATTAACAATAAAAAACCAACAAGAACAAAAACAAAAAATATTCAGACGGGTCAAAGGGATCACAAGAATGGAGACTTTCAGATCCGAGACCCATTCCAAAATGCTCACACCGGTTCAAAGGCAGCCGGGTGGGCCAACTGACCGCGTTCTGCCGCGACAAAAGTCATGCTGGCTGTGTCTAAAAATGGAGCGGTAAACCCAGGAAATACCAAGTTTGATAGATTCTAATAGGAAATATGAAGATGGACCAATTCGGAGGTTTCCTCAAAATGGGAGATCCCCCAAGTCACCATGGGTTTGGAATTTTTGGATGGTTTGTTGTTACAGGGACCCCATATCCCATAGTTTTGCGGGTGAAATCACCATCGTTGTAACCATAAAAGGAACCTCAACTGCATCAACTAAAATATCTGTGGGTAATATCTTAGTGCTAATAAACACCTTAGAACCCAGTGAAATATGACTGATATACCCCAGTATCTCCAATGACTCCACCTCCATCAGAAGAGCATCCGCCCCGACTACAGGTGGCTAACCTCTACAAGATGCTGGGCGGAGTTGATGATGATTAGTCATCCCATCCCCCCAATTCCCCAAGACTAAATGGGTGGTTACCCTTCAAAAATCATGGGTTTCGTGGGGATCACCCGTCAAAAATGGCGGGTTAAGGGTGTTTAAGCATCAAAAATGGTGGTTGAATATGGTTTAAGAATCCTGAAATAGGGATCTATAGCTGATAATAAATGTGACAAGCCCCAAAAGGATGGAATTTGCTCAAATCGTACTGAAGTAGTTGTGAATTGGACCTTTTTCTGAATCTCTCTTGGGGTTCCTATGAGAGATTGTAGATAAGGATAGAGATATAGGTATGGATATGAACAAAGGATGATGGATGGTACATCATGGATGATGTATGATGCATCATGCGCGGCTATTAATCATCATCATCATCATCATCATCATCATCATCATCATCATCATCATCAGCAGCACCACCACCACCATGGCCACCATCACCATCATCACCATCATCACCATCACCACCATGGGCAGATTCCCTCAAGTAGCCTCTTAATGCGGGAGAAGGTTGCCAGTTCCATTTCGTGGGAAATCCCCTCTCTCCAACCGACGTCGCCTCTTGGCCAACTTCAACACTTTTAAGGCAGGGTCCCGGGCAACCGGCTGGGAGTGGTGCTTCAACTTGTGACGTGATTTCTACCGACTTCTACACGTTCATTTGCAAAATAGGTGAATTCGTCATTGAAAGAGGATTTCATATTATATGATCGGATTGATATACTATATTCAATGGGATCTTTAGCCCATTTGTTTCTATTCATGTTCCCCATGAAGAATTTACCAAAACATGGCGCGTAAATCGGTAAAAAAAACATGATCCCATCTTCGCATGGCTATCTCGTTTTGATCGCACTGGCTTGCAGCATCCATGGTAGTGTCCTGACGGACGGGTCCTCCAAAAAGGAGCACCTGCGCGAAGCAATCCTAGTGAGATGATTTTCTACTGATCATGATTTCACCCTCATTTATATTCAGATTCTTCGAAGAGTATTTTTCCCTATGGGAAGAAGAAATTTGGCAACAAACCTGATGTCAGGGAACCAGGAACCAGGTCCCATCTTTTTTGGTCGTTCCAGATGGCTGAGTTGGCCACGTTTCCAGCAATGGAGTGTTCCTATGAGCTGCTTGAATCTCTTCGAATCCAGCTACCCGACTACGAGATTTGCAAGAGATCGGACACAAAAATTTCAATGCTCGCGGGTAGCCGACTGGATTTCACGATGTATCTGGATGGATTGGGTTGCTGTTTGATCTTTCGCCTTTTTTGGGATTAGATGGATTCAACCAGATTGGGTTACGATAGACTTTTAGAATCATTTTTGAGGTTTAGCCTTCTTTGGGGTTTTAGTCATTTATTTTAATCATCTATCCCCAAAAAGAAAGTGACACAACTTCGGGCCTGGGGGATTAACATGGATCCGTACGCAGCAAGGTATTATTGCAAATGGTGCTGTGGTGTGTTCTTTGCTTTTTACCTCAACTTCCAGTCGGACAGAACCATTCTGGAAGATCACATCGATACCAAGTACGATCCCTGGCTTTGTTGAAGGGTTGAAGGTGATTTCTTCATTCAGTTGGAAAATCCAGTAGAAACATCTAGAAACGGGGAATCGATCAAGAGAATTTGTTCCTTCTTTTTTGCTGCTTCCCGCAACATCCAAGGACTGCAAGGTGCATGAACTCGAGTGCAACGAGCAAAGAGAGCGCGTGAAAGCGAAGGTGAAAACAGCCATTGCCCTCCATTCCGCGATCATCGCAAGCCCATCCTATCCCCATCCCATGCCCATTGGGAAGGACAGCGGTGCCATGAGGACCTATGAGATCTCCTTCACGAAAGATGGAGCGCTAGGTCTTTCGTTAAAAGAAGAACCCGGCCGGATGAAAGTGCTGAAGGTGAAGCCCAAGGATTGCGGAGCTGGGGATTTCTGTTTAAAAAAGGGTGAAAATGGGCAAGAAATCACCGGAAAAATGGAGATTTAGTGTAGTCTCATGTGGGTTCTCAGAATATTTCAGGACGATGCCTGACATATTAATTCATGAAGCATGTTGAAGCTATATCAAACCGATGGAAAGCTGAGAATTCTCCGGGCAGGGTGCCATTGATATCCATTGCCAGCTAGAAACCTCCATTTTCCTAAAATAGGGGTACCCCCAAATCATCCATTTTAATAGGATTTTCCATTACAAACCATCCATTTTTGGGTACCTCCATTTTAGGAAACCCCCATATGTGGGTAGCCATTTTTTCATTCATGATCCCCATCCATGGCTTGTTCGAAAATCTACCATTTAGTTCGATGATGATCCTACGACAAAACCTCCAGATGATATTCCCAACACCATGGAGTTCCATGATGCTAGTCACAATCCATTGCAGATGATATTCCCATTAGAATCTCCATTTATAGATGATTTTCCCATTAAAACCTCCATTTATAGGGGATTTATAAGTTCCCATTATAATTCCCATTATAAGTTCCATTTATCAACACGTCGGGGATTTTCCGCCAATTTCCCCAGTTTCTTCAGGAGTTCTTTGAGAACTTCAACCATCTGCATCCGCAGTCAGCTGTCAACGAGGGCGACTACGTACTGGAGGTCCAAGGGGAAACGCCTTCTTTCGACCAAATCAATCGAAGCTTCGACGGTTGCCGTGGATTTGCCAACATCATAGGGGATTCACCATGGAAAAATGGTGGTTTCCATAGTGGTTTAACATCAAAAGTGCTGGTTTAATAGTCATTAAACATCAAAAGTGGTAGTTTAATATCATTTAACCATCCTGAAATGGGCATGTACATGTGCATAGATGTGTATATACATATACATAGATGTATATACATAATTACATATATTAATATACATAATGGAATAGACCTGGATGAATCATGTTGCTACCTCATGTTGTGACATCACTGGAATGATGTTTCGGATTGAGATAACTATTCCCAATTGTGGGCCGAACTTTTTTGGTTGGTGAGTTTAACTGGATGGATCGAATGCTGATTTAGTGAATTCTTTTTTTGTTGGTGGTGCTACACACTTTTGTTTTCTTGGGGAAGTATTAAATTTTGAATTTACGGGGAGCTGTTTGCATATGATTATCCCGATAATAGAGGTATGCGGATTTTGTTGGGATCAGATATATGTATATATAACCACAGCACATATCTGACAAGAAGGGTTATATCTGACAAGACGGGGTCTGCAGTTATAGATTCTGTAAATCCATCGTTACAACGAATCTACTTATTTATTGGAGACCCGGTTTTCTTGTAGCTGTCCTTAGAAAACAAATCCATTGATTGGGTTATGCCATGGACTGGATGATTTTGATCAGTTTGGGATCAGTTTGGTCAACAGAAACCCTCCAGCAATCAAAGATGGCACTTCAAAATCCTCCATTTACAGATGAGTTTCCCATTGAAAGCTGAATTTATCGAGGATTGTTCAGCCATGTTTGATGACACCAGAGAGTAACTGCTACCATCCAACCATGATAGGCCCTGCCAAGCAGTTTTGAAAGACGACCAAGGACTCAATGACGGAGACAAGGTTCGATTGAAAATTGCCACGCCCCGAGTTCGGCAGCCTCCAAACCAGGAAACCATGGGCGATGTTTGACATGAAAAATTCATGGGTCCAAATTAGTCGCAACAATGACATTGGAGATGCTAATTAGTAATAATATGTAATAATGATATTGATAATAATGATAGTTAACAATAAAAAACAACAAGAACAAAAACAAAAAATATTCAGACGGGTCAAAGGGATCACAAGAATAGAGACTTTCAGATCCGAGACCCATTCCAAAATGCTCACACCGGTTCAAAGGCACCGGCTGGGCCAACTGACCGCGTTCTGCCGCGTCAAAAGTCATGCTGGCTGTGTCTAAAAATGGAGCGGTAACCCCGGGAAGTACCAAGTTTGATAGATTCAAATAGGAAATATGAAGGTGGACCAATTGGCAGGTTTCCTCAAAATGGGGGATCCCCCAAGTCACCATGGGTTTCAATCCCCAGTCACCACCTCAGCATTTTGGCCCCATGTTCCAGATATAAGTGATGTAAGGTGGGGATCAATCGCCATTGTTACAGGGACCTCATTTCCCAATGTATTGCAGGTGAAATCACCATCGTTGTACCCATAAAAGGAACTTCAACTGCACCTCTAAGTAGCATATTTGTGGGTAATACGGTGGATGGAAAAAAAGAAAAAACTGCACCAGTTGGTGCATGTTTTTTCCCATTGTAATCCCACTATTTACAGTGTTTCATAGTTGCCTAAGGGTTACCCACTGGTGCAGGATTTCTTCCATCCACAGTATGTTAGTAGTAATAACCACCTTACAACCCAGTCAAATATGGCTGATATATCCCAGTATCCCCAGTGACGATAGTCCACCTACCAGCCAGCCAGCATCCGCCCCGACTTCAGGTGACTAACCTCTCCAAGATGCTGGGCAGAGTTGATGATGATCACCAATCCCATCGCCCGAATCACGCAAGACTAACTTGGTGGTTACTCTTCAAAAATCATGGGCTTAATGGGGATTACAGGTCAAAAATGGTGGTTGAATATGGTCTCAGAATCCTGAAATGAGAAATCAAAGCTGATCATGAACGTGACAAACCCCAAAAGGAAAGAACTTGCTAAGATCGTGCTGAAGTAGTTGCAAGTTGAACCATTTTATGAGTCTCTCTTGGGGTTCCTATGAGAGATTGTAGATAAGCATAGAGATATAGGTATGGATATGATATGAATAAAGGATGATGGATGGTACATGGTGGATGATGCTCGATGCGTGATGCGCCGCCAGCATCATAATCATCATCATCATCATCATCATCATCATCATCGTCATCATCATCATCGTCATCATCAGCAGCAGCATCATCATCACCACCACCATCACTATCACCATCACCATCACCACCATGGGGAGATTCCCTAAAGTTGCCTCTTAATGCGGGAAAATGTTGCCTGTCCCATTTCGTGGGACAAACCCAATATATCCTCATAGTGCTGGCTATCCGCCAAGTCTATCCCTTTGTCTGCTCATTATGGATGGTTCAATCCCCTGTCAAAATAGGTTTGTCTGAAGTCTTGGAGAAAGCCCAAAATCCTCTTGTTTAGAACATCATTTCCCCATTATTTGATGGCCATAAAATGTGCCCATTGACTAACCCAAGTTATACTACAATGTTGGTCTTGAATCCCATTCGATCCACATTCTACTCCATCATCTCCCCAGAAAATAGCCATTACCCTCTGGCAATTTGTTACATAGCTATTGAAAATGGCCATTGAAATCGTGGATTTTCCCATTTTTTTAATGGTGATTTCCCAAGTTCTGTGGCTGTTTACCAGAGGGTACATCCGGTGATATCCCAATGTTTGATGGCCACAAAAAAATGGGGTATCTCCCGTGTGCTGGCGGTGTCGGCAGGAAGTACATCACCACGTCACGCCGTACCATGACAATCCAAGTGACCGTCTGGGAGCCCGGGGATGGACAGCAACCTTGGGGATATACCCTGTGGTTATGACTAACACGGAAGCCATGGCCCATTTGATGAGAAACATGGTGATTTACCGTTCTTAACGATAGTGGTTAAAGATGGTGGTTCTCATGTAATGTACTTGAAATGATCCGTGCATGTGTTTTGCATATCATCAAAAGTGGGTACAAGCAGCCAATTCTGGCAATATCACGAGTACATTTCACAGAAATATTTCACCAACTCAATATGTTCTGGGATGAAGATTTGATGAGGAACAAATCATGGGATCTAATGGGGATGTCACAGAAGATTTTTTGGGTAGATTTCTTAGCAGGACACCTGCTGATGTTTCCCAGTTTTCTTGGGGGGATTGATATTTAGGAAACTGGGAAAACATCAATGTGAAACTTCCCATGGGGTCACCCTATCTCCACAAGATCACCAGGTGCCCAAATCCACCGGTGAATCATGTTTCGCAAAGAAAGGGATGCTACATCATCTTCTGACACCATCTAAGTGGTTGGT
Organism: Symbiodinium sp. clade C Y103; assembly: GCA_003297045.1. Classification (NCBI taxonomy): domain Eukaryota; class Dinophyceae; order Suessiales; family Symbiodiniaceae; genus Cladocopium; species Cladocopium sp. clade C. Next base: position 166,513 of record BGPT01000914.1, on the reverse strand, counting down.
GGTTTCTCTTTTGTTGCATGTTTCTTTATGAATATATTATCCCTCCAAATTGGGTATACGAAAAATGATCGCAACCGACTGATATGTTTGGCATGGGTTCAAAGCAACAACCACATGAAAACCATTAGTTTGTTATGGTTTCCTGCGTGAATTTGCTGAGTGGATATCTAAGTGGATGTTTGCTTGTTTCTTAGGTGCTCAATCTACCATTTCGGGAATCGACTTGGACTAGGATTTAGGGATGACTTTCCAACCGGCAGGGCTGAGAATCTTGTCAGCTAGACCAAGCTGTTTGTCTATCGGTTCATTTCAAGCATGAAGTAAGAAAGGGAATTGGCCATCAGATGAAACTACATTTGTTGTTATCATTATGATTAGACGTTTACCGATACATGATAAAGACATAAACACAAAATGCATCCAGGCATCCAAAAAAAATACAGATATGGGTGAAAAACATGGTCAAAACCAAAAAAGCCTGGTAGTGACACGTTGGTATAGTTGGCAAAAAGCTGGTACAGCTGGAAGTTCTTCCCCCAAGTCGAAGGTTCCCTGGCTATTGACCCATCACCGTGCTGTTTTGCATTTGGGAATCAAGAAACTGACTCCTGGCCATGGTTTTTGTCATGTTTGGGATGATTGGACACGGCATGGACAAGTAGACGAAAGTAGCGGGAAATTGACAGCCCATTTAGATCCCATGATGTTACACCATTGCGAGTGTTTACAGAACAAAATAGTGGTATACAACATATTATTCACCAAGAATTTCAAGTATTTTCAAGTACATTGCATATATTATCCCAAAAAAAATCCCCTTCCCCATGAAAAAAAACACTAAATATCCATGATCCTGTGAGATTCTTCATTTGATACAAGATTGAAACAGCAACATCATGAGGTTTCATGAGTTTTCAGCATAGATTTCCCCACCGTTTTTCCACCATTTTCCCACCCACCATCTTGCCACATGATCATCGGCCGTCAGACTGACACCACCAGCATGGGCGCAATTCACCAGAGTACGCTGTCGCCGGCCACCTCGACGTCGCTGGGCCAACGCTTGGTGAATGGGCGGAGGTCGTAGAAGATGGAAGGTTCAATACATGGGTTTCGATCAATGTACCCAGAAATGGATGGTTTACAATCGAACATCCCACTAAAGTGGATGATTTGGGCCCCATTTTAGAAAACCTCCATATGGATTTAAAGTTCAGATCTCCAAAAATGGATCTTGAAATATGGTTTTCTTTGGTTTGATATGATTTTATATGATTTGAGAGGACCAATAGTGGGACAATGATAACAATATTGTTGAAAACCCTGGTTGGTTGATCACAATCCAGTCGGGGAATCCCTATGAACCAACCAGTATGATACGGGACCACGCAGGGTTTTGAACACTGCTCCACAGTGGTTGGTATCAACTTCTTAAGATGCGGATGTTTCTGCTATAAATATGCCCCTTTTTTTTAGAACCAAGTTAGGATTTGACCATGACGTACGGGTTTAACAACATGTTTGTTCACCTTTAAAAATACCCAACTATTGGGTGGTTTGGTTGGGGGGGTTGGGTTTCAACCATGAAAATTGATGTGAAATTGAAGTGATGGTTGGTTCTGGGTGGTATGTGAAAAATTGCTTTAAGAAGTGCTAAACTGTCACAGTCTCAGTTCACATTATGTATTACCCTCTGGTGAACTAACATAGCTATTGAAAATGGCCATTTATAGTGGATTTTCCCATTAGAATTGTGATTTTCCATAGTTATGTCAGTTCACCAGAGGGTAGCTGATGTGGTTCTCTGAACATGTTTCGAAACCAAAATCCAATGGTTTAGAAAGTAATTGTCCAACGCCCAAGTGTTGGTTTGAGAACGGGAAATTTCAGCACCGATCACTACGACAAGTAGGATTTATGCTGGATTCATCTACAGTTGATTGGGTCTCTGGGTCAACTGATCACTGTGGAGCCCCGCTTTGCAATTGCTGTTTGCTTATTTAACGGAGATATAAACACTAAACATTGGTTTACACCACCTAAAAATGCTGGTATATCTTAGTGATGGTTGGTTATGAAATAGTTAGGCACATGAGTCATGCCACCCGGTAAGATAGGACTTAGGAAGTGTGAACGAACTCATAATAGGAATACCTATCAACCAGCCACTGTTTCCGATATTCATCCCCTCCAGATATGGGAATTGAATGGAGAGATTGTCATCCATACCCAAGAGATCAATTCAGAACCGAAAATCAGTTCGATTCATAGATAGTTTGAAAAAGGTGTTGATCCAGAACCAAATAGGTTGTGATACTATGTTGATAAGTTGAGACGATAGTTGCTATCAGTTCTTAAAGGTTGTTCTCACATTTTGATCCACCAATGATCATCTGGGCTCGAGCTAGCAAAAAAACACTGGGCTGCGGATAACTGGATAAGCAATCCGGCGTGTTATTTTGTCGTTTCATTTGTGGGTCACGAGAATGCCGAAAAAGTGTTTCCAGGATGTTATAGATTAATGTTCTTATAATTACAGGTTTCTAGTTGTTCTATCCCTTTGGGAGTTGCCGTAACTTGATAGAAAAAAAAGACAAGCGCATTTGTGTCAAAGTCAGGGCAGCTAAATTACCTGGACCACTGCATAGATTGACTGCTTAAGAGGTGCATCCCACCTTCCCGGTGTCATCCGAAAATGTGGAAATCCACTGGTAAAACAAAGCCAGATCCACTATCCCCAATGACTCACCATGGGTAGTTGTACCATTCCCAGTCATAGCTGGTTTATGGCATTGTTTTACCCAGATCAAAAAAAAAAATGGTGATTTGCCCTTGTCACGTTTGCCGGAGAGTGCCCCAAAATATGGGGGCATGGTTTTTGAGGGGTGATCTCCATTCGACTTGGTTTTGAACCTGGTGGCTTCAAACATTTGGGATGATGACCCACCAGAGGGATATTCATAACATCCCCATTTTAGGGATGATACCCTCATCAATTCAGGGATGTTTATATGACGATATTTTGTGGAATGTGTAGCGAAAAACCACCAACCAGAAACCCTAAACAGTCACCCAGAAAAATCCGCGAAAGCTGCTTGAAAAATCAGCCGCTCGCAGTGAAATCCGGCGCGGCAAACGGAATTCATGATGATCAAGCAACGGATGCGAGGAAGATTTTCTGAGTTTCAGATGAACCTACATCATATCAAGTTGGCTTGTACTATGATATATGCCATGAAATATCCCCATGTAGCCCATAACATGCCATAACATCCCTCGCTATTCATGGTTTTCACATATCCGAATACCACCAACTATTCCCAAATATGGGCCTATCTGAAAATAGTGTACCCCTCAATTCATTGGATTATCATCATTTTCCACATTAAGATACGTGTAGCCATTTAGCTATGAAAATCCCCATGTTGAATAGTAAATCAACTGGTAAATAGGCCAGTGTCAATAGCTCAATGAAAAATTGTCAGCGGGTACCCCATCTTCAGACCCATTTTTCGTTTTGCCAAGGATTCCTTTGAAGATCCCTGCGCACATGCATCCTGTGTCAGGGCTCCCCAGATCCAACGGTTCTGAGGATTCGGCTGTTTTGGATTGGAAAGAATAGCATCAATTTTTATGTCACTGGAACAAGAACTAGAAGATCATCCATTTTTGAAGGGAATTCCTGAAAACGATTGAGTTTCCATTTGGATACGTATGTACTCTCTTGATCATGTCCCATAGATGTGCATTACAATCTCATCATCTTAACATCACTTCAGCAACGAGGATCCGGCTACTGCCCCTGGCAGGTCATGCAGAGTTTTTTTGTGGGAATCCTTAGCAACACAGGCATCCCAACAAAGAGATCAAAACAGATGGCCGTTCGGCTTAAGACCAATGCGAGGAAGTGGTAAATTTCAAATCTTCTGTGTTTTTTGATAGATTGATAGATGCTTCATGTCAATGTGGCGTTGCCAAGCGGTCGCAGTGAAGAATTTACGCTTCCGCAGTCCTCCAAAGTAGGGGACTTGATGGTTCTGGCACAGAAATCATTTCAACTTGGCTTCTTGAGGCTTGTGACTGCAGACCATTGCGTGGTGGATCCTACAGTCTCTCTGCAAGCTGCAGGACTTGAAGATGGAGACCACCTGACAGCCATTGTCATGGAGGCAAAGGTAGNGGAGGCAAAGGTAGCTGCAACGGGACGCGCTTTTGCATTGTTTTGCCCTGGAGGTGACAGGATTGTTACATGGGGCGATCCAGGCTCTGGTGGTGACAGCTCTGAAGTCCAAGATCAGCTGAGAGGTGTCCAGCAGGTTCAGTCGACTGATGCTGCATTTGCTGCGGTCCTGGCCGATGGTTCCGTTGTGACCTGGGGCCATCCACGTCGTGGTGGTGACAGCTCTTCTGTTCAACACCAGCTGAAAGGTATCCAACAGGTTCAAGCCAGTTCGGCGGCCGCTTTTGCTGCAATCCTTGCAGACGGGTCGGTCGTGACTTGGGGAGATCCAGGTTATGGTGGTGACAGCTCTGAGGTCCAAGATCAGCTCAAGGACGTCCAACAGGTTCAAGCAACTTACGGCGCATTTGCTGCTATCATGTCAAATGGATCGGTTGTGACTTGGGGCGATCAATATTTTGGTGGTGACAGCTCTAGAGTCCAAGGTCAGCTCAAGGGTGTCCAGCAGGTTGAAGCCACTCATTGCGCATGTGATGATTTCGATTTTGATTCATTGGTGCAAGTAACTTTATCTGAATCTGGCTCATTTGCTGCAATTTTGACTGATGGCTCGGTTGTGACTTGGGGCCATGCACGTCATGGTGGTGACAGCTCTGAGGTCCAAGATCAGCTCAAGGACGTCCGGCGGATTGGAGCAACTGATAGCGCGTTTGCTGCGATCCTTGTTGATGGTTCGGTTGTGACTTGGGGGTATCCATTTTCGGGTGGTGACAGCTCTCGGGTCCAAGAGCAGCTTAAGGGTGTCTGGCAGGTTCGAGCAACTGCTCGAGCATTTGCCGCGATCCTTGCGGATAGATCAGTTGTGACTTGGGGAGATCGAGATTATGGTGGTGATAGCTCTAAAGTCCAGGATCAGCTCCAGGATATCCAGCAGGTTCAATCAACTGATAGCGCATTTGCTGCTGTCCTGTCAGATGGATCGGTTGTGACTTGGGGCGATCCATATTTTGGTGGTGACAGCTCTGAAGTCCAGAATCAGCTCAAGGGCGTCAAGCAAGTTCAAGCAACATCACGTGCATTTGTTGCAATCCTGGTGGACGGATCTGTTCTGACTTGGGGGGATCCAAACTATGGTGGTGACAGCTCAGCAGTTGAAGACCAGTTCGCTTCTTTGTAGCTAGGCAGCTAGGCTCGCGCATGTTTGCAGGGCTCCGCTTGAAAAGGTCGTGGCTGCCGGGGTCATTGTGACCATCTCGGGTAGGCTGGAAGCTGTGCTGCTGCACTACCATTGAACGCCCTTAGCAAATGTTAGTGTTCCATGTGTTGTAATACCACGAATTGCTCCGGTTTTTTTGTGAACGGATGAGCAAGAAATTTGTTTGATCTCGGCCTATGATCCATCAGAAAAAATATTACCTTTCAACTAACAAAACCTTACTTAGGATCTTAGGTAAACCCCAGCGATCTAGATCTCGATTTTGGCTTGGGGAGTGTACTTTTTGGTGCCACTTTCTGACCAGAAAAGTCACCCCGGGAACCTGAAATCCAGAAACTCATTGGGGCAACTATCAATTGGGCGGTAAATCCCAAAATAATGATAAATTGGTTCTGTTTGATCTTGGGTTGGAACAAACCAGCAGGTTAACCCTAACCAGCAACAGTGCGGTTGAATCACCAACACAAAGTGTGAAAAGATCCAAATTGTGCAAGTTTTCCACAGCAGGGGAGATCAAAACGGATGGCCGTTCGGCTTAAGACCAATGCGAGGAACTGGTAAATTTCAAATCTTCTGTGTTTTTTGATAGATTGATAGATGCTTCATGTCAATGTGGCTTTGCCAAGCGGTCGCAGTGAAGAATTTACGCTGCCGCAGTCCTCCAAAGTAGGGGACTTGAGGGTTCTGGCACAGAAATCATTTCAACTTGGCTTCTTGAAGCTAGTTNCTGCAGACCATTGCGTGGTGGATCCTACAGTCTCTCTGCAAGCTGCAGGACTTGAAGATGGAGACCACCTGACAGCCATTGTCATGGAGGCAAAGGTAGCTGCAACGGGACGCGCTTTTGCATTGTTTTGCCCTGGAGGTGACAGGATTGTTACATGGGGCGATCCAGGCTCTGGTGGTGACAGNGGAGGCAAAGGTAGCTGCAACGGGACGCGCTTTTGCATTGTTTTGCCCTGGAGGTGACAGGATTGTTACATGGGGCGATCCAGGCTCTGGTGGTGACAGTTCTGAAGTCCAAGATCAGCTGAGAGGTGTCCAGCAGGTTCAGTCGACTGATGCTGCATTTGCTGCGGTCCTGGCCGATGGTTCTGTTGTGACTTGGGGCCATCCACGTCGTGGTGGTGATAGCTCTTCTGTTCAACACCAGCTGAAAGGTATCCAACAGGTTCAAGCCAGTTCGGCGGCCGCCTTTGCTGCAATCCTTGCAGACAGGTCGGTCGTGACTTGGGGAGATCCAGATTATGGTGGTGACAGCTCAGAAGTCCAAGATCAGCTCAAGGAGGTTCAACAGATTCAATCAACGAATTATGCACATGCTGCGATCCTGGCGGACAGATCCATTGTGGTTTGGGGCGATGAAAATTATGGCGGTGACACCTCTGAAGTTCAGGATCAGCTCAAGGGTGTGCAGCAGATTCAAGCAACCGATGGCGCATTTGCTGCAATCTTGGCAGATGGGTCAGTTGTGACTTGGGGCGAGCCGCATGATGGTGGTGACAGCTCTGAAGTCCAGGATCGGTTGAAAGGTGTCCAACAGGTTCAGGCCAGTTCGACTGCATTTGCTGCGATCCTTGTGGATGGTTCGGTTGTGACTTGGGGGTATCCATTTTCAGGTGGTGACAGCTCTCGGGTCCAAGATCAGCTAAAAGGTGTGCGGCAGGTTCGAGCAAATGCTCGAGCATTTGCTGCGCTCCTTGCAAGCGGCTCAGTTGTGACTTGGGGGGATCCAGATCGTGGCGGTGACAGCTCTGAGGTCCAGGATCAGCTCAAAGGTGTCCAGCAGGTTCGAGCAACCCGTTGCGCATTTGCTGCGGTCCTTGCAGGCGGGTCTGTTGTGACCTGGGGCCTTCCGGCCTTTGGTGGTGACAGCTCTAAAGCCAAAGATCAGCTGACCAGTGTCCAGCAGGTTCAAGCAACTTCGGGAGCATTTGCTGCGATCCTGGCAGATGGATCGGTTGTGACTTGGGGCGATCCATGTCGTGGTGGTGATAGCTCCGCAGTTGCAGATCAGTTTGCATGTGTGTAGCGAGTTTTGTGGACGGCTCCAAAGCAGTTTGAAAAGACCGAAGAGCAGCGTGGTGGACCGGTCACCACTGACTTTTTCTCCAACAGCTTTCTGAATACCAATTGATTTGTTTCATCTTAAAGATCCAAAGAGAAACACCCACAGAATCCTGAGGATGATTTCAGGATGTTGTCTATCAACAGTTGGTTTATAATCCCCGGTAACTAGTTGATATTTGTTTTTTTGCCATAAAGCCAAACGTGAAATTGGAGTGATGTTCACCAATTTAGCACTATCAATCCCCATGAGAATGGCAGGCGAATTTTCGATGTCCCCCTGCGTTTCATCGTGAAATCTCCAAAATCGTCCAGGCTGGCTCCAGGCAGTCCGGAACCTCGGTGTTGGGGGAATTGCTTGGTGAATTCTTGTCATTTTCAGATTGGGAGAATCCGCGAAATTTGGGGTGTTTTTTTTGATCTATTTCTAGAGGGGACGACTGTCAAATTCACTGTTTTTTTTGGCCAACTTGATTCGCAACAAGAAATCATCGACCAGATTTTTTGACACCTCGAAGACCGGAGAGTGCCCATTGGTTTCATGATGTTTCATGTTCGATGACAATGTGCAGAGATTCACCACCCATTCACCACCCCCATATGTCCGGGAACGCCGTCATCTGTGCACGCGGAAACCGGCTCATCTGTGCACGTAGAGAAACCGGATCGTCTGTACCTACCCTAGTTTGCATAGTTTCCTGCTCTTCTACGGTTTGAAGGTTTCCATGGTTTCCATGGTTTCCATGGTTTTGTACGGTTTCCAAAGTTTCCATGGTTTCCATGGTTTCCATGATTTCCCTTCGNCGGTTTCTATGGTTTCCATGGTATCCATGGTTTCTAATCGTTTTCTGCGGTTTCCATGGTTTCCATGATTTCCATAGTTTTCATGGTTTCTGCGGTTTGCATGTATGGTTTGCATGGTTTCCATGGTTTCCATGATTTCCCCTCTATTTTCTCCGGTTTCCATGGTTTCCATGGTTTCCATGGCTTCTATAGTTTTCATGGTTTCTGTGGTNTGATTCTTTTAGGGTTTCTAAACCTTTTCTTACGGTGCAGTGGAATACGGGTCCAATTGAGTCGGTTTCCGGATGCAGAGTCGTTGCCATGTTTTTTTTTAGTTTTATGAAGGTGTTACACTTTCCGTGGTTCCATGGTTTCCATAGAGGTTTAGTCGGTTTCTATGGTTTCTATTGCTTTTATGGTGTCCATGGAGGTG
>BGPT01000914.1:133392-157781 GCA_003297045.1 Symbiodinium sp. clade C Y103 | reverse complement strand
TTCTATGGTTTCTATTGCTTTTATGGTGTCCATGGAGGTGGCTTGTATGTTTCCACTTGTTCCGTGATGCTAGTTTATTTTTAACGTCATTTTTGTTTCTTAAATGGTATGCCTGAGGGGGGATATTTCGTAGCAAGTTTCAAACCGCCACTGCAGTACTTGCAGCGNGCTAGTTTATTTTTAACGTCATTTTTGTTTCTTAAATGGTATGCCTGAGGGGGGATATTTCGTAGCAAGTTTCAAACCGCCACTGCAGTACTTGCAGCGCTGTGCGGCATCAGCGGGCAGCTCATGCAAAGATTGTGGGGGTGTACTTTCAAAGCAAGTTTTCGAACCGCTACCGCGGTAGCTCAAAGATTGTGGGGTCTACTTTCATAGCAAGTTTGCGAACCGCTACCGTGCTACTTGCAGAGTTCTGCGGCGTCGAGAGGTGCAATTTCACAGTAACGTTCCAGCTGCCTTCCAGGAAAAAAACAGTTTCCCGCACGTGGGTTGGTGTCTTGATCCCCTTTTTGTGTGCGCAGTTGATCCCCTTTTTGTGTGCGCAGTTGATCCTTCTAGTGTGCGCAAATGATCCNCCCTTTTTGTGTGCGCAGTTGATCCCCTTTTTGTGTGCGCAGTTGATCCTTCTAGTGTGCGCAAATGATCCTGTTTCTGTGTGCGCAAATGATCCCTCTGCCCATATGTCCTTGGTCTCAGTTTTTAGGCTTTGCCAGGTTTTTCAGTGTTTGTTGCAGGGAAAGTACATCAGTTACAAGGCGGATAAAAAAAAATGCCTACATGGATTGTGTGATTGTCATTCCGGCGATTCGGTGCAAGTTTTCCTGAGATCAATGCTGAAGTATTCTTGCTACCTGAGCCTGCTGTTTCCTTTTTTCTCGTTTTGACCTCACATCAGTTTTAAGATATTGCAAATGGTCTTCATGGTATGCTGAGTACCCCCATCATCAAAGAAATTCCACCAAGTTAGCTTGTTTCAGGTTTGTAAAACCAGGCACCTTGCAACAACTCCAATCCCAGAAATACCCAATGGTTGGCTGTTTCAAACATCTTCCCCCTAGAAATATCAAAAACACATCAGGGTCACCACCAACCATCCCCTCTCGAGGTCACTTCCCGGAGGCGCGCTCTGAGAACCATGGTGTTTTTCAAGTGATACCCTCTGGTAATTTAACATAGCAATGGAAAATGAACATGGACCATTTGGGGGTTTCCTAAAATGGAGGTACCAAAAAATGGATGGTTTATAATGGAAAATCCTATTCAAATGGATGATTTGGGGGTACCCCTATTTTAGGAAACCTCCATTTATATATAGATGATTTACCTACTAGCAATGGTGATTTTCCAGTTCGCTATGTGAAGAATTACCGGAGGCTAGTCCTAAATGAATTGTTTTTTGTGCCATGGTATGTCATCCAAATCCATGGCCAAAATCCTGGAAAAACATCATCCCCCAAGCTATGAAGGGGTCGATGGTTGTTGCTCAGAAAATAAACCGCTGGTCCTTGATGCTCTTCGGCTATATCCAACAAATCGGGGACTTGATTTTGTTGCCAGCTACATTTTCCAGTTCTCTGAAGGACCACTTGTTTCCCCATGTTTCTAAGTTTAAAAAAAAAAAAACATTTCTATCCATTACTGTTGTGTTTTCCCCGAGTCTGTTGCGGCTTCAAATCCACCCACCGGGCCTTTTTAGCCAGCGGATTAGGAGCTCAGTGCAGCGAGCTGGCAGTCTTTGCAGGTGAGTGATCATGTGATATGGGTTGGTACAGTAAAAAATGGTTATTCATGGGGTTTTGCTGGGCTGAAATGGGATAGAATGGGATACAACCTAGTTGGGGGGTTGCAGTTGAGGTTACATTTACTGTGGTAAACCCAATGCCACAAACCTACCTACCACTTGGGGATGGTAAACATACAACCTATTACCATGGTGATTTTGGGTATGGTTTATGGTATTCTATGGTATTGAGTTTACCACATTAATTACTAGGTTTTATCGCCAAAATCTGATGGTGTGTTTGTATTTATGTGGATATACATATATATGAAATTTGCGTTAGGGAAATTGATTTACAAAAAAAGTTGGCGGTCCCGTATTTCTTTTAGTTTCGGGGGGTCAACCAAAAACGATGGCGGAAGCCAACCATGTTAGGTAACAGACAGAGTAGCGTGTAATAGGAGATTCATTCATAACCGGAAATTTTCCCATGTCAAAACCTGTCTTAAGTGAGTTGTTCACAACACATGCTTAATTCCAGGGTGAACTGTTCGCCACATTTCCAACCTGCGGTGCACATATTGGTTGCTATGGAGGGATGGAACTGACCCCCTGTGAAACACAGGGATTTTCCAGCTGGGTTGATGATGCCGATGGTGAAGCCTCAATGGTTGAGAACTTCGACCCCAAGCTTTGATGGATTTCCCCGGATGTTGAGTTGCAGCTAATGCATATGCGATATAAAAGTGAAGCCATGGATTTTTCACGGCCATGCGTTTAGATATGTGGGTTGTTCATGGTTACTATGTCAATGCTGTCGGTGTATCTGTCTCCCATCCCACACAGACATGTCTTGACCATCTTTCAGTGATGTTCCCGATGGTGATTTCCCCAATTATCAATATCCTCCGGTAGTCCATGTTATATCGCATGTTTATCCATGTGTTGATTTGTAGCACTGACATGTTTTACGAGCATCTAACTGGCGAATGTAAGAAACGATATATGTCTAGTTTATCGATAAACTGAGAATTGATGTGTTTTGTCCCAGTCATATGTATGTATGTATATATATATATATTAATATCCATATAGATATAGATATAGATATACATATATATATATATACACATGTAGTATATGTATATACTACATGTATATACATATACTACATGTCCATACATATACTACATGTATATAGATGTATATATATATATACCCTTCAAATGTGAAGAATATCATGAGAACAATGGTGACAATGATGCACGATCTCATCCTAGAACCTGGTTGGTTGGGGTAAGTTCATGGGATAAACCATCTATAGATGCGCGATTTTCCATAGCGTAACCAAGAACTGCCTGGCCAGGCTCGCACAAGCAGCACAACTAGTGGGTGGAGCCCAGTTGCACCATGAATCGGCCTGGGGGTGGTTGGATTTCGGAGAAAAAATCAGAATGACTTGGATTTACCTAAGATCAATCTGGGAGATTGATGAGAAATTGCACGAAAAAATTGGGGACTCAAAAAAAATCTGGGAATCAATTCCCAAAAACTTGTAAGGATTGGGCTTTTCCTCAGTGGATGGATCCCTGAAGCCAAGGCCCTGCTATGCCAGTGGAGGCGATTTCCGCTGGTTGATTCAAGCAGCAAAAGTGAAGCGACCAGCAAAACTCACTGGAGGTAAATCCATGATTTACCTGATATTTGGTGGATTTAGCAACAAAAAAGATGGACTTGACCAGTAAAAATGTGGGGGTTGACCAGCGATGGTGACTTCACCCATTTATACCTGGGATAATCCACTGAATGCGGACCTTACTAACCAGGGTTACTACAAAATAATGAGCCGTGGGGTGATTCTCGAAGTATAGGGATAATTCTATTCTCATTCCATCCCCATACAAATGTGTGATCCAATTTACCTCTGTCTTTACCTAATTCACCCCCTTGTACCTGGGGTGTTGTAACCCTCAAAACTGGCACCACCTTCTATGGTTTTCGCATGGTTTAATAGGGATAATATTGGGATAATTGCTACTATTGGGATGATATGTGGGATAACTACTATTCTAATTCAGAATAACAGATGGGATAATGACAATTTAGATGGTTTCTATGGTCCAGTCGTTCCATTCTCGGCTCCTTCCCAGTGTCTCCAGGCCTCCGTAGATGCCGCCGCCAAAGTTGCGCAGCAAGCTGCCACGCGTGCCGGCGCCAGTGAGGTCGTGCGAAAGTTGGGCCGGTTTCGGAACATGGAAAAGGTTTGGAAGGGGTTAATAGGGGTAAAACAATAATAAACCACCTATTTTGGACTGGTTTATACCACCTATTTATGGTGATTTGGGGGATGGTTTATTATTGTTTTACCCACATTAATAGGGGTTAATAGGGGAAACCATCCCTGTTAAACCCCTGTTGGTTGATTATAGGGGTATGCCCTCTGGTAATTTGTTACATAGCTATTGAAAATTGCCATAGAAATAGTGGATCTTCCTGATTTTCCTATAGCTATTGGGATTTACCCTCTGGTAATTTGTTGCAGTTTGCTATTGAAGCCATGGCCATAGAAATCGTGGATTTTCCCATGAAAAATTGTGATTTTCCATTATGGTAGTTTACCAGAGGGTAGGTTTGGAAGGCCAAAGGTGACAGGAATGGTATGATGCTGCCAGGTCCTGGGAAGCGTCAGAATGCATCTCCAGGTTGATATCGGTTGATATCGGTGGATACCACATGTCCTGCAATGGGTCGAATGCAAGTGACCAGAAACCATCACAGGGGTATGCCAAGTGATGAAATAGCTTTGGTTGTAGAAGTTGTTTCTTTCCATGGCCCCTTCATGGTATTGGCTCCAAACAGCAGGACGCCAAAGCGATACGGCAAATCGACCGAAAAGGAAAATCACAATGCTTCATCATTCACACAACAAACATGGATCCTAGTGAACAGAATGCTCTTCCACGACCATGCCCAAGTTGAGCGTAAGACCAAAAAGTGATATTTTGGCAGATTGTCAATCTGACCAACCATTGATGGCACCGATTCCACCAGTTTTCTCGTATTTTTGGCGGGTTTCGCCCACATTTGGGGGTTTTGTCAAAGTGGGGTACTTCCCAATTCCAGCAGATTCTGATGATCTGACTCTTGTAGCTGGCCATTTGGGTCTGTATTCCAGTCCATCCCACTATTGTTAGTTCTATACGAACAATTCAGAAATTGAATGTACCCTCTGCTCATCAAACATAGCTTGGATGATTTCCATGAAAAACCTCCATTTACTACTGGGATTTCCCAGCTTGTCATGGTGACACGGGAGGTTCAATCCCACCATATGTTGCGAGATTAGATCCTCGCAGGAAGATGCGGCGGTGGCGGCTGCCAAAGCGGCTGCGTGGATGATGAAACATGAGTGTCTTGGTGGCAAAATCCTTTGGGAGACGTAAAGATGGCAAGTAGGTAGAAAAGTCTTGCATTTATACATTTACAGTTAATGTCAATTGCCTTCACATAAGATACGATTTACACGTTTATACATTTATACATTTATTCTCAGGCATATTTATACAAATATATATATATATATTATACATGCATACGTACAGAGAGAGAGAGAGAGAGGGAGAGAGATCTAGATAGATATAGATCAGCACATGTGTATATCAACTAAAGGAACACCAATAGTTTTCGAGCTACAACTAGTTGACTCAGCAAATTTGTGTTTGGTGAAGTCCATTGAAAACCAGGCGCTCAAGATTCCAAGGCTGTCCATGGGCCGACAAACCAGCCACACCTCGTCTACCACATCCACCACCATGTCAAGCACTAGCCGCTCGGACCGAAGAATTCTTGGTGGAGTCATGGATATCTACAAGGTGCTGCCGTTCATTGGCTAAGTTGGGCTAAGTTACATGTCACGATTGGGTTTCTGGTAGATTTATATAACATATATATATATATGTATTTATCGAACTCGTTATTGCGGTTTCTGTTAACTCAGCGGATGGGGCACAAGAAATTGGTTCATGGTACCCAACAATCGCTTCATGGCGGTTCCCCTCGTGGGATGACCTGAACCATGGGTGGTGAATCATGGGAGATGTGTTCCGAATGGTAATTTTGCTGATGTTTTTGGACCATTTTCGCAAACATGAGGGTTTTCACAAGGAGAAATCATCCACGGTTTTGATTCCTGGGTTTTTTTTTTTCGAAAAAATGGCGGTCATTTCCCCAAATGGTTGTTTTCCGAATCGCTGCTGTCGCCGTTGGAATGATGTTCATTGGTGGGGATGGGTCAACCGGTTAGTGAGGTTTGACTGGTTGGTGGTTTCAAATATTGATGTTTTTCAACCATACAGGGATGATGGTGAAAATTACCGACCCGCCGGATGTCCTTAAAGGCCACCTTTGGCCGAAATTGATAGGTGGCATCTTCCGAAAATATGGGCAGCACGATGTTCAGCGCCTGTTCCAGAATTGGATGACGCGGAAAATTTACAGGAAGCCTCATGTGAGACTTGGATCGATACATATTCTTAGATATTATAATCAGATAGTTCAGCATTGTCTCCAATTTTCCATGTATCCATACGTCACTTCAAAGGTCTGACTGAACCTTGGCACCACAGCTAAGGCTCATGGGTCACATACGTGAAGAATGTACCCAGCAAGGCCAGGCTTCGGCGATCGCTTTGGAGGAAGCCATTTGGAGCTTTAGGTATCCATATTCCCAACGAAAAATGGGGAGCCACTTGGAGCTACGAATTGAGTTTCCCAACCACATGATAGGCTGTGTCACTTTTTTGGCGAGTCAACTTTGAGACTTTGGAGACTGTTGGGGATTAAAAAGAATCGATTCCCTTCCCCCATTCATAGAAAACACTTTAGGGAAACCTTGGTTTCTTGTTGGGGATGAAACCACATATTTTGGGACCATTCACCGAGGTGTTTCTCTGGGTACCTGCCATGTCACAAAGATGGCGCATCCAACTATGGCTGTTTACTGCAATTTGTTGGATGTTTATTGCAATTTGCCATCAACTAATGCTTGGATGTTGAAAATTTATCCCATCCAACTGTGGAGATTTACCACAACTCATCATTTCCAACTTGGCGATTTTTCCATAGTTCTGCAACAAATCGCCAGGCTGATGTGGCACAGAAGTCTGGCGCCACAGGGGGGTGGAATGGTGAACCCTCTGGTGAATTAACATAACTATGGAAAATCACCATTTTTTATGGGAAAATCAACTATTTCTATGGCCATTTTCAATAGCTATGTAACAAATTACCAGAGGGGTAAATCTCAAGTGAATTAAGGGGTGGTAAATCGGAAAATGGGCTACTTCGAAATCTCGTTGGATGTAAATTGTTCACCCAGTTTTAGTCAACCGTGAGATTTTGGGCTACCGGAGTTCCAAACAAACTCAGGAGTTTTCTCTAGGACCTCGGAAAGTCTAGTTGATGTCATCGATTAGGGGATGGGGTTCCCATTCCGACCTCAACAAAATGTCTGCGAAATGTATATTGAAATATGTTACAATGCTTGTAGATTTTTCCGATCTTGGATGATTGACTTGGATCAAGTGCCAAAACATGTGGCTAATGACAGTCTATCTTAAACAGATATGTAGACATGCAATGACAGAGATAAAGATCGACAAGTTGAGCATATCACCTGGGACCCGAGGATGGAAAACGCCTACACCGCTGCGGCTGAAAGCATTAAGAACAAGTGACCCCGACAACAGCGGTCGGAATGGGACCAACATGCGTTTTCAATGCTGAAAAATTAGCTGAAAATCATCATTGTCCCTATTAACATCATACCATGGTCATCACTATCCCTATTAAAATCATGATTATCCCTATGAAAATGGCCATAAAAGGCTGGTATACCCTATTTTCCGACAACCGAGATGAGCGATCTTCCGCATGTTTCCACTTCTACTGAAGGCTGCTGTCATCGAGCGGTATACAGATATCATGTCTGATTGGGGCAACCAACTAGTTCGTGGCATGGCATCCATCATCTGGTGAAAATCGGAGCGGAGCCCCCCAAAAAGAAGATGGCCAAAGAAGTCAAGTGACCAGTAGATCTAGGTTCCTAGTTCAGATGTTGCGTGGTTCCTTGCGACCCACCACTGTTTCTCCCAAAATCTGCTTTTAGGTATGCTACTTCGCAGATACCGTTTGCGCAACTTGGCGGCAAAGAATGCATATCAGGTCGTAGCTTCAACCATTGACGAGATGCAAACATCTGGTGTTTTCATTGGTGCATACGATATGGTTTGGTAACATGATACGCAGCACACTATTCCGTCCTAGTAGGAGGATGGCTATATCATTGCCTCTACAGTGGTACACCCAATGCGATAAATCATTCCCAAGTCATCACCATTTGATGGGTTGTATGCTTACGATCCTAAATGATAGGTTGATTAATGTCATCATTTCATTGCTGGTTTTACCACTTAGGCCTATGGCCTAGATCCTACCGGTCCTACCAGTCCAATCCCCAGGTCCAATCGTACCATCAAGGCGCGGGGAGGAACCAAATGTGGCCATTGATTCCAAAATCGAGCCATAAGTCATGAGGATATTTTTATATGTATGTATAGAAATGATTGGATATATGATCAATATGATTTGGATTCAATTTGTTCTGAAATTGGTGATGGAAGATGATGGGAGCCTATTAGAAATTACCATTTTCACGAAGGAATAGGATTGCGTTGGATTTCCTACACTGCATTCATGGTCGCTGTGGCAGCTCAAACCCAGGGGAGCTGGAACACACAAAGGTGGTCCTGTTCAGTTTTCAACGATGCAATCCAGGGGGTCAAAAAAAGATAGAGCTAATCCAATTTACAACTGCTAGTGAGTACACAAATGGTGGTTTCCTAAAATGGGGGTACCCAAAAATGGATGGTTTATAGTGGAAAATCCTTTTAAAAT
Organism: Symbiodinium sp. clade C Y103; assembly: GCA_003297045.1. NCBI lineage: Eukaryota > Dinophyceae > Suessiales > Symbiodiniaceae > Cladocopium > Cladocopium sp. clade C. The sequence goes on along the minus strand of BGPT01000914.1, from coordinate 149,104 downwards.
GGATGATTTGGGGGTACCCCCATGACTTAGGAAACCTCCAAATGGAGAAGAGTAATGGCAATCCACCCCTCAACCTTTTGCCAATTCCGATCCGGAACATCCACCCTCCGAATTGGCTCGTGATGTCTATCTCACCTCCGAGGTGTTTGGATGGATGACACTTTGTGGATTTCTAGGGTTTACCGGTTTACCTTTTTTGGATGCTCAAACTGTGGCTTCCTGGTGGTTTTCCCTAACAGCAAAGCTAGCACACTGGGCGAAGGTCATGAAAGAAGTGAACCTCACAGGCGTGCAGTGCTGGGTGGTTTGTTGGAAGATGAGGACATCAGAATTTCCTGGAAACGTTGGATTTTCTGGGAAAAAAATGAAGAAACCTGAACCAACATAACTGATTGATTGAATTAACCACAAATGAGGACTGTCAGGTGTCTTCCAAGAGAACCCCATCAAACAAACCCCATGGGACTGGAGACACAATCGAATGGGGATTGAACCACCAATACAGGGACTTGGATGATAAAGGTGGTATATCTCCCAAGACTTGCTGACTTGAATGGAAAATGGTGAGGATATGCCAAGCGCGGCCGACGGCGTCATGGTTCTGTCAGCAATTTGTTTTAAAAATTGCTCAATTTAAGCTTGGCTTCCCGGGAATCGTCCTTCATCTGACCCGCAAAAGCACAAGTTTGTCACAAGATTCTAGATACGCTTGGCGAATCCACTGGTTGTCACAATCCAAAAAATAGTGCCAGCACTTGTCAACAGCAGCGCCTATCACCTTGAAAATTGGGAATTGTCAAAAAGTTCATCCACTGTTTATTTCTCCATGTCTTTCATCCATGGAGGATCCTCCCAAATTCAAAGATGGAAACCAGTTGCAAAACTCCCAGTTGGATGATTTTCCCAGCTTTAAACCTCCATCAGAGGCGCTTTTGTTGTCCCTCCATCAGGTCGACCCATGCGTGTTCGAGTGATCACGCGTAGGGGTGCTCAGGACATCCCTGGTGCTTTTTGGTGACAACTGGGCTGAAAAACCCATAGGGATTTGATGATTATTCAGTGATGATTTAGGTCATGAGAATTATAGGGTTATAACCTACAGAACTGTAGTGATTGAAATCCCCACAGATGATTGTAGTGAAAAAAGAAAGCAGATACATGTTGGTTATAGGGGTTTTGTGGAATTTACCATCATTTACAATGCTATCGGAACTCAGCCATCATTGTTAATGGCCAGTTTGGTTGATGATTGTAGTATTTTGAATGGGAACTTAAATCATCATGTGTAGGGTTTTTATGGGCTTTGAACCATCAAAGATGCATGGAATATGTGTTTGAAAAAACCCGATTGGTTGATGATTAGAGGGTTCTACGGCCCAGTATATTGGATCAGGATGATCATGATCCATGAATGAAATGGAATGACAGAGGGGGTTGAACACTAGTCAATTGGGACTATGGGTTGCTGCAACTCCTTCGTTTGTTTGTGGATGTGTGTGTGTGGTTATAAATAATTCCTATGTTCATCTACGCCAATTGTTGGGGGATGGGTTGAAACCCGCCAGTACCATGTAGATTGTATCATATCCACCCAAGATGTTTGGCCAAATTCCCTCTGGAATCAATTGTATTTGCACCTCACATCTTGTGGACAGATGCCCCTCTAGCATGACTCTTGTCTGTAGTTACTAGGTCTTGGTGAGTCATGTAGTTTAGTCATGTAGGATTCACCCTGGCTGCCATAGTCACCATCCACAAGTCATCACCATTTTGATGGCGGTATGTTTACCATCCTCAACTGGTAGGTTTAGGCTGCACGTGCTCTGTCAGCGCCTCCAAGCACGACAAGCCTCCAAGAGCCTGAGGATCACCTACCCTCTGGAAAGTTAGCAGTTTGCTGTGGCTTCATGTGGTTTGATGATTTACCTGTCAAAAATGGCGATTTTCCCGTAGCTATGTTAAATTACCAGGTGGTAATCAGCTTTCTAAGAGATGCAGTGGATCCAAGATTAGCCATGCCATTTTGTCCCCGATGGTTTGCCTATGTTTTTTCAGTGGTCCAAAACTCCTTCCTTTCTGCATGAATAAAGAAATCCGTTGGTCCTCCAGCGGGGTATTACAGTATTACCCTTTGGTACTATACCTAAGCTAGAACCTCCCCCATGCGAACAGATCATATTCCTTATCTCACCTATGTGTGGGCGAATTCCCCAGAGTTGTTCTTGGTTATATCATATCCGCAGAGATTGGAAAACCATGTGCCAAGGGTCAAAAGACCCATAGCCACGCCCAGGTGCTGACGGCGACGTGGTTCCTACCGAAGCTCCTGAGGATTGGCAGCGGGGTGAATTGGGTTGATTTGATGGTGGCTGACGATGGTGGATGATTCTACGCCCAAAAAAGATAGAACAGGGTTTTTCAGGATGTTGTAGATGATCTTTACTTCATATGTCCAAGTCTCCCACTGTTAGATATTAAAGACCCTCCCAGAAACACAGGTTTTGAATCCAATCGTTTTGGGGGCCCATATGGGGGTATTCAATGATAGTAGAGGGAAGGGATTATAGCACTTCAATGATGAGGAAATTGTTGCCAACAGAGTTTCTGTATGAAGTACTAACTGTACAAAACCACACATGTTGTATGGATATTCGGTGGGATATGATATAATGGATATACAGTCTCTCAAACCACTTACTAAGTGGGATGATCCTAGTATATACGGTTGACTGGTGAATTGATGCTGTCATGGGATTTCATGACATGAGAAAAAACCTCAAAAGACTTTTCACGAATAGAAGTAGGGACGTAACCGGCATAACATTGGATAACATTGGGGTTCTATCCACTAAAAAGCGCCATGTTATCTAATGATAATGATTAGTATGACTAGTAGAAATGTGAACTTACCGTCACCCTGGTCATCAGCCCTGGTCAGAGCGTGGGTTCAACCGACGGAAATGCTGATTTCACCCAACTTGAACATACATCAAATGTGTGTTGTTTAATCTTCAAATGTCATTTGTGCCGATACATATATACCTTGAGTTTTTGGTGATCTGATAGCTATTGCCGAAAGCCATCAAGATCAGCTCCTCATGGAGCAGCATTTTGCTGGGGAAACATGTGCTGAACCATTGGAATTCGGATACCGGACGTTGGACAGACCTTGATAGTGCGGAGTGGCAGTTGTTGTGTGCAAAGGGTGTTGTTGTGCTAAGATCATCCTTTTGTGGTGTCCGGACATCAAACGTACCGTAAGGCTGATGCTGTTGACAACATGTTGATACATTTTGAACAGAAGTTTGTTCAGGTTTGTCCCTATGTTCTCTTGGTTACCTACTAGTTTCCCATTGCAATGGCAAGCCCCCCCCCCATTCGTTTGAGACTATGACGCTGCCTATCTATTTTATATCATTTAATGTCGATCTATATTTCTACATGCGCGAGGTACATGAAATTCATGCAGGATGTCTAAGAAGATCATGGATTGTCATGCCCCGGCAGTGACAACATCACATGCCTATCCAAACAACCACAGGACGATGAAGATGACAGCACCAGCAAACCGTCCGGGCCCATACATCGCATCATGCAGCAGCGACTTCTGTTGTTTTGTGCAGGTAGGGGGTATCACCACAAACAAGAAGATACGGGGATGGATCAATGACCTTTTCTATCATATTTGGGGAGGATGACCGTCCAGAACTACCAGTTATTTTGACGGTCACCAGGGCTACAGGGTTTTGTTTGTTAAACAGGAAAAACCCAGGGGATGCAACCATTAGTCACCAGTCCCTGGCCCTGTTCGACCTTAAAAAGGCCTCCTTTTTGGCACTGCTTGAAGGTAACACTTCAGTTGGAAATGGTGGGAGTTGACCGACAACTTCTGGGGTTACCAAGCATTTTGAGGGGATCCAATGGCATAGACGGGGGTATTGAACCAAGAGATGGGATAATTATGGACAATTACCATAGATAGGTAAGTGGTCATGGCTCAAGGTTCTATTTTTCCTCCATTTGGGATGGGTAAACAGTAAGCATGTCGGTACTGTTGTGCTAAATGGTATGCTTGAGCCGGAGCCAATATGATGGGATGAAGCAGGGTTGAGCCAAGGCGCGATCCGGCCATTCACGAGCTAGAAGAGATGGGTGAGGTGGAGAACAACAGGGGATGGTCGGCCAAAAAATGGGAGGATTGAACCAAGCAAAGTATATGGTTTATATATGGTTACCCATATACCCTCTGGCTATTTGACATAGCCATGGAATAGATGGCTAATTTGGGATGATTTTCCCAGCTAGAAACCTCCATTTGGTGCGGGGATTTTCCACCGCTATGTTAAATCACCAGAGGGGATGGGATATGTCGGGATATTTCACCAGGCAAAATGGTATGGAGTCTCTCAACCATCAATACATGGTTTACACACACCTAGATTGTAGGAAAACGCTTGGGAAGGTGCCCATTTGAGAAGTAGGGGAATGTCTGATCCCAGGATGATATAAACCAACAATGGGAATACAGTGGGATGGAATGGAACAATTCAAAAAAACATGGTGGTTGCAACCATGAGTATAACCATACCAAGCAACAAGAGATGGAAATCGTGAATTGAGTTCCACTTCATCCAGGTCAAATTTGAGCCCGGGGTTTGGATGATGCGTTCAATGTTGAATTGGAATGTCCCTATGTTGGATTAGTGTACCCACCATTCGGGAAATCAGCCAGTAGATAGAGCACAAAACGGGATATGGTTAGCAACTACCCTCTTAGAAATTAAAAGTGACAATGGAGAATCCCCTACAAATGGAGGTTTTGATGGGAAAATCAGCTATAAATGGTAAAAATTTCCATCAGCACGTCTGATTGCCATTACCAGAGGGTAATTCTCACCCAAACACAATTTCGTGGAAAATGAACTAGAGTCGGAACATCACCTGCTGTAGAGGACCAAGTAGGATCGAATATTTTTGCTGGTTCTCTCCTAGAATTGGTTTGTTTTGGAAAATCTGCAGGAAACCCCTTCCTGGTAGTAAGAATGGATTGTTTGCAGAGTTTCCCAAACAAATCCTTGGATCCCTGACAGTGTAGGAATGCCATTCCAAGTCCTTTCAGCAAGGGAAGCTATCTAAAGACAAGGTTGTTCTTTACCTGCCGAAAGTGAATGTATGTGTGATATGACACGTGTAGATGATTTGACCTAATGCAGACCCATCTCATAATGAGTGCCAAGCAACATCCTTCTCTTGTCCCACACATAGCAACTGGGGCCTTTCACACCCAACAAAGGAGCCCTAACCAGCACAATTCATGTGGCAAATCCAGGAAATTCATGTTTTAAAGCTGCCATTGCCAGGTATGCCTAAAATGATTGTCGGTACGACATTCACGTGATGGATTGTAGCCACGTAGATTCGCTAAGCCGTTTTGGGCTTCGAAAAATTTACCACATATCCAGAGTCAAGCTGTCAGGAAGGACCAAAGAACCAGAAGAAACATTGGTTAATTTTGGTTCCCAGCATTCACCCTGCAAGTCGCAGATCAAATCGGCTGTATCTTTGTGTTAAAAACCAAGTGCTCTTCCCAGCTCCCCCTCGACAGATGATTGACGACGTGGTGCTGAAGGACCGGGGAAGAAAGGCTTGGGATGTCTGGGATGGTGACACCGGTTGATCACGGTGAGAAGCGCTCTCCAAAGGATCACGAACTCAACCAATCACTCCATGCTCCATACATCACTCCCTGCCATGACTGGAGATTTCTTACTAAATAGCACCCATAAAAATGGTGATTTGGAGATGGTTCATTAGGTTTACCACATTAAAGTCTTGAAAAAGGTGAATTGGAACCGTGAAGCCCATGAAACGGACATGACAGGAGAGATTGTAATTTTTCGAACGGTATGAATCCTACATCCTGGTTGATAGTATTGTCAACCACCTGAACTTGTGAGGATAAAAGCAAAACATGGATCCGTTCCCCACCATTCCAGACGTGCATTGCGCTTGGTCTTGGTGGTTTGGTCACTATGATTGCACAAGGTTTTACCATGTGGATGTCGAAAAGTGTTGCAGTTTGGCTCAAGAATTTTTTGAAGAACTGATACGTTTGCATGGTTTCGTGGTTTCATAGATGCTTCAAATCCATGTGTCTCTGCCAAGCGGTCAACGTGACACCTTTTCTCTTCCGCATTCCTCCAAAGTAGGGGACTTGCGGGTTCTGGCACAGAAGTCATTTCGACGTGGCTTCTTGAGGCTTGTGGCTGAAAACCATAGCATGGTGGATCCTACAAAGTCTCTGCAAGCTGCAGGACTTGAAGATGGAGACCACCTGACAGCCATTGTCATGGAGGCAAAAGTAGCTGCAACAGGATCTGCTTTTGCATTGTTTTGCCCTGGAGGTGACCGAGTTGTGACTTGGGGCAATCCTGATTGTGGTGGCAACAGCTCTGAAGTCCAAGATCAGCTGAAAGGTGTTCAGCAGGTTCAAGCAACCAATGGCGCATTTGCTGCAATTCTTGCAGATGGGTCAGCTGTGACTTGGGGCGATCCATTTGCTGGTGGCGACAGCTCTGAAGCTCAAGATCAACTGAAAGGTGTTCAGCAGGTTCAAGCAACTCTAGCCGGCGCATTTGCTGCAATTCTTGCAGATGGGTCAGTTGTGACTTGGGGCCATCCTGATTTTGGTGGTTACAGCTCTGAAGTCCAAGATCAGCTGAAAGATGTTCAGCAGGTTCAAGCAACTTATTACGCATTTGCTGCCATCCTGGAGAATGGGTCAGTCGTGACTTGGGGCGATCCAGATTATGGTGGCAACAGCTCTGAAGTCCAAGATCAGCTGAAAGGTGCCCAGCAGGTTCAAGCAACTCTAGCCGGCGCATTTGCTGCGATCCTGGCCGATGGATCGGTTGTGACTTGGGGCCATCCTGATTGTGGTGGCAACAGCTCTGAAGTCCAAGATGAGCTCAAAGGTGTCCAGCAGGTTCAGTCAACTCATGCTGCATTTGCTGCGGTCCTGGCTGATGGGTCAGTTGTGACTTGGGGCAAGCCAGGTGATGGTGGTGACAGCTCTGAGGTCCAAGATCAGCTGAAAGGTGTCCAACAGGTTCAAGCAACTTATTACGCATTTGCTGCCATCCTGGAGAATGGGTCAGTCGTGACTTGGGGTGATCCAGATTGTGGTGGCAACAGCTCTGAAGTCNCGCATTTGCTGCCATCCTGGAGAATGGGTCAGTCGTGACTTGGGGTGATCCAGATTGTGGTGGCAACAGCTCTGAAGTCCAAGATCAGCTGAAAGGTGTTCAGCAGGTTCAAGCAACCAATGGCGCATTCGCTGCGATCCTGGCGGATGGGTCAGTTGTGACTTGGGGCCATCCTGATTGTGGTGGCAACAGCTCTGAAGCTCAAGATCAACTGAAAGGTGTTCAGCAGGTTCAAGCAACCAATGGCACATTTGCTGCGATCCTGGCGGATGGGTCAGTTGTGACTTGGGGCAATCCTGATTTTGGTGGTTACAGCTCTGAAGTCCAAGATCAGCTCAAAGGTGTCCAACAGGTTCAGGCAACTCATTACGCATTTGCTGCTATGCTGGCAGAGGGATTGGTTGTGACTTGGGGCAGACCAGATTCTGGTGGAGACAGTTCAGCAGTCAAGTTTGCTGATCTGTAGCCATTTTGGCGCAAAGTCGCCCTGCTGTTCAGAATCCTACTTCAGCAAATATTCGAAGAGGGTGTGCCAAAAACAAGGGAAGGGGTGTCGCGAACGAGAAGCACAGAGATTTCATTTGGTGTCCCTGAGTGAATATGGCCTCAACTTTGCACACAGCCCAATCCCAAATTCATCAACCCTAAGGCTCATAAAATACGGGTTCCAATTCGAGTCAAGCCGCTCAAGTAGGAGGGGATATGCAGATCTATTATTTATACTGACTCCTCTGAACCTTTCCCTCCAACCGGGTCCCAAAATAAGTAAAAGAACCCAAATCCACTGGTTGATCATCATACTCCCCAGTAAGCTGCCAAGGCCGCCAGGGCATAACCTTTTTTTGGACGAAATTGTAGTATCATATTGCTGGCAATATCCCATTCTATTCCCATTGTGGTTGGTTGACTCATGGTTTGACCCCATTTTGTCAAATCCGCCGTTTCTTTGTTGTTTAAAACCCCCAATTTCAACAGAGAATAGATGGGTAATTGGAAATCATGTGGTAGACCAATATCCACAATCTAGACTAAAAATGATTCAAACGGCCCTTTTTGAGATCCGAAAAGTTCGAAAAGTCTCCAGAGGAAAGTCTTCGAATTTCAATCCCCAAATCCCATGGCAGGACTTGCCCAAAATCGTGGCTGCAGTGGCGGCGAAGATCAGTCATCGACCCTTTGAGAGCGAAATCCCAAAGGTTGGGATGGTCAGAATTGATGGCATTGTCTGAAATCTTCAGTGAAAAAGAACCTAAATTGTGTTGGTTCCAAAGATTTTTTGGTGGTGTATTTACCACATGTTTCCATCATAGGGAAAAGAGCCTGAAGTTGTTCATCAATTTCCCTATTCAAATACGGTTCTTTGGCAACCCTTGACCTACATGACTATATCTTGGAGTCTCCGATTCAGAGGCCAAGGTTTATGTGATCCTGTTGAGATTTGCGGAAAGCCATGTGGCTATTTTGAAGAACATGCTTGGATGAATTATTGGTTGACATCCCCATTACTTGTGGTTAGTATCTATTGATAGCGACTGGTGTCTATTGTTGTTGTGACTAGCAATGGAATTCTCTGGATGAATCCTGACGTCAGATCGTAACAAGTATCATGGCCGCAACTTTCAGCTATTTTTAGGTTGGTGAATGATTATAATTCAGCCAATGAGGATCCCAACTGGTTGAAAACATCAACGTTAGAAAGTTAGAAAGTTGGGCTACACCCCAGTCAGATGCAGAATTGCGGTTAAGCTACCACCATCTTCCTTTTTTAGATTCTACCAAAGTCTATGTATTTTATGTGGATTTTTGGGCACCCCAAAAAAAATATGAGGGTTTATATTCGTTCAGCATGATGGTGTCTACACCAAAGACTATATGGTGCTCAAACAACTAGAATTGTGTTCATTGCCAACTTTGAGATACACTGGGGATATAATGGAAATACAATGGAGATATACTTGGATCTGCACCCAAACTTGGCGTGTTGGTTTCTCATCATGTTCCCAATTCCAAATGGCGGATGTGGCCATTTTCGTCCAGATCTGTCTTGGGCAGGTACTTGACACCAAGCATGTCCAAAATGGTGTACCCTCTAATGTTGTTGCATTGTAATAGGTGAAGTGATGACAAACATTCACAAAGAACGGAAAGTGGCAATGATGAATTACCATCATTTAATCGCACTAAGTAATACTATCTATGGGTATCATGCTTCATGGACCAAAAATTAAACCATGACGATTTCTGTGGTGACCGAGTCACACCAGGCGGCCAGTCGGATGGTCGTGAAGTTATTGACCGAGATTCTTGGAGATTTCGCGGGTTTGGGGAGTTCGCCAACAAAAATAGCGGGACCATGGGGTACTGGTAGGATTTTACCAACAAACATAGGGATATGATAGGATATATACTGGAGATTACTGGAGAATAATGGAGATTGGGTATAGAATACCATCTAAGTTGGAGATTTCGGCGTACCATCCGCCAAAGAATGGTTTAATGGTGATTTGATCTATAAATTCATAGAACCAACAATAGTAGAGGTATAACCATATGATAGTTGGGTGTGTCTAAGAATCTATACAATGTTAATCTGGAAATGATGAGGAAGCATCAAATTGGGATTTCCCTATTTTGGGACAACCCCAATCATCACGAAAAAAGGCATAAATGCAGAAAAATGGGACAGGATATTTCATGGAATACACAAGGTGGTCCCCCACCCAGTTATAGTTGGTGTATAACCCCCATTAACTATGGCTATATGTATCAATCAACCATAGATCTGTGATATATTTATCATAAACATTACTGGTTGGACTCATAAACCAACCTAGCGAAGTGACTATGGGGCACCAGCCTGCAGAGCTAAGAACTGGCCATCTGAATGGGATGATAAAGGGATGAGGCGCACAAAAGTTAGGTGAAAATCCCATCCTATCCACTGGTTGGTCATCATAATCTCTGTGAAAAACACCACGTGACACGGGTGGAAAACCCCAATTTTCAGACGCGCCCATGTTACAATCTTTGAATATCGAGTGCTCACTTAGGCTTCCAGCATCCCACCCAGGTCACATTCAGAAGTTGCTGCCCCAAAAAAGTGATGTTGGTTTAGGTTCACTCAGCGAAGTTGTAACCACCATAAACCCAACATATCTCAAATTTGAAGCTGGTTGTAAACGAACTTGGCTATCGTAAAAGAGGGCCTCATCTTGTATGAAAGTTGGGGAACCTGGACCCACAAAATTTCCTCGTGTCTAGTTTTAAACCTCCATCTATCACCCAGAAACAGTTAAAAGTTCAATTGGACTTTCGCCTGAGATCCCTCCCAACTTGGATCTAAGTGTGGTTTACCCTCTGGTAAACTAACATAACTATGGAAAATCACCATTTTCAATGGGAAAATCCACTATTTCTATGGCCATTTTCAACCGCTATGTTAGTTTACCAGAGGGTATTTGGTGACTTTACATGGTACTCACATCCCATCCATCCCAAGGACTCCGGTGAAAGACGTGCCGGACGCCATCATCCAGATGTTGATGGAGCTGGCATCCAGAGAACGTCCCACCGTCCCATGGCATTCCAGGGGAGGTTTATCATCGGAGCGCAGGGGGACATAGCCATTTTGGTTGGTGAATCTCCCCGTTGCTAAAAAGACATAATACGAATTCCACATGGATTTTTTTTTGGGGGGGGTTGGATGGTCAATACATCTCAACGCAGAAAAATAATCCTGCTATTTGCACACGACTCATGTGACTTCTCCCCCACTAGAATATCGAATATTCCCACACACACACAAAAAAAAAAGATTCCTGATAGATATTCCCATATGACCCATACATTTTTTCAAGCTATTTGGTTGTTGAACCTTCATATCGCTGAGGTCGATCCTTTGCCCCTGGTCCAATCCGCCGGGGAAGCTCAGCACCAGCAGTTGTCTCTGGGATGATCCGAAAATCATCCCCAAAAAAAAAATGCAAAATGATAGGAATACTTGGGAATTGGGATGATCATCCGATCATCCCCAATTTTTTCAGGAATTGATAGGAATCCTTGGGATGATGCGAATGAAAATCCCCAGTTTTGTGGAGTTGGGATGATGGGAGCGCGCTCAAACATGATTCACCTTTTGGGATGGTTCAACATCAAATTTGTGGCCCAATTTGAAGCGCAAATGATCCAATTTTGCTCCCTTTCATTGGAAGTATTTTCCTGGTTGAAACACGTGGCGGAGGCGTATTTTGGAGGATTTTACATATTTTCTAAGGACATACCATGAGATTTGATTTTTGATAGCGTTTGGAAGATCTCCCAAGAGGAGTTACACTGACTGAATCGTCATCAAAATGAATGGTTTTTCTATGTTTTTCTATCTAATTCCCAGCCCCTGTTTGTTCATCCCTCAGAGTCCGATGTTGATCCCAACGCAAGTGTGTGTTTAGAAATTGGGCACCATCTGGAATTCCATGGTTTACCAAATATGATGTTCCCATATTAAAACCTGGAATTCATGGGGGGGGTTCCATCAGTTTCTCTATCGCTTCCATGACCACAAAATGACGATCAGGCGCTTCAGCAGATCTTGGATGATTATCGGGCTCCCCAGAACCTCGGCTACGGGAGGATTCGTCTGCAGGCGAAGCTTCCATTCTTGTTGGTGGTTTTAGCAACGACTGTGATGAGAAAATGGCGATTTCATGGGATTAAATGGAATAGAATGATAATTGACATGTCTGGCAATCTTTGGGCTGTAATAATTGCAATTTGCGGTAGATGTCGAAACAAATGTTGAAAGGACGTCAAAAATGTGATGATGAGTAAGGGTTGTTCACTGAGCATCCCCCCATGGTTCCACAGAAAGTTGCACTCTTGGGGGTTTGTCCAAATTGGCTGCTTGAGGGCGGGTGAAGGCCATGGGCACATCAAAAAGATCAAGCCTGGTGACTTCCAATGGACATGCTGTGTTAGCCTCTGGTAAACATACAAAAAACTATGGCAAATAACCATGTTTAATTGGAAAATTCACTATTTCTATGGCCATTTTCAATAGCTATTGTTTTTGATTGTTATTGTGTTTCTGTGGATTTGGAAAATCAACTCACCGTGACGAAGCGTTTCTAAGAATCGAATTTCGTGAGTCATGACGACCTCGCAACATCACTGTAAATGGTCAGCAAGGAAGAATCCCAAGTCACCGATTTAGCAATGCCCAAGATCACGGTTGATGGTTTGAACAGAAACTGGTTGCATCATCCAAAGTGACTCAGACTTGGGTGTTGGAATCTTGTTTGCTACTGATGGTTTTTGAGTCAGCCATCATTTTAGAGAAAATACCTGAAAAACATATACAGTATATATATATATATATATATTGTTTGTGAAAAGATCCATTGAGTCATGGTTTCTCTCCACTGAGGAAGGAAACCATTTCCAAGATGGTGGTTTGGGCTACCCAGCGTCACGTGGATGGTTGGAAGATGGGTCAAGAATTGGGATTTTGCTATACCCATGGTAAGGATTTCCGAAGGATGCTGGGATGACCATAAACATCCATTAACCACATACCATGATGGGTGTTTAAGAAGCAATTCCGAAGTAGAATCTCCCTTTTGTCCCTTAAAATTGATGCGATAGGGGTCTGAAAAGGCGGGATTTATGCCTTTGTGCCATTTTGAATAGGAAAACTAATGATAAACAATGGGATTTTGAGGTATTCCCATAAATTATCAGACAAATCCAGACTTTAAACATAAAGTTAGTTATGGGAATATACATACATACATACATACATACATACATACATACATACATATATACATACATATATATATTGGGATATCCATACAATATCCCATTACATACCTCTGAAGGGAGCCTCAAAGACCTCGGGGATGCAGGATCAAGCAATGGATTCGGCGCACGACGTGGAAGAGGCGAGCTCTAGGCCGTCGCCAGGGTTGAGGATTGGTATGAAAGTCATAGAGGTTTCCTGCTGGGGGTACTCCCAAATCATCCAGTCATGAACGACCAAACTATAGAAACAACCGTGGTGACGACTGGGGATTCCCCATGACTATTTTGAACCCCCCTTATTTTTTGCCAACGAAACTGGTGATTTTTCAGAATTTAAGCAACAAAAATAGAGGTGTAGTGGGGATGTATCTGGATGAATTTGATCATGACCGTGTTTCCATGACGAAAAACTGCAATGATGATTGGTCATAGGAATCATCCCCTTCAGCCAGATATTGTAAGAATCCACCAAGGATCATTTATCAATTATGTCTCCAATCCGGTTGGATTGGTACGGGGTAAAACCATTTGAAACCCTACAAATGATGGTTAAATGTCCCTAGTGTTTCAATATTTTGGGCAAATGGTAGCCATGTCCGAAGAATGTCCCATTTTGATCGGATCGGGTGCAGGCCAGGCCCGTTGGGATATGGAACCCCAGTATGGTCATAAATGGTCATAGTATGGTCATGCATCCAATTGGTCATAGTATGGTCATAGTATGGTCATGCATCCAATTGGTCATAGTATGGTCATAGTATGGTCATAGTATGGTCATAGTATGGTCATAGTATGGTCATAGTATGGTCATATTATGGTCATAGTATGGTCATAGTATGGTCATAGTATGGTCATAGTATGGTCATAGTATGGATGGTCATAGTATGGTCATAGTATGGTCATAGTATGGTCATAGTATGGTCATAGTATGGTCATAGTATGGTCATGCATCCAATTATAGATCTAGTAACTGGAATTGTTATGGGCTAAGCCTAGGAATCCGGGACTTCGGATGCCGAGGTATGCTGAGGTATGCCGAGGTGTCTGGTTCATCCGGGAGAATCTGAACCAAAAAAGACATGAAATTAGAGGTTGTTGAACCAGAATGGGATTTGGATGATTTGGATCATTAGAAATTGATTTGAACCATCAATTGGTTTTTGATTGATTTTCCCATAAATGAAATCATTGATGGGATTTGGCCGTGTTTGAAATGGGTTCTACCGTATACCCCCAGCCAAATGGCCGTGAAAATTGGAGTGATTAATATCGCTGACAAGGAGCTCTTCAGAGCACAGCTACTCCGTAGTACCCAACAAATCATTGATATAGCCAGTTTGGACGTCACCAACCCTTCCAGATGCGCATCCCACTGTTGGTCGGGCCGCCAATCACTGCGGCTCTGCACGAGGCTACACACGGAGATCGAGTGTCAATGTGGTGCAGTTGGCTCGAGATCAAGTGGACAGACTCAAATTGTTGTTTCGTTTGATGCTTCAAATCACTGTAACTTTGCCAAGCGGTCACGGTGAGACATTTTCGCTTGAAGCGTCCTCCAAAGTAGGGGACTTGAGGGTTCTGGCGCAGAAATCATTTCAACGTGGCTTCTTGAGGCTTATTGCTGCAGACCATCGCGTGTTGGATCCTACAGTGTCTCTGCAAGCTGCAGGACTTGAAGATGGAGACCACCTGACAGCTATTGTCATGGAGGCAAAGGTAGCGGCAACAACGAATGCGTTTGCATTGTTTTGCCCTGGAAGTGACCGGGTTGTTACATGGGGCTATCCAGGCTCTGGTGGTGACAGCTCTGAAGTCCAAGATCAGCTGAAAGGTGTCCAGCAGGTTCAAGCAACCAATTTCGCATTTGCTGCGATTCGGGCAGATGGGTCCGTTGTGACTTGGGGCGATCCTGATTTTGGTGGTGACAGCTCTGAAGTCCAAGATCGGCTCAAAGGTGTCCAGCAGGTTCAAGCAACCAATTTCGCATTTGCTGCGATTCGGGCAGATGGGTCCGTTGTGACTTGGGGCGATCCTGATTTTGGTGTTGACAGCTCTGAAGTCCAAGATCGGCTCAAAGGTGTCCAACAAATTCAAGCAACTGGTCAAGCATTTGCTGCCATCCTGGAGAGTGGGTCAGTCGTGACTTGGGGCGATCCAAGAAGTCCGTGATCAGCTCAAGGATGTCCAGCAGGTTCAAGCGACTCTAGCTGGCGCTTTTGCTGCGATCCTGGCCGATGGATCGGTTGTGACTTGGGGCAGACCAGACTATGGTGGTGACAGCTCCGAAGTCCAAGAACAGCTCAATGATGTCCAGCAGGTTCAAGCAACTGTTCAAGCATTTGCTGCCATCCTGGAGAATGGGTCAGGTGTGACTTGGGGCGATCCAGATTATGGTGGCAACAGCTCTGAAGTCCAAGATCAGCTGAAAGGTGTCCAGCAGGTTCAAGCAACCAATTGCGCATTTGCTGCAATCCGGGCGGATGGGTCAGTTGTGACTTGGGGCGAGCCAGAGTGTGGTGGTGACAGCTCTGAAGTCCAAGATCAGCTGAAAGGTGTCCAGCAGGTTCAAGCAACAAATTTCGCATTTTCAGAAATGTTTTGATACTGTAGATCCTCAACTCGGTGTTCTTTGCTTAGAACACCTGGGGTGTCCCCCAGCCATGCTGCAAATGCTTGCTGCAGTTTGGAAACAGAAGAGGTGGCTGACG
>BGPT01000914.1:105725-132639 GCA_003297045.1 Symbiodinium sp. clade C Y103 | reverse complement strand
CGCAAGAGGCTGCTGGACAGGCGCTACCGCGCCCTTTGAGCAAATCTTTCTGGGAACAGTGTCTATTATAGGCCTGTTGCCTTTGCAAATTTGGCCCCCTTTTGCTGCTTTGCTGTCAAATGGATCTGTTGTGACCTGGGGCGATCCATGTTCCGGTGGTGATAGCTCTGCTGTGCAACAGCAGCTCCAAGACGTGCAGCGGATATATGCCAACAGATACGCCTTCGCGGCCATCCTGCCGGACAGCTGCATCGTGACCTGGGGTGAGCCGAGCTTTGGCGGCGATAGCACTTCTGCACGAGAACACATTTCCTNGCGGCCATCCTGCCGGACAGCTGCATCGTGACCTGGGGTGAGCCGAGCTTTGGCGGCGATAGCACTTCTGCACGAGAACACATTTCCTTCTCGTAGTTTGGGAACGATGGCGATTGGAGGAGCGAAAGTGGTTCGAACCGCCATCGCCTCTCACAGTTTGGTCTGCATATTGAAAAAGAAGTTGATGCTCTGCTGTGGATTCAGCAGCTGCAATTTTTTTTCGTGCTTCGACCTTGCTTCATCACGGTTGCACATGTTTGCCGTTGCAACTCGTTGCGTCACTCTTTTGATTCTTCTGTCAGGTACAGCACTGGATGCGTCAGAGATTGCAGCCTGCGTTGAATGTGCGCATTGCAGAAAAAGAAGTACGCGTTGACGCTAGGTTGTGCATCTGAATTGTTGTCGCCTTGTGATGACATTGTTTGAAATATTTCTGTGTGAACGCTGCTGTGTGTAAGTGTTTCTGCGCGCAAAGATTTCTGGCCATTGGCTGACCAAAAGTTGTGCGAAGCATCATCGCCCCTCGCACTTTGATCTGCGTTGACAAAGAAACTGACGCACTGGTGCGTGCATTCGCAGCTGCGATTTCTCGGGTGTTTTGACCTTGCTTCATCACGTGGTCACATATTTAAAGTTGCAACTCGCTGCGTTACTCTTTGCTTCACCTGCCAGGTACATCAGCTCTGGATGTGGCGCAGATTGCAGCTTCTGTTGTATACGTTGAAAACAAGCAACACGCTGTCACGCTTGTGATGATGTTTCAAGTGCGAAGGCTACTGCCAAGATTTTGTTTCTCAGAGAACAGCTGCCGAATTCATCTGCACCACATACATCTCACACAAATCATAAATCACACACAGCAGATACATCTCATAGCAATCACACAGGAGTTGTCACACAAGAGTTGTCATACATCACGCAGGAGTTGTCCTTCATCGTGATTCGCCAACATCAATCATTATATCATTCATCGTCATTCATTCATCATCATTCATCGTCATTCATCAACATCATTCATCTAACGCTTTCTTGCTATCTTCTCCTTCCTGAGGATAGTGACATTTGCAAAGGCGCGCACGCGGGCATTACATTGCCATTTGTAACCCTTAGGACCGACTGCTTCAAAAACCATCACCTGTGCTTTAAATCCTTAAGTTCTTCCTGGAACATTTGCCATAGGAGGACAGTCTTTATCATCTGCACGTGTTTGGGACGAAAATTTGCAGCAACGATTGCCATCAGTGTAGGGGGGTGGGCGCAGTTTTGAGTAGTTCGGGTGCAGTCTTGCGTTCGGCACCATGTACTGTCCAATGATATCTGTCTCGAAAACTGCCTCGTTGCTTGTTGGCGCCTGCAAAATTCAAATCGTAAACGCACATCGGCATTCAATGTACTACAGAATTAGTGCAGCTGTTCCGAGTAGCAAGGGAAGAAGACGCTAGAGTGGTTGGATAGGTACAAATGTAAAACGCCAGCTGGTTTTTTTTGCTACTAGCATGGGTTTGTAGCAGCGCACATCGTGTGGGAATCAGTGCATAGGCCAATTTAAAATTGTTTGACTCTTGCGCCACCTTTTTGGCAGCATCTCCACTGGATGATATTTCCGAAGACTTCCCATTCCCGATCACAGAGCAAAACTATTGCTTGGAGACAAAAACAATCAGCTTCTTGGTAATGACCATGTTTGAATTGAAGCAGCAAAACAAACTGCATCAAGCAGGTGGCGCAGGTATACACCTGCAGGATCTTGCAGGAAATGCCTTCCTACACATGAGAACAATGCCCCGACCCAGACATACACGTGCCTCAGCGCTTGGGACACTTTGCAGTATTCGCAGTTGTATGGCAATGCGCAAAGTTTGGCATTGAACTTGAGGCTCAGGTGAGTCAGGTGACAGATGGTGACAGATGGTGACAGTGAAATTTGGCATCGGTTTGGTGTATTTTTGGCATGTTGCATTCTGAGGTTTCGACCAAATTGAGAAAGCTCGAGAGGCTCAGGTGCTGAAAGAACGCCAGGAGATCCGAGATGTCAGAGATCACAGGGTCGAGACATGTCGAGAGATGGTTACCTCAAAGCCCTGTCGGCACTGTTTTGGTTTGCCATTTGACCATGGTTTTCTTCTGACGTGGTCTGTGCCATTTTTCTAGCCGTTAGATTCTACCCATTAGTTTGGTGAGGACAAGATCCGTCAACGCAAAGCAGAAAGCAAGCGCAGCTCATCTCAAGATGTGGCACCCTAGGGTCGCCAGGATCACCAGCTGGTGAAGGAACTTTACCAAATCGACCAGGTGTTCTCTATTCAATCTAATGACCACTGAATTGCGTCGCTCAAAGTGTCTAAGGAATATCTTTTTCGGTAATGTCATATGGCCGGCAATGTCTTCGGGCTTTGGTGATTCGGCATCACTTCCCGGATTTTCCGTGATAGTTTCATTGGCAGCACCAGGTGTGGACCACTTGGCGCGTGCTTTGCGCGAAGAGGACCTCGGGCGCCTGTGAACTCGCCAGCATCAGCAATGGCATGTCGCAAACATAATTCAAATTGATTTAAACTGATTCAAGTTAGTTACTAATTCAAACTCAAACATCTCAAATTTTCATCAAAAATAATCAAGTATATGAAATAAGATCAAGTAACCCACATTCAACGAGCCATGAATCAACCCCTGGAACCTCACATTCACACTGTCAGATAAGTTCCACCATGTAAGTATAAATTTAACTAGAAACTGTCTAGTGGAACCGGTCCCCATTTTCATCCAACGACCTTTGAAACTTCAGTTGTACGTCGTATGCCCCCTACTTACACTGATCTTAGCTGACACACAACTCATTTTGCTGCATTGCGGGTGTTCGCGTGCAGAGCGACAATCACCCAGGATGAATGTGTATGAGAACGCATGCTTCGGCCAAGCCTTCGAAGTAACAGTCCCAATCGCAGCCCAAAAAGTTTTTGCAGGTCGCATTAGGTTCTTGATTTGAACTTGCAAATACAACATTCTGCCCGGATTGCATGCCTTTTGTTTTTCCCTCAATTCTGAAGATGAAACCCAAGAAATAATTAAGGAGAAGAAAGATGAAAAAGGTAATTATGGTAGACCATTGTGCTTGGGTGTGACGGTGTGAGACATCATAAGACATTACTTCAAATAGACGATGCAAAGCAGGTAAAGCAGGTACCCGGAACTGACATCGCTGTAGACAAAGTGTCAAGATGGCTTGACCTGCTGCGTAGGAGACGCCCATGTTGAAACAATGGACGCAAGACGTGGAATCTCAGGATGCGGAGCAGTCCTTCACTCAGCAAAAAAAGTTTAACAACAAAAAAATATTTTTCAAACCATATATATACAAGTTTATACTATAATATAAACAAGTTAAAAGTTTATTTTGATGCTGAATTTGGGGAATTGCTGGGGACGCAGGCTGGACCCAAAGGGGCCAGCCTGCGGCCCCAACAGGCTGGTGCCGAAGGCACCAGCCGGCGTAACAAGCCCAACAAGCATTGGGGAATTGCTGGTGACACATATCACATATCCTTTCATTTCTTTTAAACAAGCACCGATGGAATTGACAATTTTCGGAATAGTTCGTCCCACTCCTTGGGCTGTTGGGGTTTGACAACCAGTTCTTGGATCAATATTAGATCAGACCGAGTGCCCTTCACATTGTTCACAAAAATATTAAGATCATCCTGGCCTTATGACTTTCGCTCCTCTTGGCAGCGCTTCTGAAGTTCGGCTTGTTTTGGCTCATCTTGACTTCTCTTGATGTAAACATTGAAACTGAATCATGGGATTTGTGTTCCTTTGTGTTGTTCTTTTTCTTCCGCTCTCGATCGTTTTGTGCTTTTGTTTTTTGACGAGGCTGGAGAAGTTTGAGAGTGCCAACGCGGAGGAGCAGCGCAAGCAGCACCAGCTGGCGTCAGATGCCCAGCATGCCCAGCCCAAGCAGCCCAGCAGCCCATTGAAGATGTGTGGAAGTCACTGTTCAGACAACTCGCACCGTCCAAGTGCTGTGACTTGATTTCTTTGGATTCTCAGAGTTTCCAACCGAGTCAGACACAGACCTGACAGATCTTGACAGGTTGAAAGAGAAGGACGATCTCCTGCCCTTCCAGCGCGTTCGGGACTGGGGCTGCGACGGGCTGCGACGGGCTGCGATGGGCTGCTAGACTAGTTTACTAGCTGAAGTTGCTCTTGCTTTAGCAAGGAAGAGGCAGGCACCAGGACCGTTGAATACCTTGCAACTTTCAATATCATACAGCCCCCCGGCAGGCCCAGGGTTCAATCACCCCCTGGCCCCCCTGGACAACCCCTGGACCATGGGTTGCGTGCAAGTACAGGGTCGTCATCTTCAATATTTCATTTCGTCGTCGTCGTCATCATCACCATCAGCAGTATTGTCAGCATTGTCGTCATCATCATTCGTGCCCAACATCATCCTCATCAGTTTACTTTTGCAGCTGAGCAGTCTCCGCTACAACATTAGTAGCGTCCTGCTAGCTTTCGTACCTCACCCCTGGCCTCAAGTTTCCGTGAGCTGCGGCTGTTCAGTCGCTGCTCAGCTGACGTTTAGATCGAAGGACTCCTGGGCCGACGAGAAGTTGGAGCCGCGACGTGCCACACTGAAACGCAGAGACAAACTGAGACAAACTGAGACCGATTTGGCGTGGACACGCTGTGATTCGATGTGATTTGGCAGCAGTCTGGCATAGCGGCACGGCTGATACGATGGTGATTCCCTGGCGCATGTCATACGCAGAACTAATATTAGTTGAACCAATATATACTGGCACAAATCTGACAGAAGAAACGTACTGACAGAAGCAGTGCCAAGATGCTTCCCTTTCCTCTTTTTGGCTCCTCTTGTCGACAAGCTACTGCTGAGGAGACTGTCCCAAATCTCGCAGTTTTCCTGACTGTGGTCGGGGCTTTGCACTAGCTGGTCTCATCCAGCATCATAGCCAAATCCACAGAACAGACCCTCAGTCTTATCCAACGATCGTTCAAAAATTTCACCAGCTTTCCGTCTGCATCGATTCCCTCAATCCTGAAGTTTGCGCATGTATCGCATGAATGTCGCTGATCTTGCTGCTGTGTCCTCGAAGTTACTGTCGTGTTTGCCGCCACCAGAATGTTCCCATAGATCCTCGTGCAGGCAGTAATATTTGCCCGAAGTCATTCAGGCAGAAAAACAGCCCGAATCTGAGGATTCCGCCCGAGGCTCCAAATTCCGCCCGCCACTTTAGACATTTTTTGATGATTTCACACAACAGTTCAATAGTTATCATGATAACATCACCAAAACCTGCTTCAAATTGATCACAAAAAATGACATGATATTCCGCCTGAATCACGCGATATTCCGCCCAAATCACGCGAAATTCCGCCCGAATTGATTTTCCCAATAAATCCAACATTTTAATGTTTTGCATTGATGGACCTCGAAATTTTATGATGCAGACTTGTTCAGACATTGAACCCTTCTGAGCCATACATTTGGCCAGAAAACTGAACTCCGCCGGCAGGCAGATTTTCTGCCCGACCCCCCCTTCAGGCATATTTTTCTGTTCAGGCAGAAAATAACAGCTGAATGAAGTTCCAAGGATCTCAAATGGTACCTGGGCATTTGTTTGTAATGCTGTCCTGCTTCCAGAGTTCAGAGTGTTGCAATGAATCAAATGTCCGCTATGACTGGTTTCATGCTTGAGTCCGCGTTTCATCTTCAGAACCCACTTGATAGGTGGCAGGTTCTGGAAGTTTTTTTCCAGCTTTCTAGGTAAATTTATGTGATTTCCTTCTTTCTTCATCAGACTCAGAAAAGCATCCAGGACATGTTCAATAGATTTGAAGGAGAGACGGATCGGTGAAAGGGAACGGCAATGAACTGTATATTTGTTCCCCACCGTCATTACCATTGCTATATTGCTGCTGGTGCCAGTGCGGGGCTAGGATGGGCTAGTGATTTTGGAACATCACATTGCTCCCAACGTCCTGCACGGGGAATGACCTGGATCTCCGGCAACTCCCCCTGCCGACTTCACTGCTTGTACCCAACATTCACATTTTCAAATCGCTTGATTTCCCGTTCCATTCGCTTTATTTCCAGTTTTCAATGGGCTGGTCCTTCATGGTTTTCGCCGTTTTCTGTTGCACATGTGTGTTTATTTGTTTTGTGTATGCCCCGTCCAAAACATCACTGCCAATTGACAATCAATTTGGCAAAGCAAGACTGTTTGACAGTGTGTACTTGTCCACCTCTCACTGCAAGACTGTTTGAATTCAGACAAAGAGGACTGGTGCGCATGCGTTAATTTATTGTGGGACGTTTGTGGCATGTTTAATTGGTGATTTACAAGTGTTCCTTGTCTACCGAAACTTGAAAGGTTAGCAACAATTTTCTGTCTGAATTTATTGCTGGCTTGAGCTGGCAACAGAAACTGAGGTGAACGGCCAGGGAGATTTGTAATGTTCTATAATCTAAGGGATGTGCCAAGAGTTGCAGCCACAAAAAAAGACACATGTCTTGACGCATGTCCCACACCTCATGGATGTGATTTGAATGTCATGTGGATCTCATTTGCATCTCATTTGGATGGTCGTTTTCGTGTCATTCGGATGTCATTTGGACCTCGTTCGGACGTGATCGATGTCATTTTGAATCATTTTGATCTCATTTGGATGTCATCTGGGTTCTTGTCCTGGTGTCGTTTGGATATCATTTCGTGTCATTTGGGCGTCGTTTGGATAGCATTTGAAAGAAATTTGGACTTCATTTGGACGTGATTTGAATGGGATTTGGACGTCATGTGGGCTCATTTGGATGTTAGTTGAATTGTCGTTTTGGTGTTATAGGAATGTGATTTGGATGTGATTGGGATGTCATTTGGCTGTCATTTGGACGCCATGTGTCTGTGATTTGGATGTCGTTTGGGCGTCCTTGGAACATTTTTGGACTGCGCAGAAGAAGACATCACGGGACCGCATTGAATCAAGTTGAATCACAAGTTGAATCACGATGTGTGACTTCCGCAGGTGCAGATTTCGAGGACATGTTGGAGGCCCAGATCCACCGCCTGGAGAAGAAGGCGACACATGGCGACACGATTTGAGATTCGAGTCGTTTTCGTCAGAAACGAAACATGCGCAGAATTCAACAGTCCGAGGAATTTCACAAATTCTCATGTGACATATCAATACAAATCATGAATTTATGATAGATTCAGGCAAGATTAAGAGAAACGCACTGAAGATTCACTAAGCAATTGATCTTATCTATTTTGGACGTGTGACATTTTGTTTGCTCTCTTCACTCTGTGCATTGTCTTTGCTTATTTGGCTATGTTGTTCCATTTTGTTCCCATGGCTCGAGGTGGTTGCAAACAAGATCGCTCGTGCCCGAGCACGCTATGAACAACAGAAGAAGGCCGCAGACAAATGGAGAAAGTTCCATGATGAGATAATTAAATGAAGTGTTGAGACTTTTGGGAGACGAAATATAACGAGATGCTATTTTGAATTATGAGATGTGGTGAATTTGTGATATTGTATGAGGTTACTTGAAGCTGAACAGAAGGCTGTGAGGAACAAACTGGATGCGCAACATGTGATAAATCCCAACAGCTTTGGCCGACTTTAAACAGCTTTGCCTTGGGCAAAGAACAAAGCACCAAGATCCCCGGCAATCAAGAGTTTTGCCTCTCAAAATCTCTTGCCAACTTGACTGGCTCCTTCTTGCAGGCAAATTCTCAGATTGTCGGTTTACATGTTGATTGCAAGCCCTTTCTTGCTACTATTTGCTACTGATTGCCGATTGCCTTTAATTTCCAAGTGGTGGCGCAAACAGTTGTGAGTTCCGTGTTGAGGAGGCTGCGACTTGCAAGTTAGTATGATGCGCTGGAATGCGCTGGATATGTGCTTTCCAGTCCAGTGCAATCCCATGTGCTTTGGTGGTGGTATCATGGTTGTCATGATGATATGTGTGGTCATCATGCCATAACTACCATGACTACTATGATTACGATGTTTTCACATGTGTTCAAAATTGTTCACATTTGTTCACATCTGTTCATGAGGCATTTTTTTACCCGGGTATTTCATCAACGAATGTCATAAATCATAAATCAGTGTGTTTTCATCATGTCTTCTGTCATGTCCTGGGGCTGACATCTGACAGCATTTGAGACAGATCCAACAGATACT
This sequence comes from Symbiodinium sp. clade C Y103, assembly GCA_003297045.1. Lineage (NCBI taxonomy): Eukaryota > Dinophyceae > Suessiales > Symbiodiniaceae > Cladocopium > Cladocopium sp. clade C. The sequence continues at coordinate 124,116 of BGPT01000914.1, read as the reverse complement.
TGGGCCAGACAGATATTTGAGCCAGATTTAATGTTCACATCCGATTAGTACACCCCACCACAATTAAGTACGCCGTTTCCCGGGGCATATCGCGCACTGCAGAGTCCAAGTCGATGGCCCTACTCCCATTAGGTCAGTATGACAGACCTGAATGGACAAAAAGGTGAACAAAGCGGCTCCAGGCAAAGCTCAGTACGGCCTAAGGAAAGGCTCTAGCAAAGTCACGTGTATGCCTAAACGGCCGGCCAATGGAAGAAAGTCTTTCTCTTACCCAGGCCCCTGTACCACGTGTCCATGGTATCTTGATGGCTTTGCAAAGCAAAAAGATACCCAACTGGGGTTGCACAAGTCGACAAAATTCAGAATCCCAACCAAAATGATCCAACAAATTAGAAACCAACCACTCCATGACACTGACTTGTGATCCCAGCGACCTACCAAGCAAATCGCCAGCCAAAGAGTTTTCCGGATACCACCAATCAACAGCAGCACCACGACCCCTAATCTGAATAGGCAACAAAACACCCACTTCATAATAAAAACCAAGAAACAATTCCAGAAAAGTGACCCAAGTCACATGGCTGGCATTCAAACTTTGCTTGACTAACCACTGCGCAAACTGAAAGGCAGTGGAGCTACCAAATGCACAAAAACCTGGATGTTGGTCAAGTGACCTTTGAATATCAACCGGAAAAGCCTCAGCAAGATCTGAGAGGTTGATGGACACTGGTGTGTCGTCACCAACGAATTCATCCTCCAACATGTCCTCAGGAGTATCAGCAGCGGTCTCCAAAAAATTAAGATTCTGATTCGCCAAAGCCAAAAGAAACTGCTGACAACGACGAGCCCAATAGAAATGCCACTGTTCAGTGCGAAAAAACTGCTGGTACAACTGAGATTGGATAGAGGTGAGACCGGTCAGTCTGGCTGTCTTAGCCGCTACATCGGCTACTGAATTCCACTTGATCGCAGCAACAAGTTCAGAAGTCATCTCAGGAGTGATCGCCAGATGTGCCTTCACCTTTTGCAGTTTGAGGGTCCCATCATACTCGAACAAGTCCTGGAGAACCACATTCCAGAAGTCCCTGTTGACCCAATCTGAGGGAACCGCCATACTTTGCAAAAGAAAAGTGCAGCCATCCAAAACGTATTGAGAATCACTGTGAAGAATCAGTACTGCGCATTTCCAGTGGATAGCCCATCGCAAGGCCATGTGACAAGCCCACAACTCACTGCGGTCACTAGTGTGATAGAAGGTGGGAAGTAGCCCAGCTGCAACAACCACTCCTAACTGCTGAGAGACAACGCTCCAGCCAGCCAAAGGAACATCTGACTTAGAATCACTGCAGGATCCATCGATATAGACATGCTGTGCATCCAAGGTGGGGGCACCACCAAACCAGTCAGAAAAAGCCCAGGGTGTTTGGTCGAGAGCTGCACGAAGAGGATCTGTCCAAGGATTGCCAGGAGCCAAACCATGGTGTGTCATACTTATTGGAAGTGCATACCACATGCGAGTAACATCCAAATGCTGCAGACGAACACGAAGATAGTGTCGGCACTCTAGAGCACGATGCTCCAGTGTATCTTCGGCATGTCCGCAGGCACAAAGAGCACTGGTACCTTCATCGAATTTCGCTTTAAAAGTGTGCAGGAAAAAAGTGCCATCCCTCACACAATTCAGCAGTTCGGATTGAGCGTGATCCAATCCTGGCATCGGGAAAAAAGAGGCTCGAACATCAATCCCCTGAAGACCATGAAAATCTTTGCGGCACCCAACAGTTTTCACAATCATCTGCTGCCAGAAATGAATAAAAAGTTGACGTGCCAGGCCAAGATCAAGCCATTGGATTCCACCAGATGACCATTACCCAGATCAAGGGAGCAGGCATTCTGAAAAGTCCAACCCAAGTTCGCAAACAGAGCCAAAAGTTTGGCAAAAGGGCCATGAGTTCTTCGTCGGCCACCCAATTGCATGAAAGTACACCAGTGTCCACGAATACCAGCATTGGTCTGGAAGTAGTGTAAAAACTCTTTGAGGCTCTGCCAAGCATCGAAAAAAGCAGGATCCACATCAACCCCATACACAAAAGCCACTCGCAGAATGGGGCTGGCACCAGCACGACTGACACGCATGGCTTTCATCACCTGTGTTCTGAGTTTGGTGAACCAAGTGTCTCCCAGGCAAACAGAGCCAGACGCATGCAAAGCACGAGGAAGCAAGGCCACCCTGATGACATGAAGTTTATGCCAAGCAGACACACGCAACTGACGCAAACGAGCCCAAAAAGGAAAAGTGGCCAGAATCCGAAGCTGGAGAGGCTTACTCTGGAGTTTGGCACTGTAGAGCATAGAAGCTCCTAAATCCTTGGTGGTCTCAACAGTGGGAAAGCCCATGGAAGTCAGTGCTTTGCGGTCGCTGGGACAAAGAGCCCAATACTGCGTTTTCTTGGAATCGATCTTCAACCGAAAGAGATCCGCCCATGTCTCAACAACAAGAGAACCTGCCACCAGTCGGCCAGGAGAGAGAGCAACAAGTTCCAAATTGTCAACATAAGATAACTCGCAGATCTGAGGCTGAAAAAACCGAAGGTAGTGATGGAAACTGAAGTCCAAAACGACCATGCCCAAACAGGAAAGGCTGTCGCCCTCAGGCAGTCCATTGTCAGAAAACAAAGCAGTACCTGGTTGGTCATGCACCATGAAAGACCGATGCATCGACTTGAGAAAAGACGACCATCCTTGAATGACCCGAGCCGGAACGCCGAACCAAGCCGCAAGAAAGAAGACAGGAGTACGAGGTATGAAGTTGAAACACTTCTCAATATCAAACAGTCCACCACACAGGGATTCATGCCGACAAAGTCCAACTTCAATCAATGCCTGAACAGCATAGGTCAAGTCACGACAGCCTCGACCTGTCAAAAATCCAAAGGCCGGGAAAGAGGCAAGAGATTCCAACTGGGACAACAGATGTCTGGAATGCATCGAGCTCCAAAGGCGGTACCAAAGAGAAAACAGAACCACCGGTCGGAAATTGCCAGTATCATAGACATTGCGCACCTTCTGCAAGCAAAAGACATGGCCCCGAGTCAACTGAGTCGGCCAGTCCCAACCTTGTTCAACCAAAGAAAACAAGTTCAACATGTCCTCAAACATACAATTGGGAAGGGACACAATGTCTGCTTTTTGCCATCCATCAGGGCCCCCAGTACGAAGAGAACTGCTGTTGCGGAAAGCAGCTCGAAAGTCTTCAATTCCAAAGCAAGCAGGCCGTAAGATACCTCTGGGAACATAAGCTTTGGCATAATAATAAAACCCCCCCTCAATAAAGTACGCCAGCCAATTTTTGGCATATTTTTTTGATGTTTCTTTCGTTTTTTTCCTGTTTTCTTTTTTTTCGTTTTTTTTTTGAAAAATGAACCATAATAGAAAACAATGTTTTGACCCCTCAAATAAAGTATCTGATTTTTTGACCCCCCCTTTTGAGCTGGAAGCTTGAACCTTCAAGTCTTTTCTGAAAAGTTTTAGAGTTCAGAAATGCCAAGATTGCTCAAATGGTTCAATTTCTTTTTCAACCGTTAATAAAACAAGCCAAAAATCAATCGCGCAAAGGGGGTAGCCCAGAAGCCACCTAGCATCANAAGATTGCTCAAATGGTTCAATTTCTTTTTCAACCGTTAATAAAACAAGCCAAAAATCAATCGCGCAAAGGGGGTAGCCCAGAAGCCACCTAGCATCAAAATAATAATGGTTGATTTTGCCCCCCTAAATAAAGTACGCCACCTCCCGGGCTCCAAAACAATGTATATTCGTTTTCAATTAGTCAATTCATTCAGCAATACTAAAACGATTCCAGGATCCCACTTATGTATTCGTTTTCAATTAGCCAATTCATTTGGCAATAATAAAACGATTCCAGGATCCCACTTATGTATTCGTTTTCAATTAGCCAATTCATTTGGCAATAATAAAACGATTCCAGGATCCCACTTATGTATTCGTTTTCAATTAGCCAATTCTTTCGTGAATACATAAGTCTGAAAAACAATCCAGGAACCTCTGGCAACTGTTTGGCCTCCACATTATTTAGGGGTGAAATCTGTTTGAGGGGGGGTTTTTTAATCCGATGTTAACATTAACTACAGATCCCTAAGATAGATCTCCAAAATACGCGTCTTAAGTTTTCTTGATGCATCTGGTGATCTTAAGTTTGTTGCGTCATCTTCGTCACCAGAACTATCACAGCTATGTTTTTCTAGCCACTGTTTGCGTCGTTTCTTCCGTCGTTCAGGACGAGGATGCCCGGGCGGAGCGTGCGCAGCGGGAGAGGTTGGCGGAGGAGAGACGTGCGGAGACCCAGAAAGAAACCGGAGAAAGCGTGGCCCAGTTTAGCCTGTTGCTCCAACACGTTTTTGGAGGGTTTCTTTAGAGTACACTTCTGGGGTATATGGAAATCATTAACTCTAGGGTCAGATTCCGGAAATTTAACTCTTAGTAAGAGTTAGATTTTAGAGTCAAAAGTTAATTTTTTTGAGTTCACTTTAGGGTTAAAAGTTAAAATGTTAGAGTTAAATTTTAGTGCTAAAAGTTAAAATTTCAGGGTCAAAATTAGGATTAAAAGCTAAATTTTAAGAGTTAAGTTTAGATTTAGAAATTAAGATTTTAGAGCTAAATTTAGGGGTAAAAGTTAAAATTTTAGAGTTACATTTCAGGTTGAAAGTTTAATTTTAAGAGCTAAATTTAAAGTAAAAAGTTTGATTTTAAGAGTTAAATTTAGAGTTAACAGTTTAATTTTACGACCTAAATTTAGAGTTAAAAGTTAACTTTTAAGAGTTAAATTTAGCAAAATTGAGAGCTAAATTTAGCAAAATTAAGAGTTATTTAGCCACAATAAGAGTTAAACTTAGCAAAAATTAAAAGTCAAATTTAGCAAAAATCTAGAGTTAAATATAGCACAGTTAAGAGTTAAATTTAGCCAAAATAAGAGTTGAATTTAGCACAGTTAAGAATTAAGTTTAGCAAAATTCAGAGTTAAATCTAGCAAAAATAAAGAGTTAAACTTAGCACAGTTAAGAGTTAAGTTTAGCAAAAATTAGGAGTTAAAATTAGTGAAAAAAAATATGAGTTAAATTTAGCACAGTTACGAGTTAAGTTTAGCAAACAATAGAATTTGAATTTAGCAAAAATTAAAAGTTAAATTTAGCCAAAATAGGAGTTAAATTTAGCATAATTAAACGTTAAATCTAGCAAAAAATAGGAGTTAAATTTAGCAACAATTAAGAGTTCAATTTAGCACAGTTAAGAGTTAAATTTAGCACAGTTAAGAGTTAAATTTAGCAAAATTTGGAGTTAAATTTAGCAAAAATTTAAAGTGTCAATTTAGAAAAAACAAGAGTTAAACTTAGCAAAATTGAAAGTTAAATTTAGCCAAGATCTACAGTTAAATGAAGCACAGTGAAGAGTTCAATTTAGCCAAAATAAGAGTTGAATTTAGCACAGTTAAGAGTTAAGTTTAGCAAAATTTTGAGCTAAATCTAGCAGAATTAAGAGTTAAATTTCACAAAAATTAAGACTTAATTTTAATAAAAATAAGAGTTTAATTTAGCACAGTTAAGAGTTAGATTTAGCAAAAATAAAGAGCGTCAATTTAGCCAAAATAAGAATTGAATTTAGCACGGTTCAGAGTTAAGTTTAGCAAAATTTCAGAGCTCAATTTAGCAAAATTAAGAGTTCAATTTTGCCAAAATAAGAGCTAAATTTTGCACAGTTAAGAGTTAAATTTAGCAAAATTGAGAGATAAATTTAGCCAAAATAAGAGTTAAACTTAGCAAAAATTAAAAGTTAAATTAGCAAAAATCTAGAGTTAAATATAGCACAGTTAAGAGTTAAATTTAGCCAAAATAAGAGTTGAATTTAGCACAGTTAAGAATTAAGTGTAGCAAAATTCAGAGTTAAATCTAGCAAAAATAAAGAGTTAAACTTAGCACAGTTAAGAGTTAAGTTTAGCAAAAATTAAGAGTTAAAATTAGTAAAAAAAAACAAATAAGAGTTCAAGTTAGCAAAAATTAAGAGTGTCAATTTAGCCAAAAGAAGAGTTAAACTTAGCACAGTTAAAGTTGAAATATTACGACCCCGGTAGCCCCACATGTACAGTGTATACGCAGCTATGTCACCTCATGTGGTAGTAGCAGTAGATGAGCTAATTGACCAACTTCACATGATGTTGTACAGTCATCTCTAATGTACCATATCCCCTAGGTTAGAAGCGTTAACCTAAAAGGGCTTAACTGTGTATAGGTAGGAAGTGTTATTCCCTTTCCGACCAGGTCCAGGGTCTAACACAGTAGCCTTCCGACTAGATGGCTCAAGTGCCCACTTGTAAAACAGGGCGAATTGTGATGTCTGATGCCAGGAAGTGAATTACCTTTGTTTGCTTGTTTCCCCTGGTTTTCCCTGGTTATCAGCCGTATTGACTTGTTTTCTTTTTGCTTTGGGTTGAACCATTTTTTCTCCTTAGCAGGTAACTAGGCCCCATCGCTCGTTCACACCTTTTGTTTTGGTTTGTTTCACTTGGTGTACGGTTCCAGAAAGTCTGCCAAACGAAGAAGGGACTGTGCAGACTCCAGCGGAAGTTGGCGAAGCCACTGAAGCTTCTGTCGGTCCGGAAACTAGACTCAACTGGGCAGACGCTTCTGAAGACCCGCCCCCGCTGGCTACAACCGGTTCGTTCCCTGAGGATCTGATGGACCTTGGGATCGAGTCTGAAGCTCCTGCATCCGGTTTCGTTGTGGAAGAGGCAGCCTTCGGCGCCTCAGCTGACCCCCCAGAAGAGGAGACCCGCTTCAGTGCACTGTCCTTGCTTGATCCGATTGAAGTGAAAGAGGAGGCACAGCCTGTAACTTACGCGGATATCTTATTGAGTTGGAAGGGCCCACAACTGAATCTCAAGAACCCATAGCTGGCGAAGCATCTTTAGAAGACCCATCCCAGACCGCCATTGAAACTCAATCGAAGATAATACCAAACATTGAAAATATTGATCCACACCAAGAACCCCATCTAGAAGAACCCCAGGATTGTGAACCCACTGTTTCTGCTGATGCAGCTCCAGAGTTTCCTGATTTTCCTGACTGGGGTGTGGGCGAACTTGAGGAGGTTGCGCAGGTTGAAGGTAGAGCTGAGCCTGACGCCGCACATGCATCCGCTCCAGTGTTTGTACAGTACTCCGAAGAGGCAGAGGAAGAGCAAGACTCCGTCCCGCTTCCGTCAACATCATCAAACGTTGTTGCTGAAGGGGCTGCCTCCGGCGGTTCAGTGACAGAGCCAGCCATTCTTCTGCAACTTCATCCAGACCTCCACGAGAGAAGACGCGTGGAACCAAAGGTGGGATTGCAAAGCGTAGGAGTGATTTTATAAAAGCCTGGCAAGGTGATTTTAACCACTTCGCAGCCTGGTTGCGGGAGGGGACCAACCAAGTTCAAGGGTTCAATCTCCGTTACATCCAACACGAACAGGCAGATGCAGAATTTATCTGGACTATTTCAGTTTCCCGGTCATTGATAGCTTATTGCCCCCCGAATCAGATCTTAGTCCATTTTGCCAACACCTTTCCACCTTATCGTAACTGGGTTTCCAGAATTGGTTACTGATACGGGGAAGGGAGCGAAGTGGCTTTACGAATCTTAGCGGCCACCACTTTGCCCGATAGAGACCACGTGAACCTTCAGGCATTTGGTGAAGAAGACCCTCCTCGTTCTGTGTGGGACCATTGCGACAAGTATCAGGTGCCACATCCAAAACAGCCGAGGAAGCAGCGATCCGTTTTGGTAGAAAATACTGAGAGGTCCACTCCCGATAATTCGCTCGGTTCAGATCCAGCCCGCGCGCAAACACATCAGTGAATCGGAGGCTGAATCTGAAGACATAGGTGCACCTTACGACCGTAGGGCAGCACTACAGGCGAAAGCTCGGGAAGCGGCTACTTTAGCGCCGCAAGAGCCTGGACATCCGCCACCCGGTTGGGTTCCTGTATCTTGCATTCTGCATCCGGTGCTGCATCAAGTAGTTCAGCCGTTCCAGCAGCAAAACCTAAACAGGAAAGGGCTGCTCCTAAGCGCCCTAGGTCTCCAAAGCCGGCATCAACTGAATCTGCAGCTAAGGCGCCCAGAACATCCGTGCCCAAGCCCGCAGCTGTTGAGCCATTGGCAAAGACACCGCCGGTTCCTCCACCGAGTTGTCCGGCACCAGCAACTCCTCCGCCACCACCTCCCAGAAGGTCTCGTGCAGATACCCCATGGTGCAAGAGCTGTTGCTAAGCCCCCATCGGCCATCCAGGCCACTTGATCATCCCCTTCCATCAAGATCAGAACTTGAGCAACAGGAGGCAGGACAGAGAGGGAGACAGCAAGCTTGCCGAAGAAGCTGCTACAGTAGATAAATCTCCAGCGCCTCGTGCCACGACTTCTCGCAGGACCATAGGTATAGGTCACGCACCCCGCTCGTCTTGGAGGGACCTGAGCCAGGTGCAGAGTTAGGCCCCAATAGTTGTTGAAGGGCGCCCAGACCCATACGATCAGGACGATCCATACACTTTTAGTCATTCTGTTTGGAGACAGCCTCATCCAGTTGGGGCAGCCATTGCGTTAGTCACCTCGTATAAAACTGCTGTGCATTCAATCGCTGAACCAGTTGGACTCTCTGTTGTCCAAGCCCCCGCACGTCTTCGACGTTCACCCACTAAGAGGAGGGAGCATACCGTGTCATCGACTGCAGAGCGCAAAGCCACATTTAAGAATCCTCGCAGGTCGGCAACAACCCAATCCAACGATCCACATCCAGCTCATTCAGCAACAGCACCGCCTGAATCTGATCCAGTTGAGCCCAGCGCACCTGAGGAAGATTTTGAAGAGGTTGAGGTTGAAGTTGAGCAGGAGGAAATTTCATCCGAACCACCCGAGGCACCAGAGGAGCCAGAGGAAGGAGAGGAGGAACATCTTGTTGAGGATCTTGAGGTCAGAGGCAGCTGCCACCACAACCACCCCGCAAAGCCTCGTGGTAGTGTTGCACGTTTCCTATAATCTCCACCAGTTTTACCACCACCGGAGCCAGAAGGAAGATCTCGTTCAAGGCAGAGGACCACAGAAACAGCATCAGCTTCTGCAAAAAACCTGTGCCACGTACCATTTTAGAACCAAGTGTTTCAGGACATATCGAAGTGCATATATTTCGTGACGGTTCTAAGGCACAAGTCTTTGTTCCAGATTCGTCCATATCCAGGGTGCCACCTCAGTCGATTGGTAGGCCTGCATCCGAACCACCAAAAGTCGCTCCTCCAGCAGGGGTTCGACCTGCAGCCAAGAGAGCAACTTCAGTAGCGGCGGCCTCACAAAGAGCAGCGGCTCAGCGGCTGTGAAGCGCCGCAAAGGTCGACACGTCCTAAGATCAAAGGACTCAAGGCGCCACCGCCGCCTCCCTTCGGCTCTGCCGCCGTAGGCCCATCTTTTGAGCCCGGAGTGGACGAGGAACCTACCATCACTCAGGCTAACTTGGACGCAGCACGAGCTGCAGCAATCGAAGAACGAGACCGAAGACATAAGAAAGAGATTGAACGCCTGGAAAAGCAAAGCCGAGACCGTCAGCTTGCCGAGTACTACGAAGGCCAGCAGAAAACGAAGGGCAATAAAGTCCGACCGCTGGTCAAGAACCCTCCCATAGGCTCATCGATCCCTCCGAAGCCCACACGTGAAGTGCCAAAAGCACCCACGCCAGCTTCACAGGCGTCTTCGGGTGCTGCTCCGACAATCCCTGTCCCGAAACCAAATCCACCGCCAACTCCACCAGCCACACCAAGATCATCGCCAAGAGGGTTTCCGCGGAAGCACCATCTTTGATGATGATGATCCTCCAGCGGAGCCCCCAGCTCCTGCCGTTAGTGTTAATGTTTCTGGTGTTGCGACTGTTCCTAAGATGTCTCCTAGTTGCGCAGACTTCTTTAATCATAGTTTTCCAGTCTTTGGTTCTCAGCCCATCCCCGCATGCCCAGCTGTTAGCCCGCCGTCCAACGGTACCAATCGCCGCAAACGGCGCGCATTCCAAAAGAGCCTGAAGCCCCACGCAAAGTCAACCTTGTTTGAATTCGCGTGTTCCCTCAATTCCCAATTAGGTTTGCCAAGCGAACAATGCGATATCAATCATGCTAGACTATGTAGGGAGCACAGTGACTTAGGTGATGCACAACAATGTTCCCAGTTGGACTATCAACTTGAAAAGGCTGCGAAGCCCGCGCCTCCACACGTTTGGTCATCAATCCCATGCACTTCAGGTTCCCCATGGCCATGCATAAACCGTACAAAGGGAGGTGCTGCTTTTGTGAGACGTTTAGCGCACCAGCTCCGCGATTCCAAGCGCCTTTTCAAAAGTTTTTCCACAAGGGCAGAATTGGTTTTGAAACTCGGCGGAACGGTTTCCTTTGAATGGCCCCGGCCGTCCACTGGATGGAAAAGACTTGACGTTGTTGCTTTCTTTAACAGTCACCCCGAATTTATGGAAGTTAATTTTGACGGCTGTGTCGTAGGACTCAAGTCTAAGGCGGGAAATCCCATAAAGAAGCCGTGGCGTGTTCGCACACATCCCAACGTGTTGTAGATGTGCTTTTAAGCATAAAGTATGCAGCTGCCAGCACCAGCATGAGCGCTGCGAAGGCCAGCAAACAACTAGGTCAGCCATGTATCCGCCACAGATGGCATACTTGATCAACCAAGCGTTGTATCCTTCCAAATGTATTCACCAAAATGCTCCCGCCATGCGCTGTCAACAACTTTCCAGTGAGCTCCAAGAACATGGAGAAGTAGAACAACATCTCAGGCATGTGTTTCCTTTGTCAGGTTAAGAAGACTTAGCAGTCGCTGCAGAGACTGACCCCACAGTTAATGCCCTGGTATAACTCTTGGATCCTGATCATTTGCTAGCCCAAGCCCTGCAGCTGGAGGACACCCACCGTCCCTCTCAGGAAGTGCAAGCAATGGCCATCTCGCATGCAGAGATGCCCTCGAATCCTAAGGCTCTCGAGGCTCTGAAAGCCGAGGCGGACGGCCTCCTCAAAGCAGGTACCTGGGATCTCTCCTCGGTACGCGAAAAGGAAGACGTATGAGCAGAAGCCAAGAAGACTGGTGCCTCCGTCCACTTTGGACAGCTCATGACAATAGCCTCTATATTTTTTTTGCGAGTTAGCCCAGCATCTCCAAAAGATGAAAGAGCGAATCGTCTACAGAGGCGACTGTGCCAAAGATGAGCACGGAACTGCTGCTGTTTACCAGGAGCTTGGAGCGAATCCAACATCAATCCATGACTCAATGCGTGCCTAGCTTATGGCTCCCTTCTAGGCAATAGCTCAGCAGCGGCAGATGCCGTTAAGGCCTATGTCCAGGCTCTTCTCTCTTCAAAGTATAAAACGTGGATAAGATTGCCTCCTGAGCTTAGACCGAAACACTGGAGAGAAAAGTTCGCTAAGCCCGTTGTACTTCTTATCAAGGCACTCTACGGTCACCCAGATGCTGGAGGTCTGTGGGAGCAACACCTGAAAAAGATTATTAAAAATATGGATGGTCACGAGGTACCTGAATACCCGGGTAACTTCTTTTTCCCCGATACTAAGTTGTTACTGTCCACGTACGTAGATGACTTAACTCTTTCCGGTCCCACAGACCAGCACATGAGGCGTTTTTCAAACAACTTACGTCTGTCGTCGATGTCAAACCACCCGAACCAATATACCATATCTTGGGTCGTAGCCATGTGGTCAAGTCTTTGTCTCAGGTTGAAGGTCATCAGGAATGTGCTGCCCTTAGTCTTCGATATGCTAGACTATGCCCACCAAACCCTTGATCTCTACAAGTCCATAACTGGAGTAAATAAGCTCAAAAAGGCAAAAACACCATTCGTCCCCGATGGTTCCGTCTCCCTGGAAGACGAGGAAGCAAAAGGCGAGTTGGCTCCCAATGCGAAGGTTAGCACGGCCCGACATCATAAAGCCAAAAAAAAGACCTGGCCACCTAAGGTCCAGTCATGGTCTCGAGTACACGACAAAGGGCTATTAAGGCTCATGCAGTATACAAACTCCACCCCACAATATGGGATAGTAGGTACCATCAACGATGATCCATCCCAGTTAGAATTCCGCCTCAATGTAGATGCAGATTTCGCTGGAGACAGACTGACCGGTAAATCAACCTCGGGGGTTTTCAATCCTGCACGGCCCAAACAAATTCTTTCCATTGGCCTGGGCGAGCAAGCGCCAGACATCCACATCCTGTTCAACCGCAGAATTGGAGGTTGTTTCGTTGGCACACCCTCTAAACCAGGAAGGGCTTCCAGCCCTGCAACTTTGAAAACTTCTCCTTGGAAGATAATCAAGCTACAATGCTTGTTGTTCGCAAAGGATACTCACCGAAGCTTCACCATATCACCAAAACCCACAAAGTGAATTTACCGGGATTGTCCGATGTCTTTCATGAAGACTCTTGTGAGTTGGATTGCTGCAAAATGGACGATCAAGCCGCCGACATTTTCACGAAAGCAGTGCCACCACAAAAGTGGGGACCTGCACTTAGCCTACTAGGCATTCGTGTAGATCTTCCAAATGACCTCAAGGGTCTGCCTGAAGGGGCTGCAGTTCCGCGCCCCAAAGCATAGATCCGTAGGTAGTGCATAGCGTCGTACCGGCGAGGGGGAAGTTGAAATATTACGACCCCGGTAGCCCCACATGTACAGTGTATACGCAGCTATGTCACCTCGTCATGTGGTATAGCAGTAGATGAGCTATATAATTGACCAACTTCACATGATGTTGTACAGTCATCTCTAATGTACCATATCCCCTAGGTTAGAAGCGTTGACCTAAAAAGGGCTTAGCGGTATATAGGTAGGAAGTGCTATTCCCTTTCCCACCAGGTCCAGGGTCTAACACAGTAGCCTTCCGACTAGATGGCTCAAGTGCCCACTTGTAAAACAGGGCGGATTGTGATGTTTGATGCCAGGAAGTGAATTACCTTTGGTTGCTTGTTTCCCCCTGGTCTTCTCTGTTAAAAGTTAAACTCAGCAAAATTACAATTTAAATTTAGCATAGCAAGAATTAAGAAGTAAATGTAGCAAAAATAAGTGTTGAATTCACCACAGTTAAGAGTTAATTTAGGGAAATTAAGAATCAAATTTAGCAAAAATTACGAATTAAATTTAGCCAAAATGGCAGTTCAATTTAGCGCAATTAAGATTTATTTAAATTTAGCAAAAATTCAGTGTTAAACTTAGCCAAAATAAGAGTTGAATTTAGCAAAGTTAAGCATCGAAATTTAACAAAAAATTAAGAGTTCAATGTAGCAAAAAAGAAGAATGCAATTTAGCCAAAATAAGAGTTGAACCTAGCCGAAAATATGAGTTGCATTTAGCACTTAGCACAATTAAGAGTCAAATTTAGCAAAAACTGATCGTTAAATTGAACAAGAATAAGAGTTAAATTTAGCAAAAGCAAGAATTAAATTTAGCAACATTAAAAGCTAAATCTAGCAAATTTAAGAATTAAATTTAGCGAGAACAAAAGCTAAATTTAGGACAGTTACGAGTTAATTAAATTTGGCAAAATTCAAAGTTCATTTTACTAAAAGAAAATAGTGTAACTAAGCCAACATGAAGAGTTAAATATAATCAAAATAAGAATTGAATTTGACACAGTTAAGAGTTAAATTTAGCAAAACCCAAGAAGTAAATTGAGCCAAAATAAGCGTTAAATTTAGCAAAAACAAAAGTTGAATTTAGCACAGTTAAGAGTTTTATATTTCACTAATGAAGAATTAAATTTAGTCAAAATAAGAATTGAATTTAGCCACAATAAGAGTTGAATTTCGCACAGTGAAGAGTGAAATTTAGCAAAACTTAAGAAGTAAATTTAGCAACGTAAGAATTGAAATTAGCACAGTTAAGAGTTAGTTTAGCAAAGCTAAGAGTCAAATTGAGCAAAAATTACGAATTAAATGAAAAAAAACAGATCCATTTAGCACAGTTAAGAGTTAAATCTAGCAAAAATTAAGAATTCAATTTAGCCAAAATAAGACTTGAATTTAACACAGTTAAGCAATGAAATTAGCAAAAGATAATGTTAAATTTAGCAAAAATTAGGTGTCAAATTTTGAAAAATTATTTGTTAAATTTGAATGTAGCAAAATTAGATATTAAATTTTGCAAAATTAAGAGTTAAATTTAGCAAAATGCAGAGCACAATTTTGCAAAATTAAGATTTAAATCAGCAAAATTAAGAGTAAAAATTAGCCAAGATAAGAGCTGAATTTAGCTCAGTTAAAGGTTAAATTTTACAAACTTAAGAGTTAGCCAAATTAAGAGTTGAATTTAGCTCAGTTAAAGGTTAAATTTTACAAACTTAAGAGTAAAATTTAGCCAAAACAAGAGTTGAATTTCTTACACTCAAGAGATAAATTTAGCAACAATAAGAATTACATCATAGCTTTGGCAGGCCTAAAGAAAACCTGCAAGAGAACATGCCAAGATTTAATCAAATTTGATCCAGACAGCAGGGATTTGAGCAATTTTGAGCATGTCAAAGTACCTGTGGCAAACACCTGGTGTGCAGCAAACTTTCTGCAAGAAAACACTTTGGAAATCAATCACACCCTCAAATATGCACACATTTTTTCGTTTTGCATTTTTGTTTTGCATTTTTGCTAGTAAAATCTGGTGAACAGAACATGTTCAACACGACGTAGAGTCGGTCGCATCAACAACAATGATGATGCACGCGTGTGTGCACCCGTGTAGATATTCTTCCTACATCTCATTGATTGAAGGTTCCTTCGCCTTCCAGGTATCGTTTTTTTACTCTATGATGTTGCATTTTGCAAATGCCTTGCCACCATCGTATACAATCTGCGACCTTATCTTTGATGACGCGACTCCACGTCTGCCACGTGGCAGCAAAATACCAAGCTTGTCGATGCTCCCCTTTAGCATCTCCTACCTTTTGTCCGAAGCGGCTTGGCCCTGACAGGGTTCAACCAATGGACCCGGTTTCTTTTCCGCAGGGGCTTACGAGTGATATCGTTCTGCACGTTCACAGGTTCACTCATCATGTGGGGCAGTCCAACAGCCAAAATGCGAATTCTTCCAATCCTATTTGCGCATAGCCGTGCACAGCTGTGCCAGTTTTTGTTTGTCCTTGAACCAAGCTGTGCTGCTGTGCTCGCTTTAGCTGGGTCCTTCCTGTTGACAGTTGCCACACTTAGAGGTCACCAAGCTGAACGTGAAGCCCGCGAACAGGCAGAACGTGAGAAGCTCTGATGGTGGCTGAGTGTGGTCTGTTTTCTGACTTTTTCTTGCCGTTTGAGGCGGGATGTAACACTTGGGCACAGCTGTGTTTGCAATTGGATGCAAGTGGTATTCGTACGTTTTAGAACATTCAAGATTTGAAAAGCGACATGTCATGCGGCCACCAACTGCTCAATGAGACTTGGCTCAGGCCGCAACTAAACATAGACACCAGCGGTTTGCTGAAATTTTGAATGACGCCTTGACGTGCCAAGAGTTTTCGGAGGAACAATCACATTCAAAATCTTCCCTACCCAAACTTGGTTATCGATTTTTATTTGCAGTCTACTGATCCTGTCTTGCAATTCTGCCAGAGAGCTTGCCGCCCGGATCTGTTGGCCACTACCGGACCATTTTGTGGCACGATGGACAGATACACAAACATAACGATCAGAATTAGACAACTAATGCACGCGATCAAAGTTTTGTCAGCTTTGCCAAGTCCTCCCTTGCCTCCGGTGCTAAAGTGCAGAGAGATGCCTAATGCCATGACGGACACAGAATGGCTATGAATGGCTTTTTGGCGGCGCAGGTGTCGACTCCAGAGCCTTGACTGATCGACGGTGCCAGTGCAGGTAAATTGAGTTCACCAATCACAATAATCATGTCACCATGTCACACGGCACTCCAAACATTCGAAATCATTCGGACCGGTTTGACACTGCTTACGGAGCAGCGTTTTGAACCGCTTAAAGAAGCTTGCAAGTATGGCAGGTTGTCATGTCTGTGAATTAAAACTACACTTGATCATAGCCCAAAAGGCCATTTCTTTGAAACACTATACTTGCACTCCCCTTGTGGCAGGCTGCCAAGCTGCGCTAGGGAAATGCAATGTCAAGCCTAAAAGGGCTACTGTGAAGGTCATCACAGATAGCCGAGAGGCTGGTGCTCTGATGCGGGTGGTTCAAAATGCCTCGAGGGTCATCTTTGATGCGCTCTCCTGGCAACCACCAAGGCTTCTTTCGGTGCGGCTGCGCCTCGTGAAGATGCCGTAGCGCTCGTTCAGGATGTAGTCCCTTCACGAGGTGGATCCTCAGGATGATCGGGATGGGGTAATGTGGCGTCCCCATCCTCTTCCACAGCTTCTGTTGCAGCCGGAGCAGTGATCTCCGCAGTAGTCAGCTCGGCCGTCTCCGATGCTGATGCAGGCCCTGCAGGGGCAGAAGGTTCACCAGAGGGACCATTGTTCTCACCGGGCTCCTCCACCGCAGGTGTCGTTGATGATGTTGCCGCTGAAGGGTCTTGTTCGAACTCCTCCTCTGGAGCCATACCGCATGCGTAGCGGCCAGCCCAGATTGCTTGAACAATCTTTTGATTCTTTGGATTTCCTAAGATCCTTTTTGGAAATTACGAAGGTGAATCATCCCTTTCTTTTTCTTCTTCTTCACCTTCTTCTTCATTTCCATCTCCATCTCCACCATGGGCCACCATAGAGCTCGGATGTGTTGTTGTATTTGGAGCCGACTCAGTTGCATCTTCGGCCAAGCTCGGCATCGCTGTCCCCGCATCCATAATGGTGGGTCTGCGCCGTCTGCGTGTAGCCGCTGGGGACCGTTGCGGCAGGTGTTGCCGTTGAGGTTGCGGCAGGTGTTGCCGTAGAGGAAGGATGCTCAGTGGTGCTTTCCTCCTCTTCGATGATAGTGTCAAGTTCAGGGGGTTCTTCTTCGCCTTGTCCCATTCCTTCATCACCATCTTCTTCCTTTTCTCTCTCATTATCATCTCCTTTTCCATTTTCATCTCCACCACGCGGTACCCTTGAGCGTAGGGATCTCGCAGATTGCTTTCCTTTGCCTTTTGATTCATAGAAGGCCGCCACTTCCTCGGGGATGTCCTCGCCCAAGAGCTTTTCCAATTGCAGCAGCTGATGTGCGTGATGCTGCTGTACTTGCGCCTTCTTGTTGATGTCCAGAGGTAGTTGTGGTCTCTGGATTTGTTGGAGTTGGCACCATTGTCGTTGAGGGTGCCGTAGAACTCAATCATGCACCCGCAGATGGGTGTGATGTCGCTTCTGCTTGGTCTATTTCGACCAAAGCCGCTACTGGCTCCGTAGCCACTTGCATGATCTTGTTCAGGTGAGATGGGGACGTGTCGTGTGCTACATTTTCAAGTTCAGCGTTGCGGATTGCAGCTGCTGCTTTCGCCACTTGTTGGGATCTTTGAATGGCACTGGCCTGATAGTGTGTAGGCCCACCTCCAGCGCCGATCAAAGTTGGTGCAGGTTGAGCAGTTGATTGCCCGTAGAGGCTTCTTGGATGAGCCCCTTTCCGTAGATCTGCTGCCAACTTTCAGCAGGAGATTTGACCCCATGCAAGATCGTAGAACCTCCTGCTTTGCTTCTCCCACATCGTGACAGCCATCCAGGCTTTCTTTTTGTGTAGCTCGGTGGATAGCTTGGCTGATTGAGCCGGACACGTTTTTCATGGTCCCTTTCTTCTCGGCCACTAGAGCCCTCTGCGTCCCCATCCTCGGCTTCATCTTCATCAGAAGATCTCGTCGAGGAAGAAGGTAAGGCAGGATCTTCACTTTCCGGGAATAGTCGTCCCCCTTCACGAACTTGATGTTGTGGCCATCCTTGAGGACCTGGTTGTAGAACCACCGACGTATGGATTGGGTATCCCATTTTCGGATCCTCCAGGGTATTTCCACTACAAAACTAGTGGCCTTGGGGCCTCTGTAAACTAGGTTTTTCAATGGTTTTTACAGACCCCCAAGCAGGTTGTGTTAGGGTGTTTTGTAGTGATCATATATCATAAATATGTTGAATTCCAACAGAGCTGGGACCCTGTAGTTTGTAGTGGTTTTTTATGTTGACCAAACATGAACATCTGAATTCACTCACATTTGCCCTAAAAGTATCCAGAAGTATTTTGTAGTGAAATTGTTGGGATGGTATCGGAGACCCTTCAGATTAACCCTCAAGGATCCTTAAGGAACTTTGTAGTGAATTTGTATGAAATTGTGGGGTTCCAGGATTGATGTTCTGAAATCAGCCACAGGCTTGGCCCCACATGCATCCACA
>BGPT01000914.1:96675-104896 GCA_003297045.1 Symbiodinium sp. clade C Y103 | reverse complement strand
ATGTGTTCATTTTTTGTAGTGATTTTGGTTGGGCATCACCACTTTACAGCTACAAAGTCGGGCTCCAACCCTCACCCTGAAATAACAACCCCGATATTTTCGGCGGTGGTGGCGGAACTTGTCGCCCTCCATAACCTCCAGGAAATCCACCTGGTGGTGCCATTCCATGAGATGGTTCCTTCTTAATGACCACCTTTCTCTTCGGAGCTTCATCATCGCTGATCTCCTGGGCTCTGCTCTTCGGAATCAGCACGATTATCGTTTCAGAGTTGATCTCCTCCATGTGAACTTGAGTGGAAGTTGTTCAGCCAGTGTGTCTCTATCTGCTGTGGATCCACTCGCTGCAGGCGTTGTCGCCTCCTTTCCAGGCGCTCTTCATCATTTTGTGCGCAACGGTCCCTGAGCACCTGCTTTTTCTTCTCGATCTCCATCAACCAAGCCTTTTGAGCTTGAATCCGCTCAGCTTGATCCAGTTGCTCCTAGTCTCCAAGATGGTGAAGGTGGTGGAAATGCAGGGGCAGCTACCGGTGCTTTTGGCGCGCCTGGACACGTTCCTGGAGTTCCAGGTTGCGGTTCCGTTTCCAACTTCTTTGTCTCCTTCCGGGTCTTGGAGTATTTAAACCAACTTCTTCGTTTGACCGTTTCCGTTCTTCGTCGTGGCTTCTTCCTCTTCAGGCTTGGTCACCGTCTCTTCGGGCTCCGCATCCTTTGTTTCCACCTTCGTAGTGACATCATCCTCCGTTGGAACATCTCCCACATCCGTCCCCAAAGATCTCCTTCTCAAAGATTGCATCTCTTTGAGCATCTCCAGCCGTTGAGTTCCATCTTGATGCCGACCGGCCATGAACCTGGTGTAGGAGTCAGCCTGTCCTGGTCCCTGTCCGGTCGGCATTTTTGATGTTGCCGTCGAAGAGGTCGCCGGCGGCAGTGGCTCCTTGCAGGATGTTGCCATTGAAGCCGTCGCCAGAGAAGATGCTGTTGTTGAAGATGCGGAGCTTCCACTAATGCTTCCACTTTGGCAGATGCCACCATAGAGGATTGCGCCGGAACCTCGTCATCTGCTTCTCCTTGTTCGTCAGGCTGTTCAACCTTCACCTTTTTGGTAATTTTCATATTCTGCGGTACTTTTTCTCCTTCACTGGGAGAAGCTCCAGCGTGGGCAGTGGCCCGCCTTCACCTTGGGTCTCACCCTCCATCGTGGGGATTGGCCCGCTTTCATCTTGGGTTTCACCCTCGTGCTCCACTGTGGTCGTGCCCTTGTCCTCTTCCATGCTGCCCATCAAGCGCAAAGAGCGAAGAGCTAGACCACCCGGAGGGCGAAGATTTGAACCCGTGCTAGCGGGATGTGTTGAGGATGAGGCATGAACATCTCGTGGAGAAACATCATCATGAACCACTTCAAAACTCCCAACGCTCCCATCATCTTCAACAGGATCATCTCCCAAGGTTGCCCCATGTTCCTAGGTTTCACCCTGAAAAAGGTCAATCCCTTCCATTGTTTCCCATGGGTTTCTTCGGGGTTTTTCACTGCTGAAGACGAAGTCCACCGATCTTTTCGCACCAAACGGATGTTGTCTTCGGTGAAGAGGATCGTTGTCCTTTCTTCGTGCAGCTCCAGGTTCGGAGTCTTGTGGTGAAGTGGATGAAACAATCGGCTCCTTTTCTTGCCGTGGATCCGGATGAGCCAACCTGGCACTGCTCGATTCCATTGGTCCGATGCCTTCAGGTAAGGGACATTCTGAAAGGTCGTCAGCTCCCATTTGCGAGCTTCTCTTCCATCACCTTGTCTTTCTTGAGCTGGTTGCTCTTGTGCCATTGCCGATGATTGCATGGATGCCCGGCTTGTTGAAGTCGGAGTTGACACCCTTGAGACAGATGCTATCGAGTCCTGGGAATGTTGTGATTCCCATGCTGAAAGGGATGCCCTGCTGGTAGACGTTGGCGGTGACGCCCTTGAGAAAGATGCCATTGATGTTCCTTCATCAGCTTGCACATCTTCAATTGGATCATCCACCGACCCATCCATCCCAGCAGGCCACCACGTTGTTGCCACAGCAATTCTCCCCCGTTCTCTGGCTTGGCTTTCCAGAAGTCTCCTCGAAGGACGCGCTGGTTGAATTGGTCTTTGACCTCCCCGAGCCCCATGTCAATGAGCTCCATCAGCAGCATTTTGATCACCATGTGCTCCTCCATCTCCATCACCATCACCTGCACCACTCCCCCATGGGTCGGTTTGATGACCACCTCGGAGAGCTTTGAGTGAGGGCATGGAGATCCCATGGCCCTTTCCAGTTCCATGGCTGAAGCAAGTGCGCGGCCGATCCGTGGCTCGAAAGCCAGGGACTCCCCCCTTCCCCGAAATTAGGCTCCGTGAGCCATCAAATCAAACACGTTCTTCATCGTCATTGGCCGGCTTTGTGTGGTCTTCAGACTCTTTTTGTTTTCTTTTGTTTGTTGCACAGGCTGAGATCTGGACTCCTCAGCAAAAAGTTCTGGTAGATGATCTTGTCCAGGATGAAGTGAAGTCCCCAACTGATCTGGTAGCGGAGCTTCATCAGGTTTGAGAGCCACACTTCGAAGTGCTTGCCCATGCGGCCCATCCCGATCATCACCTTGTGAGCTCGTTGTCGACATAGTGATGCAGCTACCAAAGCGAACCCACACACCACCAAAGCCTTGTAGTCAGTCAGCGCCCCCGTACCCATCACAGCCGCACCCAACCCAGTGAGCATCGTGTTGAAGTTGACCACCGCATGGTGATGCCCTGCATGTTCTGCGTGAGCTTTCGCCGCATGGGCTTCCCCCACATCCGACATGTTGATGAAGTTGATGAGCTCCAAGAAGCGATTGAAAGCTTGCCCTTGGAGAGGTTTTGTCAAACCATAGGCCCCGAGGTCCAAACCAGAAACGTGATCCACACTCCACGGCTCAGTTGGGTCTTGTATGACTTTCCTCAACTTTGCCGACCTTAGGCGGAGATGTCTTGTCCTCCAAACACCAGTGTCCCCAGTGAGCTGCGAAATGCTCGATTTCAAATCTCCGGACCACTGTCTGTTAAGTTTGCACCCCAACACCTGAAGGAGGGCTATGAAGGGCTGCCGTCGATTCACCGCGCTGATATCCCTCGTTGTATAGTTCAGCCTCTGCCGTGCCCTGGGACGAAAGGCTGGCGCGTGGATGTCCACATGAAAGGGTTCCCAGCATGAACCATCATGATACCCTGCACTGAGCAGTATCCTTCATGAGGTGGCCCAAAGCTTGCGCCCACCAAAGTGCCCAACTTGGCTTCGCCAGCACAGAAGTCGAACTTGATGGTTTCTGTTGTTCGACGTAGGTACTTCAAGGTCTGGATGGCAATGGTTCGAACATAGCCTGGCCGCTTGGCGACTCATCAGTGCAACAGATCAATGTCTGGCCTTGCTCGTGATGCCACCCACATCAGCTCTCCAGTGAGCTTGTGCCAGCTGCCGCTGGAGGATTTTCTTCTGGTTCTGCATCTTCCACCCTTCCACAAGGAACCCATCCCTCTTCTTGGATGCCATGCTTGTCCAAGAGCTCCGTGATGTACTTGCTCTTCCCCAGTTCAAAGACAGCTGCCGTCTGCCTGATCTCATACCCGCAGAACGTCACTGTCTTGTCTGAGGTCACAAACTCCGGAGCTGCCAAGGTGGAAGTTTTTCCAAGAGCCTCCAACGCCTCATTCGTGGACAGTGGTATCATCTCCCACCAAGAGCAGATCGTCCACATAGATGCTGAGGTACCCCACTGCAATGGGTGATCCATTTTGCATTGCCTGGATTTCCCAAACATGTGGTTCAGGCGCGGGAACAACTCGATGTTGTTGACTGTTGGGGCCCTTCCAGGTGATGGTTTTGATGCGTCCATCTCTGTAGACATTCCAATCATGAGGCGACTCAAAAGTCCATAGAGTGCACCACGTACTCGCCATAGGCTATCTCCACAGATTTCTCTTTCAATTGATGGAGGACTCATGCAAGTCAGTTTTTTAACTTCTTCTCTGCGCGGTGCCTGTAAAAAGGCTGTTTTGACATCCACTGTGGCGCAACACCACGACTTCTGAGATGCCCTTGAGATGAGAGATCGTACACTGATTGCGCACAATCCACCAGCTGCCACCTCTGCATGTTCATTCTTGTAGGCTTGATTTCCACAGGCCACCGGTCGTGCTTCCTTTTGAAAGGTGGCTTGATCACAGCCACCAAGTATGATCTCCACCTCGTGCGTCTCTTGGAGCTTCTTGACCGCTTCTCTGGAGATTGGCTCAATGGCGCCATGGTTCAGGAGCGACTGATATTCTGCTCGAATTGGCTCTTTCCATGCGTCCAAATCGTTCCGCATTTCATCCAAAGTCAGAGTTCTTGTCACCAGGGTTTCAGGTTCAGGGGCTTCTGGTTCCAGTTTTGCCAGTCCCCTCAAAGCACATTCCAGCCGGCCAATCTCACCATCGATCTCTTCCAAGGTTTCCCCCAGCATATCATAGCCGCCGATTTGAAGTTCTTCTCTTCTCAATCGGTTCAACTCTTGATGCCGTAGAAGACACAAACCTTGAACTTGTTGAAGTTGTTTTTGCAATTTGTGTTGTGGATCTTGTTGCATTTTTTCCCTGCTTTCTGGTTCGGCTGAAGCACTTGCCGGTGAACTTGTGGTGGACGAGCTTGAAGAAGTTGGCCAAGCCACCGCATCCAGTCCACTCCCCCCTGTTGTAGTCCACAACAGCTTCGAAACACCTGGAGGAAGTCGGTCAACATGTTGTTTGCCGGTCAGTCGTTTCGGTCGACTTCCATCTGCTAACCTCAAAGGTCCATACGTAGGGACGATCTTTGGATCGGGTTTCAAAATTTGTACTTCAACTTCGGCACCTCCTTGGGGTTCATGAAGTTGTTCAACAAGATCGCCAGGACAAAGTTCCATTGGTTCTTCTACATCATCTTCAAAATGATCCTCCGCTTCATCTTCTGGCATGAAAGATGGAAAGTAGTCATCACCATCCGGTTGTGGTAGTTCCGGAAGTAGAGGAGGAGGAGGTAGTTGCGGTGGTCAGGGATTGGATGTAGTACCCTTTGCTTGTAGTACTCATCCCCATGGCAGGCCCCAAAACCTTGATCTTTTCAAACGGATGGTCCCAATCACGGCGGTGCCATCGTTTCAGCTTCGCAAAACATTCCGTTCCAAAAGGAATCAAAGGTGGCAAGGTAATGCCCACATTGAAGCCATTTGGTCACGGTTCCGTTGTTCCACAGTATGATGGCGCAAAGCCGAGGGCCACCATTCCGCTTCAAGACCAGCTGCACGAAGATGAGCTTGAATGATCCCAAGTTCACTTCCACATCTACCATTTTCCAGCTGATTCATCTCCAGCCGTCGAGGTCTGCAGGATGTCACGTTAGCTGCGCCAATCCCGCAACTTCACACCCGTGAGCTCCCGAGCTCGATCACTGTGGAGCCTCAAGACTGACAAGTTGAGTGACCTCAATCGCATGTAGGCCTCTTAGCATGACGGCTCTGCATGGGCACAGCAAAGGTCAAGTTGCGAACTTCTACATCTTGGAGGTCAGCCACCTTGTCTTTCCAGTATTGGTCTTTGACATCCCACCAGCGAATTTCAAATCTTCGTTACGATGAGGAAGGATCTCCCATGGATCTTCATCCTTCGCATTCCTTTTGTCGGGTTGGTCATGATGTTGATCTTGTGGAACATCTCCTTGGGGTTGTTCCGGATTGTTTCCTTGGGGAACAGCTTGACGAGCCGCTGGTGCAGGTTCACCTTGATGTTCAGCACCTTGAACTCCATCTTGAGGTGCAGGCAGTTGATCTCTTCCGTGGTTTGCGGCACCATCTGGTAGCGGAGAAGGTTCATCTGGGTGATTGTTGCCACCATCGCCTGTCAGGTCAATGGAGTCAATGGGTTCTCGTTCCCTTACCAAACGTTCCTCTAAATCCGTTTCCAACTGGTCCAACAAGTCGTCCTTGTCCAGCGGGCTACCAGGTGGAGCTTCCAGCGTTCGCTGTCGGTCTTTCTTTGTAAGCTGCTGCAGGCCTTCAGGAACATGCGCAGCATACACACCACCACAATAAAGTACGTGAGCCTGCCTCGTTGATCTATGCCTTTGCGATGAGCTCTACTGCTCAATCAGGCTCATGGTATGTGCCTTCTTCGAGGGCGATCTCGTCCTGCACTTTCAAGGCAGACAGCGCAATCACGCCTGAAGGGAAGGTGTCCATTAGACACGTGAAGCTGCCATTCTTGTATTTGCCGGCGCTCTGTGGATGAGAGGGCTTTCATGCTTGGCTCCCCCATATTCACCCGCTGAATTCCAGCAGCTAGGTGACCTTTGAGTCTTGGGGCCCATGCAGCCAAAGAGGTCGACATCTCCTTTCTGTCGGCAAGCTCCGTCGGCCATTGAGTTGAGCTTCCCTTTGAAGTCCATCCCTGCAAGGGCAGCATTTCAGTCATTGAGGACAACACCGTCGTCGGTTTGGCTGTCCAATTCCCTAGAGCACCTTGATGGAAACTGATCTTCTTAAGCCCACAGATGTTGGAAGCTCGGAAAACCATTCCATCCAGGGATCTTGTCCTTGACATCAGGAGGTGGTTTCTTCCATTCCTCAAGATCTTGTGGTTGTTCCAGGGTCATCTCCATGTTGGAGTTGGCTTCATAGGCCTGAACCACCAACCACAAAGTTCTGATCCACAGGACACTGTCATTGCAGACCAACTTCTGTTCTTCTTCCGTGAGATCATCACGTCCAAAACGTTCATGTCTATGCCGTGCTCGAACCACACGTGGTCCATCATCTCCTTCTAGAGATTGAATTTTGCACACGCTCACTGCCCTACAAGGTGGTCCAGCCAACAGAACATCAACTCGTCCTTCTTTGGCAAGTTTTTCAAGCCATCCAAAAAGATGCCCATTTCGAAGGTCAGCACCTTTGGACAACTCAACACAAACCACCACAACACCAGCTTTTTCTTGCGACGTCCAAAACTTCGGATCATCACTTTGAAGGGGATGTACTGCCAAGGTCTTGGCACGCTGAACTTTTCGTCAACCTGGGATTTCTTTCATCAAGTCTGCAGGTAGTTCAGGAAAGCTCCATCAACCTCTTCACAGCATCCGCTTCCGGGCAGGTTTCAAGCAAGTTCACATTGGGTTTCAAAGCTGCCAACCTCAACTGGGTTTCTCTTGTTTTGAGGGCTTCGACTTGTTGAAGGATTCGAATTCCATCTTGCCGAGGTAGAGTTGATCCAGTTGAACTGGGTTGAATTGGTAGTTGAGTTCCATCAGGAGCACCAATGCTGCACCCTACACCAGTCCACTTCACCTCATAGCCCAGCTGTGTCAAAGCTGCCATCGGAATGATAATCAGAACATCATGAAGGGTCAGAAGAGATCCTGTCACCACATCCTGCTTCAAATCAGTGGTTCCTGATGCCAAAGCCACTTGAACCAAGTCACCTCGATCCCATTCTTCTTGAGATCGGGCTTTTCGTCGGACATGTGTTGCCCCACCATCAATGAGAACTCGTTGGTTCTTGCCCATGTCAATCTTCCGGATGTTCACCGCTTTGACATGTCGGTATGCCGTAGATGAAGATCCTGACGTTGGAGACTTGAGGGCCTTGATCAATGAAGATACTTGGGACACCAGCGTCTTTGTTTCTCCAGTGCCAACTTCATTTGCCCCTTTTTGGTCACCAGCATGTCCTGTGTCTCCATCGGCTTTCACCTTCTTGACATTCTCTGTCTCATCCTTCACCTCCATGGCCCGATCCCCCACTCCCCCTGGCTGGGGACGCAGCCGCGGCATTGCCCTTGCCATCCTTGGTCGGAGTGCCATATGTGAGGACATTCAGGTCGACGATGCGAAACAGATCCACAGTTGTAGCAATAGATCTTGCCATCCTCACGGGCAGGATGTTGATAGGAACATTGAGCTCCGTTGCGACACCCTCCATCAGATTTCCAGAAGCGACAAACCTTCTGAGATGCACCATCATTCTTGCCATCCTTCTGGTTGAGGGTCTTCCCAGCAGGGGCTGGCTTCGTGTTCTCAGAACCCGTCATACCCATCTCCGTCTCCGCCAGCATCATGCTGTACAGGTGTTGGACTGCGGCCATGTTGGGCCCGGTATCAACCTGAGCCTGCATGTGAAGCTCTGCAACCGAAAGGCTGCTTGGGAGTTGTTCTGAAGAAGCTT
>BGPT01000914.1:89175-91675 GCA_003297045.1 Symbiodinium sp. clade C Y103 | reverse complement strand
GATTCCTGGCTTGAGACGTCGCTGAACTTTCCAAACAGTTGAGTTTGCTGAGTTGAACCTTCCGAAGACATGAAAGCTGGAGTTGAACCTTCTGCTAGCTAGAATTGCTCTTAATTTAGCAAGGTTTATAAAGGGGCCGGAACTTCAAATTGTTGTGAAATTGTATTTCCTTTGCGGAGCTGCAGCCACAGTACTGCGGTATACTGAAAAAGTATCCTATGTGTTAGGGGGTTGGTACTGGTCAACGGCCATGTTTTCTCAGAGCTGACCTTATTCAGGGGGATTGAAGGTAGTTTTTTTTAATGCAGTTGGGTTTTTCTTGGATGCGTGCCCTGGTATGGTGTGTAATTAAGGCCCTTGGCCAGGTTTTTCTTTCATCCACCGCTCCCTTGCTCAGAGGAGGGGATCAGTGGCTGTAGCACATTGATATGTTTAGAATTCTTTTGGTTTCCGATATATTCCCAAACGATGGAGGGCAAGTCGTGCCAAGGATTGCTCCACTGGTGGATGCAATGAGATGTTGGAAGCCCGAAAATTGGTACTTTTCGATGCACATCATTGTAAAGGCGCCAATCCTCTACTACAGCTGTTGCACTAGTACCTTACTTCCCAACATGCTGTGAAGTTTGTACCCAACATCAAATGAATAACGAAACAGAAGGCAAAAAACTACCCCCAAGAGTTGCAAACACAACGCCGCATGACCAGTTCCAGCTGCAATATGGCATAATTATTTTGCAGCCACAATCAAACATTCACGCCCGAAAATCCCAGACATGTGCAATTGAAAGATGTTGGTGGCAAAACCTGTTGCAAATACCGTGAAATTGCGAATCTTAGTCATAGCAAAAACTTTCCAAGCGCGGATTTTTGCTCCATACCATGCAAATGAGATTTCAGCAAAAACATGCCGCCGCTGGTAACCAGCCAAAATGCAGAGATGATGCAAACAATACAGTGCAAGTGCAGATTTATTTTCAGCTAATGGGCCGCGTAATGGCCCTGCAGTTTTTTAGTGTTTTTCCCGAATGCGTAGCAAAGGGTTCTCGTTTTACTTTGGGGGTCTGGGGGTTTGGCCTGTGTTCGTTTCATGTGGCCCAACCGTCCGCAACCGTTCGCAACCGTCCGCAACCGTTTGCAACCGTCCTCTGCCGTCGTCGTGTCGGACGGAACGCCGTGTCTATGGGGAAGCCACAAAGGTGTCCATTGGGACCTTTCAGACGTGTCGAAAGGTCGTTTCGTGTGGCAGGTAAGGCACTTTCTGCCATTTCAACATGTTCCACGACGTGACGAAAGTCGTTCCGTGTGGCAGGCGCAATACTTTCGCATCGTTTTGAAAAGATGCGTTTCATTTTTCGTGGCGAGCGCAGTACTTTGGACGTCTCCATCGTCATTTTTCGTGGCAGGCGCAGCGCTTGAGACGTGTCGTGTTGCGTGTTTTGTGCGAGTCGCATTGTCAGTGCTGCGTCAAGTAGTGAGAACGTGCAAATCGTGTGGCAGGAGTGGCATTTTCTGAGATGTGATGAAAATTGACGGATGTCTCGCACGAAATGCTCGTTTTGGAGCTTTGTGACAAGGTCGGAATGTCGTTTTGTGTGGCAGGCGTGGCACTTCGTGACATTTCATCATTTGAGATGGATGAAAATTGGCGGAAGCCTCGTACGAAATGCTCGTTTTCAGCTTGCCAACATGTCTTCTCTCGATTCTCTGACTTTCCTGTGGCGTCGCCGTGCCACTGGTGAAAGCTCCAAAACCTCTCGTTTTTTGGAGGTTTCCGAAGAGGTTGTTACGTCGTTTTGTGTGGCAGGCGTGGCACTTCGTGACATTCTCACGTGTCTGGAAAAAGTGTCGAAAGTTGTCTTGTGTGGCAGGCGCAATACTTTTGCCCCATGTTCAAAAGATGTGTTTCATCTTTCGTGGCAGGCGCAGCACTTTGGAGACCTCCATCGTCATTTTTCGTGGCAGGCGCAGCGCTTGAGACGTGTCGTGTTGCGTGTTTTTTGCGAATCGCATTGTCAGTGCTGCGTCAAGTGGCGAGAACATGCAAATCGTGTGGCAGGCGTGGCATTTTCTGACAGGTGATGTCGAAACGTCGTTGTCTATGGGGAAAGCTGCAAAAGTGATGATGTTTCCCTCCACACTACTCCACACTTTACACTCCACACTTCACACCCCACACTTTACACTCCACACTCCACACTTCACACTCCACACTTTACACTCCACACTCCACACTTCACACTTTACACTTCACACTCCACACTCCACACCCCACACTCTACACTATACACACCCAACACTTTCCACTTTACACTCCACTCTCCACACTTCACACTTCACACTCCACGCTCCACACCCCACACTCTACACTTTACACTGCACACTTTACACTCCACACTTTACACTCCACACTCCACATCCCACACTCTACACTATACACTCCACACTTTACACTTCACACTGCACTTTCCACACTTCACACTTTACACTTCACACTCCG
>BGPT01000914.1:0-43964 GCA_003297045.1 Symbiodinium sp. clade C Y103 | reverse complement strand
AGAAGTTTTTACACGCAGAAGCTGCTTTTACACACAGCAAGCTTTTACACAAAGAAGCTTTTGCACAGAGAAGCTTTTACACAGAGAAGCTTTTACACATTGAAGCTTTTACACAGAGAAGCTTTTGAACAGAGAAGCTTTTACACAGAGAAGGTTTTACACAGAAGTTATGAGAAGTTTTTACACGCAGAAGCTGCTTTTACACACAGCAAGCTTTTACACAAAGAAGCTTTTACACAGAGAAGCTTTTACACAGAGAAGCTTTTGAACAGAGAAGCTTTTACACAGAGAAGGTTTTACACAGAGAAGTTTTTACACGCAGAAGCTGCTTTTACACACNAGAAGCTTTTACACAGAGAAGCTTTTGAACAGAGAAGCTTTTACACAGAGAAGGTTTTACACAGAGAAGTTTTTACACGCAGAAGCTGCTTTTACACACAGCAAGCTTTTACACAAAGAAGCTTTTGCACAGAGAAGCTTTTACACAGAGAAGCTTTTACACANAGAAGTTTTTACACGCAGAAGCTGCTTTTACACACAGCAAGCTTTTACACAAAGAAGCTTTTGCACAGAGAAGCTTTTACACAGAGAAGCTTTTACACAGAGAAGCTTTTACACAGAGAAGCTTTTACACAGAGAAGCTTTTACACGCAGAAGCTTTTACACAAAGAAGCTTTTGCACAGAGAAGCTTTTACACAAAGAAGCTTTTACACAGAGAAGCTTTTACACAGAGAAGCTTTTACACACAGCAAGCTTTTGAACAGAGAAGCTTTTACACACAGAAGCTTTTTTAAACAGAACCGTTTTTACACATGATTGTGCCAGGAATTGCAGCTCCAAAACCGGATCTCGACGCCGAAGCCACAAAAAGTACGATTTTGTAAACTTTTTTAAACGCGTTTTAATAAGAAAATCACCAGCGCCAAAATGGAGAAAATCTGCTGACAAGTCACCTTCGCAACCTGGATGGAGCCATTCTAATACGATCTACGATGTCCAGCTGCAAAACACAATAGTATTACGCACGCAGCCGTGGCACCGAGGAACCTTGACGCAGCCATTACAATGCGATTCGCAAACGCTGAATTGCAAAACACAATAGAACTACGTAGATTGGTGCCAGAAATTGCAGCTCCAAAACCGGATGGATTTCGACGCCGAAGCCACAAAAAGTACGATTTTGAAGGCTTTTTAATAAGAGTTTTAATAAGAAAATCACCAGCGCCAAAATGGAGAAAATCTGCTGACAAGTCACCTTCGCAACCTGGATGCAGCCATTCCAATACGATTTACCATGTCCAGCTACAAAACACAATAGTATTACACACGCAGCCGTGGCACCAAGGAACCTTGACGCAGCCATTACAATGCGATTTGCAGACACTGAGTTGCAAAACACAGAGGAACTACACGAGTAACCTTCCAAAAATCAAAGTTGAAGATGTGAAAACGAAGCTTTCGTGCGAGACTTCCTTCAAAAACAGAAAGTTGACATTATCAAAAGAAAGCTTTCGTGCGAGACTTCCTTCAAAAACAGAAAGTTGACGTTATCAAAAGAAAGCTTTCGTGCGAGACTTCCCCGAAAAACCAGCAACTTAGAAGTTGTCAAAATGAACCCTGAAGTGTCATTTTGCTTGCGGGGCCGATCCGAGACCGTTCCCGGTTTAGCCGGGACCGTCTCCAAACCGTCGCGCGGCAGACCTTCCCCATCCCTCTTCCGAGGCACGCTTTGTNCCTGCAAAACACAGCATTTCGTGCATCTGCTAACTTTCAAAAACGCATTTCGTGCGAGACTTCCCTCAAAAACTGAAGGTTGAAGATGTGAAAACGAAGCTTTCGTGCGAGACTTTCTTCAAAAACTAAAGGTTGAAGATGTGAAAACGAAGCTTTCGTGCGAGACTTTCTTCAAAAACTACAGCTTGAAGATGTGAAAACGAAGCTTTCGTGCGAGACTTTCTTCAAAAACTACAGCTTGAAGATGTGAAAACGAAGCTTTCGTGCGAGACTTCCTTCAAAAACTAAAGGTTGAAGATGTGAAAACGAAGCTTTCGTGCGAGACTTCCAAAGCTGAAAGTTGAAGCTGTGAAAACGAAACTTTCGCGCGAGACTTCCTTCAAAAACAGAAAGTTGACGTTATCAAAAGAAAGCTTTCATGCGAGACTTCCTTCAAAAACCAACAACTTGAAGTTGTCAAAATGAACCCTGAAGTGTCATTTTGATTGCGGGGCCGATCCGAGACCGTTCCCGGTTTAGCCGGGACCGTCTCGAAACCGTCGCGCGGCAGACCTTCCCCATCCCTCTTCCGAGGCACGCTTTGTCCTGCAAAACACAGCATTTCGTGCATCCGCTAACTCTCAAAAACGCATTTCGTGCGAGACTTCCCTCAAAAACTGAAGGTTGAAGATGTGAAAACGAAGCTTTCGTGCGAGACTTTCTTCAAAAACTACAGCTTGAAGATGTGAAAACGAAGCTTTCGTGCGAGACTTTCTTCAAAAACTACAGCTTGAAGATGTGAAAACGAAGCTTTCGTGCGAGACTTCCTTCAAAAACAGAAAGTTGACATTATCAAAAGAAAACTTTCGTGCGAGACTTCCCCGAAAAACCAGCAACTTGAAGTTGTCAAAATGAACCCTGAAGTGTCATTTTGATTGCGGGGCCGATCCGAGACCGTTCCCGGTTTAGCCGGGACCGTCTCCAAACCGTCGCGCGGCAGACCTTCCCCATCCCTCTTCCGAGGCACGCTTTGTNCGGGACCGTCTCCAAACCGTCGCGCGGCAGACCTTCCCCATCCCTCTTCCGAGGCACGCTTTGTCCTGCAAAACACAGCATTTCGTGCATCTGCTAACTCTCAAAAACGCATTTCGTGCGAGACTTCCTTCAAAAACTAAAGGTTGAAGATGTGAAAACGAAGCTTTCGTGCGAGACTTCCTTCAAAAACTAAAGGTTGAAGATGTGAAAACGAAGCTTTCGTGCGAGACTTTCTTCAAAAATTACAGCTTGAAGATGTGAAAACGAAACTTTCGCGCGAGACTTCCTTCAAAAACAGAAAGTTGACGTTATCAAAAGAAAGCTTTCATGCGAGACTTCCTTCAAAAACAGAAAGTTGACGTTATCAAAAGAAAGCTTTCATGCGAGACTTCCTTCAAAAACCAACAACTTGAAGTTGTCAAGGAAGTGACATCTCTTGCTATTGACATCTCTCGGAAGCGACATCTCTTGGAAAAGACATCTCTCGGAAGTGACATCTCTTGGAAGTGACATCTCTTGGAAGTGACACCTCTTGGAAGCGACATCTCTTGGAAAAGACATCTCTCGGAAGTGACATCTCTTGCTATTGACATCTCTTGCTACTGACATCTCTTGCTATTGACATCTCTTGGAAGTGACATCTCTTGCTATTGACATCTCTTGGAAGTGACATCTCTTGGAAGTGACATCTCTTGCTATTGACATCTCTTGGAAGTGACATCTCTTGGAAGTGACATCTCTTGCTATTGACATCTCTTGGAAGTGATATCTCTTGGAAGTGACATCTCTTGCTATTGACACCTCTTGGAAGTGACATCTCTTGCTATTGACATCTCTCGGAAGTGACATCTCTTGGAAGTGACATCTCTTGGAAGTGACATCTCTTGGAAGCGACATCTCTTGGAAGTGACATCTCTCGGAAGTGACATCTCTTGCTATTGACATCTCTTGGAAGTGACATCTCTTGGAAGCGACATCTCTTGCTATTGACATCTCTTGCTATTGACATCTCTTCGAAAAGACATCTCTTGCTATTGACATCTCTTGGAAGTGATATCTCTTGGAAGTGACATCTCTTGGAAGTGACATCTCTTGGAAGCGACATCTCTTGGAAAAGACATCTCTCGGAAGTGACATCTCTTGGAAGTGACATCTCTTGGAAGTGACATCTCTTGGAAGCGACATCTCTTGGAAAAGACATCTCTCGGAAGTGACATCTCTTGCTATTGACATCTCTTGCTATTGACATCTCTTGGAAGTGACATCTCTTGGAAGTGACATCTCTTGCTATTGACATCTCTTGGAAGTGACATCTCTTGGAAGTGACATCTCTTGCTATTGACATCTCTTGGAAGTGACATCTCTTGGAAGTGACATCTCTTGCTATTGACATCTCTTGGAAGTGACATTGAATTGCTATGACATTGAATCGCTATCACATTGAATTGCCATGACATTGCGTTGCTAATGAGATCGATTTTCGTAACACGGAAGTATAGACTTCTAAACTTCCTTCGATACTTGTATATATATATATAACAGTCATGTTGGGAGAGATGTTGTAAGTTTGGGTTTGGAATTGTGTTCATCTCCTTTGACTTGCCCGGCTCGGAAGAATTGCGGAAAGACACAGATAACTTCTGCAATGCCAAAAAGTGAAAGAAAAATGCATTTCGGAAAATCCTCGGTTTTTGGTTTCCAAAACATTGGCAACGTGGGACAAAATGCATGGAAGCTCCAGAATCCACAAATTCACATACGAAATGAACTTGATAATACAAGGCTTTGATCAAAACAGGCTTAAAACCAGAGTCTCAAAAATGGCAGAATTGCAGCCCCTCAAAACAGCGGGGCCGTTACGCGGTCGTTTACCTTTCTATTTTCAACATGCAGCAAAAAACCTGGCGCATGAGAGTCAAAGTCCCCAATGAACAATGTTGCAAAGAGCATCCAAATCAACGATCTGAGTTCCGAAATGCTGGCAATAGCAAGGCAGCAGCCCCAGATTGGAGAGCATAAACAATTGACCACATCCAAGAAAAATGCGCCTTGAAAGAAGGTTCCTGCCAGTTATACTTTGAGTTGTTGGGCTGAAAAAATAGTTTTCTTCAACCCTATGAATTCATACCAATAGCGAAAGCACGAAACCTGGGAAGTGGAACTGGACAGACCTCCAACATCAGGGTACAGATGCTGCTTCAGAGCAGCACATGTTTGTTTTTTGAATTGTGCCATCACTTTGGCAGCTGGCCTGGAGTTCGCAAACTTTAACCGGCGGCTGAATGTTGAATTTCTTTCAGTTGTCGGGGTCAACCTGTGCATCCTAGCGGGCCCAAAGCTGTGGCCAAGCTGCCTGGAATTCAACCGTTCAGCGGGCGCTGCTCACAGACTGTGTCAAAGTCACAGACTGAGTCACAGTCAAAAAGATCCTCGCTTTGACTTCCCTGAAGAATTATAAAGCATTATGAAGCATTATGAAGCATTGGGCTGCCACAATCAGCTTTTTAGCTCAAGCCAAAACGACGACCTCAGGTTTAGTGTTTTATTTTGTACCTGCCAGCCTTGACCTGGGCAATACCATGTCCAAGAGTAATTACAGGGCCAAGCATTATCAACACAATCTCAGCAGAGTACTTTGCAACAGGATTTTGGGTTGACTTGCGTTTATGCCTCGTTTGCTGGTTGCCAAGTTTTCTTCAAGCCTTTCCTGCCTACATTGGCTGCTGCAGAAATGCTCCAAACTAGCTATCGTCCTCTAACTGCAAGAGCGAATGCTCAGAGCAAAGCAAGGACATTTACGCAGTACCCGCAGGACGAACTGCAGCTTTCCTTTCATCTGCGAGGTCAGATGCAGCTATTGATACGAAAAAGTGTTCCTGAAAGAAGAAATGGCAGTTACCATTGGTTGCCATCATCCGCTGCTCTTGTCATTTACGTGCGTAGATTTTGATCTTTGCGCCAAGGCCAAGAACGTTTGCAACGGGAAAGGGAGGAGAAACGCGCAGCAGAGGAGAATTCGAAGTGTTTGAATCAAGACATGATCAGTTGCGATCAATGGTTGGCTTCAATAATTTCAAATTAGGCTCTTGAAGTTTCTGCAGTAGCAAGAGTTTGTGGTGCTGCGCAGGAAGCTCGCCGACGGGAAGATGATGAGCGTCAGATCCGCAGAGTCCCGATTGAGCATCATGTAGTATTGCACTTTGTTCATGGCACGTTTGCTCCAAAATATTCACAGTGTGCAATCAGCCCCAAGCGCTGGATGAAGCTGGTTGATCAAAAGAAGTTCAGTTGTTATACTTCCGTGTTACAAAGAATTGAACACAAAAAAGAACGACTTCAAAGAACGATGATTTCAAAGAACAACGACTTCCATGAACGGTCGGACGTCGGGGTAGGACGCCATTTTTGCACATCATCATCATCATCATCATCATCATCAACATCATCATCATCATCATCATCATCATCGTCATCATTGCGGTCGTCATCATCATCCTGAGATTCCCCGCCGTGTAGTCGGTTGAATGATCAAGGTTGGATGTGGTCATGCCATGTCATTTGAACAATGAAATCTTGTGATAAAGTTAAATTTCCCGGATAGATGTATCCAAATTGAACATTACATGAAGTTGCAAAAGCGTTGCATCAAGAACGTCTTCTAAGTTACATGAAGTTGCAAGAGCGTAACATCAAGAACGTCTTCTAAGTTACATGAAGTTGCAAGAGCGCAGCATCAAGAACGTCTTCTAAGTTACTTGAAGTTGCAAGAGCGTAGCATCAAGAACGTCTTCAAAGTTACA
This sequence comes from Symbiodinium sp. clade C Y103, assembly GCA_003297045.1. NCBI lineage: Eukaryota > Dinophyceae > Suessiales > Symbiodiniaceae > Cladocopium > Cladocopium sp. clade C. Next base: position 37,415 of record BGPT01000914.1, on the reverse strand, counting down.
TGAAGTTGCAAGAGCGTAGCATCAAGAACGTCTTCTAAGTTACTTGAAGGTGCAAGAGCGTACCATGAAGAATGCCTTCTAAGTTACATGAAGTTGCAAGAGCGTAGCATCCAGAACGTCTTCTCAGTTACTTGAAGTTGTGAAGTTGCAAGAGCGTAGCATCAAGAACGTCGTCTAAGTTACATGAAGTTGCAAGAGCGTTGCATCAAGAACGTCTTCTAAGTTACTTGAAGTTGCAAGAGCGTAGCATCAAGAACGTCTTCTAAGGTACTTGAATTTGCAAGAGCGTAGCATCAAGAACGTCTTCTAAGTTACATGAAGTTGCAAGAGCGTAGCATCAAGAACGTCTTCTAAGTTACTTGAAGTTGCAAGAGCGNTCAAGAACGTCTTCTAAGTTACATGAAGTTGCAAGAGCGTAGCATCAAGAACGTCTTCTAAGTTACTTGAAGTTGCAAGAGCGTAGCATCAAGAACGTCCTCTAATTCACATGAAGTTGCAAGAGCGTTGCATCAAGAACGTCTTCAAAGTTACATGAAGTTGCAAGAGCGTAGCATCAAGAACGTCTTCTAAGTTACTTGAAGTTGCAAGAGCGTACCATGAAGAATGCCTTCTAAGTTACATGAGGTTTTTTGCAAGAGCGTAGCATCAAGAACGTCTTCTAAGTTACATGAAGTTGCAAGAGCGTAGCATCAAGAACGTCTTCTCAGTTACTTGAAGTTGCAAGAGCGTAGCATCAAGAACGTCTTCTAAGTTACATGAAGTTGCAAGAGCGCAGCATCAAGAACGTCTTCTAAGTTACTTGAAGTTGCAAGAGCGTAGCATCAATAACAACTTCAAAGTTACATGAAATTGCAAGAGCGTAGCATCAATAACGTCTTCTCAGTTACTTAAAGTTGATACGTTGCAAGAGCGTAGCACCAAGAAGAAAGCTTCTAAGTTACATGAAGTTGCAAGAGCGTAGCATCAAGAACGTCTTCTAATTTACATGAAGTTGCAAGAGCGTAGCATCAAGAACGTCTTCTAAGCTACATGAAGTTGCAAGAGGGTACCATAAAGAATGCCTTCTAAGTTACATGAAGTTGCAAGAACGTAGCATCAAGAACGTCTTCTAAGTTACATGAAGTTGCAAGAGCGTAGCATCAAGAACGTCTTCTAAGTTACATGAAGTTGCATCAGCGTAACATCAAGAACGTCTTCTAAGTTACATGAAGTTGCAAGAGCATTGCATCAAGAACGTCTTCTAACTTACATGAAGTTGCAAGATCGTAGCATCAAGAACGTCTTCTAAGGTACTTGAAGTTGCAAGAGCGTAGCATCAAGAGCGTCTTCAAAGTTACATGAAGTTGCAAGAGCGTTGCATCAAGAACGTCTTCTAAGTTACTTGAAGTTGCAAGAGCGTAGCATCAAGAACGTCGTCTAAGGTACATGAAGTTGCAAGAACGTAGCATCAAGAACGTCTTCTAAGTTACATGAAGTTGCAAGAGCGTAGCATCAAGAACATCTTCTAAGTTACATGAAGTTGCAAGAGCGTAGCATCAAGAACGTCTTCTAAGTTACATGAAGTTGAAAGCGTAGCATCAAGAACGTCTTCTAAGTTACTTGAAGTTGCAAGAGCTTATTAGCATCAAGAACGTCTTCTAAGTTACATGAAGTTGCAAGAGCGTAGCATCAAGAACGTCTTCTAAGTTACATGAAGTTGCAAGAGCGTAGCATCAAGAACGTCTTCTAAGTTACTTGAAGTTGCAAGAGCGNTCAAGAACGTCTTCTAAGTTACATGAAGTTGCAAGAGCGTAGCATCAAGAACGTCTTCTAAGTTACTTGAAGTTGCAAGAGCGTAGCATCAAGAACGTCTTCTAAGTTACATGAAGTTGCAAGAGCGTTGCATCAAGAACGTCTTCTAAGTTACTTGAAGTTGCAAGAGCGTAGCATCAAGAACGTCTTCTAAGTTACTTGAAGTTGCAAGAGCGTAGCATCAAGAACGTCCTCTAAGTTACATGAAGTTGCAAGAGCGTAGCATCAAGAACGTCTTCTAAGTTACATGAAGTTGCAAGAGCGTAGCGTCAAGAATGTCTTCTAAGTGACATGAAGTTGCAAGAGCGTAGTATCAAGAACGTCTTCTCAGTTACTTGAAGTTGATAAGTTGCAAGAGCGTAGCACCAAGAAGAAAAGCTTCTAAGTTTCATGAAGTTGCAAGAGCGTAGCATCAAGAACGTCGTTTAATTTACATGAAGTTGCAAGAGCGTAGCATGAAGAATGAATCTTTTTTAGTTACATGAAAATGCAAAAGCGTTGCATCAAGAACGTCTTCTAAGTAAATTACATGAAGTTGCAAGAGCGTTGCATCAAGAACGTCATCTAANTTTTTTAGTTACATGAAAATGCAAAAGCGTTGCATCAAGAACGTCTTCTAAGTAAATTACATGAAGTTGCAAGAGCGTTGCATCAAGAACGTCATCTAAGTTACATGAAGTCGCAAGAGCATTGCATCAAGAACGTCTTCTAAGTTACATGAAGTTGCAAGAACGTAGCATCAGGAACGTCTTCTAAGTTACATGAAGTTGCAAGAGCGTTGCATCAAGAACGACTTCTAAGTTACATGAAGTTGCAAGAACATTGCATCAAGAACGTCTTCTAAGTTACATGAAAATGCAACAGCGTAGCATCAAGAACGTCTTCTAAGTTACATGAAAATGCAAGAGCGTAGCATCAAGAACGTCTTCTAAGTTACATGAAGTTGCAAGAGCGCAGCATCAAGAACGTCTTCTAAGTTACTTGAAGTTGCAAGAGCGTNAGCGTAGCATCAAGAACGTCTTCTAAGTTACATGAAGTTGCAAGAGCGCAGCATCAAGAACGTCTTCTAAGTTACTTGAAGTTGCAAGAGCGTAGCATCCAGAACGTCTTCTAAGTTACATGAAGTTGCAAGAGCGTAGCATCAAGAACGACTTCTAAGCTACATGAAGTTGCAAGAGCGTTGCATCAAGAACGTCTTCTAAGTTACATGAAGTTGCAAGAGCGTAGCATTAAGAACGTCTTCTAAGTTACATGAAAATGCAAGAGCGTAGCATCAAGAACGTCTTCTAAGTTACATGAAGTTGCAAGAACGTAGCATCAGGAACGTCTTCTAAGTTACATGAAGTTGCAAGAGCGTTGCATCAAGAGCGTCTTCTAAGTTGCATGAAGTTGCAAGAACGTAGCATCAGGAACGTCTTCTAAGTTACATGAAAATGAAAGAGTGTAGCATCAAGAACGTCTTCTAAGTTACATGAAAATGCAAGAGCGTAGCATCAAGAACGTCTTCTAAGTTACATGAAGTTGCAAGAGCGTAGCATCAGGAACGTCTTCTAAGTTACATGAAAATGCAAGAGCGTAGCATNAAGTTGCAAGAACGTAGCATCAGGAACGTCTTCTAAGTTACATGAAAATGCAAGAGCGTAGCATCAAGAACGACTTCTAAGTTTCATGAAGTTGCAAGAGCGTAGCATCAAGAACGACTTCTAAGTTACATGAAGTTGCAAGAGCGTAGCATCAAGAACGTCGTTTAATTTACTTGAAGTTGCAAGAGCGTAGCATGAAGAATGAATCTTTTTTTAGTTACATGAAAATGCAAAAGCGTTGCATCAAGAACGTCTTCTAAGTAAATTACATGAAGTTGCAAGAGCGTTGCATCAAGAACGTCATCTAANTTGCAAGAGCGTAGCATCAAGAACGTCTTCTCAGTTACTTGAAGTTGCAAGAGCGTAGCATCAAGAACGTCTTCTAAGTTACATGAAGTTGCAAGAGCGTAGCATCAAGAACGTCTTCTCAGTTACTTGAAGTTGCAAGAACGTAGCATCAGGAACCTCTTTCAAGTTACATGAAAATGCAAGAGCGTAGCATCAAGAACGTCTTCCAAGTTACATGAAGTTGCTTGAGCGTAGCATCAAGAACGTCTTCTAAGTTACATGAAGTTGCAAGAGCGTAGCATCAGGAACGTCTTCTAAGTTACATGAAAATGCAAGAGCGTAGCATNGAGCGTAGCATCAAGAACGTCTTCTAAGTTACATGAAGTTGCAAGAGCGTAGCATCAGGAACGTCTTCTAAGTTACATGAAAATGCAAGAGCGTAGCATCAAGAACGTCTTCTAAGTTACATGAAGTTGCAAGAACGTAGCATCAGGAACGTCTTCTAAGTTACATGAAAATGCAAGAGCGTAGCATCAAGAACGACTTCTAAGTTTCATGAAGTTGCAAGANAAGTTGCAAGAACGTAGCATCAGGAACGTCTTCTAAGTTACATGAAAATGCAAGAGCGTAGCATCAAGAACGACTTCTAAGTTTCATGAAGTTGCAAGAACGTAGCATCAAGAACGACTTCTAAGTTACATGAAGTTGCAAGAACGTAGCGTCAGGAACGTCTTCTAAGTTACATGAAAATGCAAGAGCGTAGCATCAAGAACGTCTTCTAAGTTACATGAAGTTGCAAGAGCGTAGCATCAAGAACGTCTTCTNGAACGTCTTCTAAGTTACATGAAAATGCAAGAGCGTAGCATCAAGAACGTCTTCTAAGTTACATGAAGTTGCAAGAGCGTAGCATCAAGAACGTCTTCTAAGTTACATGAAGTTGCAAGAACGTAGTATCAGGAACGTCTTCTAAGTTACATGAAAATGCAAGAGTGTAGCATCAAGAACATCTTCTAAGTTACATGAAGTTGCAAGAGCGTAGCATCAAGAACGTCTTCTAAGTTACATGAAAATGCAAGAGCGTAGCATCAAGAACGTCTTCTAAGTTACATGAAAATGCAAGAGCGTAGCATCAAGAACGTCTTCTAAGTTACATGAAGTTGCAAGAGCGTAGCATCAAGAACGTCTTCTAAGTTACATGAAAATGCAAGAGCGTAGCATCAAGAACGACTTCCAAGAACGTTATTGCACCCCCCCGACCCCCCCCTAGGAACCCAGCCCCCCTCCCACTCCCCTCGCCAACCCAAACAAAATAAAACGGGATACCAAAGCATAGCCAAGTTGCATCTAAGATTTGAAGAAAATCAGATGGATCGAAATGCCTGCAACCTGGATGAGATTCGCAAGTGAGGAGATTCACGTACGTTAGCGAAAGCCGGATAGCCACATGGAGACCGCTCATGCGACGCAAAGATGTGAAAATGCACAAATTTTCGTGAAAATGAGCGTTGGAGGATTTTGTGACATGTCATGCTTGAAAAATGTAAAAATCTTCGGACTTTTTTTGCGTTTTTGTCCGTTGAAGAGGCAAATTCATTGCACATAGCAGTAAAATATGCCACGCTTACAATTCCCTGCGGGCACCAGCGAAAAATGGCTGCGGGAGCAAAATGACGTGTAATTTCCAGTACGAAATGAAGCGAAGGTGCGCGCCCCACCCCGACGGCCGAGCCAAGAACAATGACTTCAAAGAACACTGACGTCAAAGCTAAAACTCCAACTTGTAGTTTTTGAAGGAAGTCTAGCACGAGCGTTGTTTTCATGACTTCAACTTCCAGTTTTATTACTGTTTTTTCCTCGTTTTTGGGGATCTCCGTCTTTCTCTTTTTGATTTCCTCTTTAGAACGCCTTCTGTTTTTTTGGCTTTGGCGCTGAGATCCGGTTTTGGAGCAGGTTTTGGACCAGAGCAGAGAAGAGCTGAAAAAAACTGAGATGAGCTGAGAAGAATTGAGACAATTTGGAAAGAAGAGAGCAGAGATGATAAAACATGAGATGAGTTCAGATGAGATGAGAAGATATGGGATGAAACGAGAAGGGGTGAGAAAGAAATCTCGAGAGAAGCGAAGCCCAAAGCAACAGATGCCAAGAGAAACATAGAAAACGCAACATGCTAACGAATTCCATGCTAGATTATAGTGCCCAAACATAGAATAGACAACCTTCACGAGTCGCTTCTTCTGCTTTGTGGCATTCGTTGCTGTTTTTTGCGATTGTCTCGCATTGCTTTGCGCAAGTTCCAGTGCTAGCCCTTGCCAACTCATCCTTTCGTAGTTTCCCCGTCGCAAGTGTGAATTCGAAACTAGTGCCGCTTTTCGATTTCAACACTCTTGGACAGAACCCTCCTAGGAATGTCTTCGCATTTTTCCTTGCATGTGGCCAGTAGATTCACTGAACGGATGGCCAGAACACGCAGCAAACAAGCTTGATCTGAATCTGCTCCCAAAAGAGATGCCAAGACCAAGAAATGTCATATGACCTAGACGCCAAAAAAATGCTTCTGCAACGCGCCTGGTGTCGCACAACATCCTATTCTGTTTCAAAATATATACGTATAGGCCTTTCTTTTTTGAAACTTCCTCCCCGGCTTGCCCGGGTACTACTTGCATATTTGACAGAGTTTCCCAGCTGTCTTTCCATATTGGCATTGGTGTTACACCCGTCAAAGGCACTGAAAGGCAAATGAATTATATGTGACACGCACACACACACACACCAAGTGCAAAAAATGGCGGGATTCTTCTTTCTCTCGTGATTATCGTAGCAATAGAAGACAGATATCGCTCTAGAGAATAACGTAGATCAATGGTTGCGGAGGAAGGATGTGTCTTCTAAAGGCACGCTTGCGCTCTTGTTTGATTCGAGGGGTGGAAATGGCCCTTGCGGCCGCGCACGAGTTGATGTGAATCCAGCTGAAAGTGGTATGCTTTGTCCAAGAGAGTAGCATACAATGAATTATGGTAGAACATCAAAGAAGATTATACCAAATAAATCCAAGTAATATGTTCTACAAAGGGCTGCGGGAGATGGCATGTCATGAGAGCGTGCTCTGCTTGTGCAAAATTCCTTCACATCATCACCGCTTAACGCCATCACCACTTCACGTCGTCACGTTATGGCCGTTATGGTGTGGGTGTTGTTATCGTCAAACTGACTTTAGCACTGTGTGTCTGCGCGCACGGCCCTTTTGTTTTAGCACAGTTGAATTTCTGCGTCAAGATGGTCAAAAGGAGCAGATGGCAAGGTGAAGGGAAACAGGTGTCAAGAGAAAGGGCAGGTGACAGGAGAAAGAGATGTCAAGTGAACGACATACCAAGAGAAAGCTCTCAAGAAAAGGCTTGTCAAAAGAAAGAGATGCAAAGAGAACGCGGTACGAAGAGGAAGGGAAAAAAGATGAGTGAAGAGAAAAAGAAAAGAGACACAATGCCGGTCACCGATGTCACCGCAAGTGAGTCGTCCAGAGGGCTGACTCAACGGTGGTGACGGGTTGCCTCAGGCGGATATCTTGTCAAAGGTTTTCTGATGCAACGGTGCTGTGTGTGTCATCTGCTCTCGCACCCCAGGAGCACATGTAACAGGACATTTTGTTGATTTGACATGATATAAATATAATCAAAGTAACGCAGAAATAGATTGGACAAAGCTGGGCTAGAATAGGTGCACGCAAACAGTACAATGCGACACAATGCAAATGCCATTGCCAATGACAATGGCAATGCCACTGCACATGCATATGCCAATGCGAATACGACAAAGTACAATACAAAACAATGACAATACTTTACAATGCAATACAGAATATACAAATACAAAACGGTGCGATAGAATAGAATAGAATACATTACAATACAAGACACTACAATCACGCATACATACATACATGCATTCATGCATGCATGCATACATACATACATACATACATTGACATATTGACATACTTACACATACATACATACATGCATGCATGCATACATACATACATACATTGACATATTGACATACATACAAATACATACATACATGCATGCATGCATACATACATACATACATTGACATATTGACATACATACAAATACATACATACATGCATGCATGCATGCATACATACATACATACATTGACATATTGACATACATACACATACATACATGCATGCATACATACATACATACATGCATGTTTGACAGCTCTTGTCTCTTTGCGCTGATCTCGTGCATCAAATCCCAGGCCGCGCCAGAGCTGAAGAGATGCGTCGTGAACGCGTAGGGAACACCCAATTGGGCAATGGACCAGAGACGCTGACAGAACGTCACGGAAACCTTCGACAAGGGCACGTCATGTGATGCCGTGTCAAGACATGTGTTTCATGTTCATGTGCGTTTCATTGTTGATCACGTCGCATCACATGCAACACATGTTCATGTTTTGTCACCCTGGATGTGCTCAGGAACGCGAGATCGAAGAACGGGAGGCCCGTGAACGCCAAGAAGCGCGTGAAGCGCGTGACAAGCGTCAGGCTGAACGAACTGACCGAGCTGACCGGGCTGACCGAGGAGCCAAGTTGTGCCAAGATGCGCCAAGTTGTGCCAAAAGACATGACGATATCAGCGATATCGAAGGATGACACGTCCATGTCGGGCATTCTGGTCTAGCTGGCTGGCCTTGCCGGCCTGCTGGCCTGAGCTCTGCTCGCAGAGCTCAGCTCGGATTTCATCGGGTTTCGTGTTTGGTGGTTTCTAACGAATTTTTACATCGGTTTCGTACTTATCGAGTTGATATACATTTCCTGATTTTGTTGGGTTCTTAGCGGTGATCTCGAATGATAGTTAGCGATCTTCGAGTGGCGCTTGGACAATCGTTTTTTTCTTCCGGCCACGCCCCAGGACTGCACCCCCGAGTCCCAGCAATTAAAATAGTCCCAATCCTCCGATTCTATGGAGCGGATGACGGAGTTCCGTAATTTTCACAGAATCCGAGGAAGATCATTGAAACACAATGGTGCCGCTACCCAGATCACATCAGATCACCATCTGGGACCAAGCATCCGCCTGAAGCATTTGGAACTCCAAGTCACAAAAAGGACACCACGATCAAAAAGCAATAGCAGTGGAAAAGGATTGCCAACTGTCAGAAGACTGGTGAACCACACTCCCTTTGAGACGGGGATCAGGCAAGAGGATTACTCTATCCCGCTTAGTTTGCCATGTACTGCAACAAACCAAGTATTTGCCGATGGTTTCAGAAGTTGTACACATTTCCAACTGCCAGTGGAAAAACTACTGGAATTGGTTTGGACGTTTGTTAAGACTGTATGGGGGAGACACGTTGGCATGAAAGCAGCCAATCTGATCGAATGACCGAGGTTGAATTGGAAGAAGAGACATCTCTCTGACACATTTGATTCAAGTATATTTTTTGAGGTTTACCTGACACATATTCTCACTGTCTGAATCCTGACATTGGATGGCGGGAGTCCTCGTTGTGGTGAAAACAAAACGAACAAAACTTGTGAACAAAATATGCAAAGTCGGACAACTTGTGATCAGTGGAAGCCTCTCCGCCAAGTGGGGAGACCATGTGATAGCCCTTGCAGTAGGACTTAACGATTAACTAGAAATCGTTATGTATGTTTATATATACATATATTTATATATTATATTTGTATGTTTCTTTAAATATATATATATATATGTAAAAATATATTAAAGAATAATTCATCTCCTTATTTCTGGAGCGGCCACCTGCCTAGACTGGAGGAGAGAACAGCTGGCGACGAGATGGGCGGGATGACGGAGACAGCTGGCGTCGAAACGAACGCAACGAACAACGGGAGCAGCCGCCGCCCCGACGCAAAATTTGACAAATCTGAAATCAAAATGGTCAAATTCGAAAAAGAACATCTGAAAAATCCCAGGGTCATAATCAGCCTATGACGTCTGGAATTGATCACGGAGGTTTGGTACACTGCAGGGATGCAAGGGAGCAAACTTTCATAAGATATCCTTTTAATATTCTGTACATTTCTGTGCCTGCATGCCAGCTCTCGAGACGACTGGCGTAAGCGCGGCGAGACCGGTGATGTGACGAGCTGAGAGACTGCTGGAATGCGACAGCGCGTCGCACATCAGCTGTGGATGTGACCTAATGTGACATGATGTGACATGATGTGACGCTGTCACCAGTTCCTTCTCGGATTTCGCCGAGGATGGAACTCGTCGCCAGCCAGCAAGGCCTCGTCAAATTTGTAGCAAGGATTTGTTGTCTCAGAAGGTCTGAGGGCACCCTTTTTCTCCTGATCAAAAATGCCTTCGTCGACGGCAAGTGTTCGATGGATTCACCTGAACAGATACTACACTTGATCATAGCCACTCTTTGGCTTTCAGACTTCCCCTTTTCTTCAGGGAAGAAAACGAAAATGTTCTAGGCTCAAGTCATCTTTACAGGTCCTAGTGCCCTACAATGGTCGTTTTCCGGATGCTTTCCATCGCCAATATTCGGCTCTCATTTTGTCGGAGCCCCATCCGCGACCACTGTAAAAACGTTGAAACTCATTCCAAGGATTTTCCNTCGGCTCTCATTTTGTCGGAGCCCCATCCGCGACCACTGTAAAAACGTTGAAACTCATTCCAAGGATTTTCCTTTGGAATCTCAGGGCCTCGCTCAGTCACAGCTGCCGCAGTATCGCCCAGCGCAGGGCCAGCCGCCCCAAAAACGCCAGAGCCCGATGGTGAAGTCATATGCCGTGACGCCCCACCACGCTGCTCAACACTGCAAGAGCCCGACTGTAATGTCATATTCAAAGGAGATGAAGAGGAGGCTTGCTGCAAGCCCGATTGTCGCCTCGAAGTCAATGCCAAAGATCTTCCTTGAAGATTTGGTGTTGTCTCCAGCATAGCTTGCCACTCACGTTCTGCACCTGTTTCATCCTCTTCATCTTTTCTCATGACCTTCTCGCCTTTCCCTTTCTTCTTTCTTCGCCGTGGAAGTTGATCACTGGTGTGAACTCTCACTGGCCGTTGAACTTGAGTTCCAGTTGATGACATCGCGTCCATGCATCTTGTTGTGTGGCTCAAGCTGAGCCGCATGACTCTGGGATACCATCCCTTGGATCTCCTCCAGGTTCACAGGTGACGCATAGGCCGCTTGTTGTTGATTGTGGCGGTTTCGCCTTTCTGATGCAGCATCTCCTCCACCATCATGTCGCAGCATTCGAAGTTGCGGAGACTCTTCAGATCCTTTGACTTTCTCACCACCTTGGCTGCCCGATGAACCCAGCAATCGTTTGTAGCACCAGGTGCCGCTTCGGACGATCTTGTGGCTCAAATAGATTGCACCCGCACTCATCAGGATTAGGCCTAAGGGCCAAAGCCAGGAAAGTTCGTCCCCCTCCTCAGCTCCGTCATTTGCCGCCGCACCAGAAAGCAACGTAGCACCCACCAGCATAGCAACATTTGCTACAACTAGATCATTGTTTCCAGCTCCATCACCTTTCACGTGGATCATCTCTTTGATGATGCAGAGATCTTGCAGAGCTCGCTCAAATGAAGCTCCATCGACAACCTTGGTAAATGAATCCGCCACCAGCTCCTTGCCACGTAGATGACCCAAATGCCATTCGCTTTCATGTAGTGCCGACCTCAAAATGGAGGCCCTGATGCGGAGATGTCTCGTCCGCCAGCTTCCTTGACCCTCCCCTGTGGCTAAACAAATGGACGCCGCATTGTCGCCCCAAAGTCTTTTGATGAGGTCCTCCTCCTTCTCTCCTCGCAGTGCTGCTACCAGACTAGCTGTAGCCCTTCCACCCACCAAGGCTTCGCACAAGCTGACTAGCTCGCTCTCTGCTGTGGATTGTGTTGGAAATGGCTGTCTACTTGTATTCCACATCACTGGTGCACCTGCATAGTAGTAGACCTGGCCCTGAACTGAACGATAGCCCTTGGTGGATGCATAGGAGATGTCTGAAAAGGCCTCCACAGTGCGCTCACAGCGAGGAAGTTCAAGTTGATCACGAGCTCCATGCACGGGGCCAACAGTTGCAGCATAGATCAATCCCGTAGTGGGCCGTCGCAAATAGGCCATGATCTTGAAGCCAATTGCCAAAGCCAGCTCAGGAGCCTTTGTACACAAACGAGATATCGCAGCAACCCCCACAGAGATTTCTGGTCTAGTCCGCGTTGCCAACCATAGCAAGGCCCCTGTACACGCTTGTGCTCTTTTGACCAGTTCAGCGTCAGTTGAACGCTGAAATTCAGCTTCTTCTTCTGGTGTTGGAAGTTTGAAATCCAAGTTGTGACGCGCATCTTTGATGTCCCACTTTTTCACCAGTTCCTCCTCGTAGCTATGTTGATGAAGACGAAAACCACCTCCATGTTGGACTTCATTTTGTTGAAGTTCAAAGCCCCAAAAAGAAACAGACTTTTGCAAAGTCGCTTGTTCAGCTGGAGCCCATTCCCAAGCACTCCTCATGAAGATGCCAAAGGTGTTGGTCAGCTGCACGGTGAAAACCACCTTTCCATGTGCCCTGATAATCCTCACGCTTCCACTGCATTGTCGGGATTGTAGTGTCCCGGTGATCCGACCAGTCTTTTGGACTGGAAACCAAGCCGTACATGGCAGCGTCAACAAGCCAAACATCATGGCGACTTGCCACACCCAGCTTCACATAGATGCCAGGAACTGTCATAGTGATGACCTTGCTCCGGTCCTTCCTCTCAGCATTCAAGAAAGCACACTTGATGTCTGTGGTGTAGAGCTTCCATGACTTCAGCGCAGCATGTCTTGCTAAGCACCTAATCTGGGAGGCATCACAACCCCCTGCATAGGTTGATGTGGCCACTTCATCTTCATAGTTGCCACATATGCAAGCTCTGACCTTCCCCTTTCCTCCCATCTTGCGGGTGAAAACAACTTTGCTGGGGAGCTCCTCGTATTTGATGCCCTGCTCTTTGGCCAACCGTTGTGCTTGTTCTCGTGTCGCTTGACGCACTGCCTTCTTCTCGTCCACAATGGATCGATACTCGCTCATCATGGCATCTCTCCAGTCATCCCATTCTTGATAGACTTGATCTGTGGCAATGGTTCGCCTCACCAGGAAGTTTTCCTCTTCGTCCTGGGTCTTCTTCATGACATCCAATGCACGCAGTTTCAACTCCACGTCAAACTTTTGATGAGCCAGCATGGCAAGTGTTGGGATGCAGGCAGCATGATCTGGATCCATGTCATCGATCAGAACGCACTCTTCAGAAAGCACTTTTGAAACATGTTGATGTAGTTGCAACAGCCGATTGACCTCAGCAGACTCCTCCTCCTCATCTATGCTATCCTCCCCCGAGTTGGCATCCAACTCCAACTTGGCCAACTGCGGCAGAGCTTGCTTTCGTCGCATTCGACGTTGAGGCACTTCATCAAAATGTCGGCTCTCAGCTTGTTGCGCTCGTTCTGGGACCACCAGCTCATGCAACGCATCCTCCCCTCGATCCACATGCTCCACGATCACAGCAGAAGAAGCCAAGTAGGTGCCGTTCTCCAACTGCACACAATAGCCCCCAGCTGTCAGAGAGGACCAAGGGTCAGGGCCTTTGATGTAGCCCGGTGATCTCTCCCACCTCCATGCTGCATAGCGCTCGTTCCAAGACTTGCGCTTGACAAAGACCTTGGTGTTGAATGGGAGCAGCGATGGAACATCATAGCCCACCTGAGAAAGCTGTGACCGCAGTCGTCGCTCGGCTGCATGTTTGACAAGGATGGGCCATTGCGTGTGCTCAACGCTGTGAGCACACATCAAAATCTTGCTATGACGCTTGATGAGATTGACCTCCCCCTCAGCTCGCCCATTCTGCTTCCAGTCGGAGCCGGTGGTGTAGGTGGCAACAATGCCTCTGTGATGACACCATCGTTGCAAAGTCTTTGAGGTGAACCCGCGAGCACGATCTGCATGAAACCTGAGCACAGGCAATCGGAGACTTCGAACTTGGCTGTAAACACGCCCATACAAAGCACAGGTGAAGTCACCTGTGGGGGGAGAAGGTGATGAGCATGGAGTTGGAGGAAAGAGCCAAGAAAAAGGCAAAGGAAAAGGAAAAAACAAAGGAAAATCCTCCAAGCCGGAGATCCAGAAGGGCACCAAAGACAGCCCTGCACAACAAGTTGATGGCAAAAAGGATGAGAACAAGCCTGCGGGTGGTAACACTGTGGATGAGGACGTGAAGAAAGGTGAAGCAGCGATGGCATCTAGCGGAGGTGGTGCTGGCGGAGGAAAGAAGCCTGAAAGTTTGGGCAACAGCAACACCAACGAGCTGCTGCATGAGGTGACGAAGCTTTTGAAATCGCTTCAAATCCCATCTGCAAAGATGATCACACTGCAGGAACTTTGAGATCCTCTACAAGGCCCTTCTGAGTTGATGCTGTTGGATAGCGGTGCCACTCACACTTTTGAGGAGAGCGAAGTCATGGACGGAGTGGGAAGAAGCTGAGAAGACCGTTGTGGCTTTAGCACAGGGCACTACATCAAGCTTGCGCATCAAGCCGGGNAGCGAAGTCATGGACGGAGTGGGAAGAAGCTGAGAAGACCGTTGTGGCTTTAGCACAGGGCACTACATCAAGCTTGCGCATCAAGCCGGGCACCAACACTTTGCTGTTAACTCCTGATGACAACAGCTTTGGAAATGGAATCCTGCCTATGGGAGCATTCACGAAGCTTGGGTACCAGGTCATTTGGACCGGGGGAGTTTGCAAAATGATGGACCCCAACAAGGAAAAGATCCATGTGGAGATCGTCAATGTCTGCCCTATGCTTGATCGACGAGTTGGCATGGAGCTCATGGATCGCCTTGAACGGCATCATCAACTGTCATCAGCTAGAGCAGCGATTGTCAAGGCCATCACTCAACAACCCAATCTTTTGAGATCTATGGCTTCGCTGGATCCTGAGACTTTGCTCCATGTGGCGTTGAAACAGGAATTCCCTGATCTACCTGATTCAGTGCGACAGCGAGTTGTGCCGAAAGTGGCCGNCCTGAGACTTTGCTCCATGTGGCGTTGAAACAGGAATTCCCTGATCTACCTGATTCAGTGCGACAGCGAGTTGTGCCGAAAGTGGCCGAACTTGATGGGGAACAGTTGCCATGGAATAGACGGCTGCGATGTAGAATGCTGAGATCGCCAAAGGTCGTCTTGCACTTGTTCAGTGGCAAGGATGAAAAAACATGGAAGAGGCTGGAAGATTCCAGCACTGTGTTGGCTTGTGTTGATCCACTACTACATCCCAAGCTGGACATCATGGATGATCAAGTGATGCTCTTCCTTCTCAAGCTTGCGGCCAATGGATCTTTGTGTGCAATCTTGGGTGGTCCACCTTGCAGAAGTGTCTCTGCGTGCCGCTACTTGGAGGACAATGGACCGAAACCTGTCCGAAGCGAGTCTGAGCCCTATGGTTTGTCAACTTTGACACCTCAACAAAAGGAATGGGTGGAGANTGGAGGACAATGGACCGAAACCTGTCCGAAGCGAGTCTGAGCCCTATGGTTTGTCAACTTTGACACCTCAACAAAAGGAATGGGTGGAGACGGACATAGTGATGATGTTCAGGATGAAACTGTTGTTCTTGGTGTCCGAAGCTTCAAAGCCTGATTGGCGTGCAAAGACGCTGTACTTCATGGAACAGCCACAGGATCCACGTGAATACAGGAGACCTGAAGATGTGGCCAAGTATGAGTTCATGAGTGTGTGGCGAACTGATGCGTGGAAGCGATTTCAGGAACGACATGGCATGCTTCTCACATCCCTTGAGCAGGGAGCTTTTGGACATGCCAAGCCAAAGCCGACCACTGTTGGTCACAACATCGATGGCATCGAGCAGCTTCATGGTGCCAAGACTCAGCGTGACCCTTTGCAAGGTGATGGATGGGTTCACAAGTCGCTATCTGAGAGAATGGCGGAATCTTCCACTTGGTCAGAATGGGCCCCAGGAGTCAAGGCGGCACTGATGGAAGGTTTAAGGAGAAACCTTTCCCAGCCAAACAATGGGCGTTGTTACCTTGGGGCACCGGGCTCTGCGGAGGAGGCATCTTGGGACTCCAATGGGAACAACACAAAGCCCACAGAGTGCCGGGCCCAGCTGTGTCCACTATCTGAAGTCGCACTGGCCAAGTGGAAGTCGCATATACTTCATGACCATCAACCCATGAGGCGAGATTGCAAGGTTTGCGTTGAAGCGGCTGGCATGTCACGGCAACATCGCCGTATTACCCATCCAAGTGCATAATTACTGTCTTTCTGTTGGCTTATCTGGGCAGTTGGTTCGAGGAACTGATCAATTTGGCAAACACAGCTCTTACTTCATGGTAGCTTGTTTTACTTTTCCAACCACTGCAGGCGGTGATCCTCTATGTGGCCGTGGCAAGAAACCTGTCCCTGATGATGCTCCGCTACCAGGACTGGATGATATGGTGGGGGAGGACGGGGTATGTGGGGACATGGAAGATTATGAGCTGCCTCGGTTTGAGAGTGATGAGGTTGTCCTTGATGATGAGGGTG
Organism: Symbiodinium sp. clade C Y103; assembly: GCA_003297045.1. Lineage (NCBI taxonomy): Eukaryota > Dinophyceae > Suessiales > Symbiodiniaceae > Cladocopium > Cladocopium sp. clade C. The sequence continues at coordinate 21,165 of BGPT01000914.1, read as the reverse complement.
ATCCAGCAGCTGTTGCTGCTGCGCAGGCATCTTATGCCAGTTGGATGAAGCTTGTGGAAGAATGCAAAGATGTCAAAGTGCGCACCCTCACTTTTGTGGAAACGTTGGCATCCAGAGCAACAGCTGATGTCATGAATGCGGTGGCTCAATTCAGCTTGTTGATGTTGCGTTGAGCTGCAATTGGAGCACCTCGAACTGCGATCTGAAGCTCCACCCCAAGGGTAAGGCCATCGGCGTCGACTACCTTGCTTGCACACACTCTCAGTCAACCAAAATTTGCAAGGCCAAGCGGTCTTCGTGGTGGTAGTAGCTGAACTCTGAAGAGTCTTGACCGCGGCTTTGGATGAAGTCTTTGTTTCAGCAGTTGATGTGGTCGTTGAAGAATGCACCGCAACTTCAGCTTCAGCCAACAAGAGATCATAGAACAACCACACATTTTCCAAGGAGGGACGAACGTCCAGGTTGTAGTTCATTCTGAACGTGGCAATCCTGAAGTTGGCCTGATGAGAGCCATTGATCACTGGCTTGGCTATGCCATCCAATGTACGGATCAGCAGCAAAGGATCCGGCAGCTGGGCGCACAGCTCTGAGGCTCGAGAGGCCTTCCGCTTCCAAAGACGTAGTGCTGACACCGTCTCCTGAGCTGTGCCAATCATTGGGACTGTTGTCAAATCTTCCAAAAGCCGACTCTTCTCAACAAGGCCACCCGGCTGGAATGCGCGCAGCACCCTGAATATGATGGCCGCAGAGGTTAGTTCGCGAGTAGCAATGAGCTCGCTCTTGATGGCCTTGGGAACTGCCTGCAACAGTAAGCTAGTCACACGTTGATCCAGCCGTTCAAAACCTGCAGAGAGAGCTCCATTGTCTGGCGCAGAGATCTTCTGGCGCAGAGATCTTCAGTCGCGTGAGAGGGTCAGCATGAAGCCACGTGGCGTACTTGGCTGTGGTTGCGTCCATCACACGTCGCCACCATGCTGCGGCATGTTTGGAAAGATCCCCCACCAAAGGTTCCAATTGTATGATCCAGTCGCCAGCCACCAAAGATGAGTCTCGACCCTCCGGTACAGGAAGTTGAGGAAATTGAATTGGCACCACCTTCAAATCACCATCACGCTCATGCCGGTGCCCTCCTCCATGATATGGTGTACGTCCAAACGTGGTTGAGACCCCACCATCTTCGATGACATCACGCTCATGCCGATGCCCTCCTCCATGATACGGTGTACGTCCAAACGTAGTTGAGACCCCACCATTTTCGATGACATCACGCTCATGCCGATGCCCTTCTCCATGATGCGGTGTACGTCCAAACGTAGTTGAGACCCCACCATTGCTCATAGATGCACCAGGGCCCTGCTCAGGAGCCACGCCAGCCCGACCGTCAGGAAGATGTTCGCCAAGCATAGATGCTGCTGCAGCCCGAGCTTGAAGAGGGCGTTCATCAACCGCAGCTGCAAAATTCGCCCGGGCTTGATGACGCGGATCACCAAGCACACGCTCGAAACCAGAACCCACGCAAACACCAGAAGCGCTATGAGCCTGCTCCAGACTCGTGCCAGACAATGAGTTCCATGAGCCTGCTCAAGGCTACTCCGATGATGATGTTGTGCTCCAAACTCAAATGCGCTGCTAGCCCGATCATGTCGTGAAAGTCCCCCGTGCACATGCCGATCATCCATGCTAGAACTGGTCACTCCAGCGGCGTTGCGTCTCAGACATGACACAGCCTCCTGTTCACCTCTAGCCCTATCTGCCTCTGTCAAAAACAGCTTTGACCAGTAGCCACCTTGAAACGACCTATTCTTGCATGCTTTCTGCTTCCTGCTCAAGACATTCCCTCAAAGATGCTACTTCCTGTTCTAGCCAAAAATGTCGTGCTGCCCTTGGTGAACATGTTCCACCGACCCTATAAACTTGGTCGCCCATGACACTACGCACTTTCCTTGGTGGCTCCAGCTCATAGTTTGCCAACTCCGGTGGCCACGCAGGCATTGCAGGCAAAGGAGGTACGGGAGAATCAGGTGGTGGACCATTGGGAATTCTAGTTCCATTTGGGNCAGGCATTGCAGGCAAAGGAGGTACGGGAGAATCAGGTGGTGGACCATTGGGAATTCTAGTTCCATTTGGGGTGCATCTATAGGTCTCAGGTGATGCCCGCGTCTGTGAATCTTGAGTTGAAGGCGCCATTCTTGGCGGTGGTGCTGGAGATCGCATGCAACTTTTTTTCTCCAGTTCCTTTTCATCTTTCAACAACTGAAGTTCAGGCACTAGCTGGCCATTCTGGCTTTGAAGACGTGCAGTTTCTTGCTGAAAGTGAAGAAACATGTGATTCCCCAACTCTTCCTCCAACCTCTTTTTTGGTTTCTCAAAGGGAACTTCCGGCTCCCCTTCCTGTGATTTTTCGGCCGCCATCCCTCTACGCTTCCATGCCCGCACCACTGGCCCCACCTTCGCATCTGAACAAGTTGCTGGCTCCACGCCGCTCTCACCACCCTTAGATTCCATTTCACGACCTTCTCCAGCTGGATCTTCCTCACAGCGCATGCTGCCAGGGGTTTCAAAAAGCACTACATCTTCCGCTCCAGCTCCTGGTGCCTGTTCGCCGCTTGGCATTTGGACAGGCCGAGGGAAGAATCTAGTTCAACATCGCCAGGAACTGGAGTAGTGCGACCATCCAACTCTATAGGCCGAAGATTTTCCAGGGTGTGATTCATTTGAGCATTGCTAGACCCAAAGGGGTTTGGTGGTGGCAAAGATGAAGATCTTCGAGATGAATCCATGGCCGATCACAGGATGAACGTGTTTGGGCTCATAACCCTCAGAAGGTCTGAGGGCACCCTTTTTCTCCTGATCAAAAATGCCTTGGTCGACGGCAAGTGTTCGATGGATGCACCTGAACAGATACTACACTTGATCATAGCCACTCTTTGGCTTTCAGAGTTGTAAAGCCTTTCAACCCCTACATATCTCTACAATTCTCTACATATCCCCACATTTTTTTCATATCCTTACACCTACGCATTTGCTATTATGAACTTTGTTGAAACCGGCTTAGTTTACTCAGCCGAGACATGTTCCTGGTTCCTGAATTTGGGGTTGGCCGTATGCTTGCTGCCATGGTAAAACATGTTAGACCAGCGTGCGGTAAGCTGAGATCTATGCTTCACAGCTTCAACAAACCCAAGGCCAAACTCCCAGAACCGACCACTCTTCCAAGCCCAAACTCTATCGGAATTCTATTAGAACCACGTTTAACACTCACTGTTTAATATTCACCGTTGAACACTCACCGTTTAACACATGGACACATGTTTGCGCATGCCTTGTCACAGGCAGAACACCGCCAGCCGCGCTGATGAAGACGATTGGCGCAGGGCTCCACGCACTGAAGACCGTGGTGACCGTGAGGATCGTCGACCACCAGGTGCACCGGCGCCAGGTCAGGGTGTTACAACTCAGGAGGTCTGGGCAAAACAGCATCGCACCAACCGGTGCCAGTGCACCGGTGCCAGTGTGGTTTGTCCCAGTTTGACCGGTGCCTATTCAGCAAGACAAGCCACAGGCAAAGAGCCCTGGCGTCCACGTGCAAAGGGCGATGGCCGTGATGCTGATGCAGGAGCGACATGGTGCGACTGATGCCAGTTCTTCTGAAGTTTCTTAATGTTGGAACTCTTCTCTTCAGCCATCATTTGTACAATTTGATACATCAAGAAGAGGCATTTACATGATTTGACATGTGGATTTTGCTGGTGTTTTCTATGCCTTTCAATATCGCATTGCTTTTGTCTACCCCTTCAGTGTCAGGCCGTCGGCAATCTGGCAAGGGCGAGAAGGGGGACGACCGCGATCGCCGAGGAGGCGCCTTTTGAGGTCTTTGACCACGGAGGTCTCAACAAATGCCACATTTCCACGCACTTGTGTCACGGTCCATGACCCTGTGCAAAGTAACATGCCGTGACAGACAATGTGCAAAGATCTGCAAAGGTTGCTGATGAGAATGCTTTGTCATTTGTTGTTTGCGTCCAGGAAAGGGTGCCCCTGGTGCTGGTGGTCGAGAAGATGAAGGTGCGACGGCCCGGTTTTGTCCGGAGAATTTCTTGGACCATTTTGATCCATATTCATCCATCATCCATGTTAGCCATGGCAATGGAAATTGAGTGGAGTGGAGGTGCAACGTATTAAAACATTATAAATTATCACTATTGAAAAAAACTTCACATGGAGATGTCAGATGTTGGGATTTGATGGGATTTGTGTGTTACTGTTGGGATCACCTGAAGACTTATGTGCCAGGCAGCTGGCGCCGCCCACCAGCAAACCGCGAGAACACAGAATCCTGGCGGAAGGCAGGGCCCTTAGAGCGAATGCATAGCGAATGCCAATGAAACAATGGCTCAACATGGCTCAACATTGCTCAACATGGCTCAACATGGCTCAACATGGCTCACCTACCCCCAACAAAACCATAACGAAAGTCATGAAACCTGCTCAGCCAAGTCCAATGCAATTGAACTCATTGAATCCAGTTTCAACAAAATGATGGATGATTCACGTTGAAAACCAAGTCATTCTGTAAAGAGCGGACGAATATTGTGTCAAGTTGGCACTGGATTGGTGTGACCTTTTTCATTCACACCCCAAGGAGGAGCCCATCCGCAGAACTACCACGCGTGAGGCAATGCCAGCAAATCTTTGATTCACATATTGTGTCTTTGAAAAACATAGCTGGAAGCCAGAGACATCAGAAATTTCCTTGGGTACTCTCAAAGAACATCAAAGAACCCCACCTGGCAGCATCTCTGGGAGTAAAATGGGTAGATGATTGCCGTGTGAATTATTCCTTCATAAGCCAGGCAAAACTGAAAGTCATTGGTTTGTAGTAAGAAGTAGTGACATAAGTTCATTGTAAGACGAGTGGTAACGCGAGTTGCAATGTAACAAGTTGTGGATGTTCAGCCCGGTGTTACATCAAGTCCTGAGAGTGCAACTGACAAGGATGATGACGCCCCCCGTCGTCCACCACAGGCGCATCCAACACATTGCAACACCACAAAGACCTTGCTGTTTTGCAGGGTCTCTGCAAGTTCTCGCATGTCTCAACAAGTTTGGCGTTCGGCTCTGTAAGTGGCATGCAAGGCTTTCAAGGGACCAAATTTGGTGTGACCAGGACGAACCTATGCGACGTACGGGGTCAACGCAGCAGGAGGATTGGGATTGCATTGTCATGTCGTTACGCAAGGATTGCGTTGTGAAGGTCCGAGCAGAGTTTGCAAGTGATACCTTGCGACTTTGAAAACAGTTCCAAGACTTGTGCTTTCTGCGGTGTCCTTCACATTGCATCGAGCAACTGACGTGAGGGTAAAGCGACACTGCTTATAACGGAGGGTATGTTAATGGTATGTCATGTACGTTGTGAGAATTAAACTTTGGCTGTGCGTCATCAGCTGACGCTGGTTGTGTACCTTCAGAAATTGCATCCCAAGGACGTGTAGGGATCCTTCGAAGAACCTGGGGACTCGTATTTGGCATAGCGCTGAAACAAAATGGCAGAAACCAACGACAAGCGCATAGCAGGACACACCCTAGACTTACTACTGCTTAGCAGATTTTTGGATTTTGTTTTTTGCTTTGGTTTTTCTTCACTGTGAGGGGAATGGCAGAGGCAGCCAAAAACGAGAATCAAAAATGATGTCCAAAGAAGGAAACGAGAACTATGTATACATACACCTCTTTCCTACCTTCGCGACCAATGCCAAATCTCATATATCTTGAGAATGGATGTGGCAGTTGAATACCATTAGACCGTTTGTTGACTCATGGTAAAACATTAAGCTTCAGACGAAACTTGCAACAGGTGGGATTCAATCAGTAAGTGTCCATGTATGGAAAAGTTATTAAAATAATTCTGCATGGTTTCAACGAGAAATATCTGTTTTGGGAACGAAGAAAGGAAATAAATTCTATTCTTGCCGGTTGAAGCCGCAAGCTTGGAACCTGAGGCTGCACGCGCTCCATGTTGGCAGAGCAGCTTTTGCAAATCTGAATTCAAACATCCAAAAACACCAGCAAAGATTGCAGCCTGGCCCGTGCTGAGCTATATCCAAAACTTAGACTTACCCTGGCAGTGATTGAACAGGAGTAGCTGGAGCAGCTAATTCCTGACACATGCGGCTGCAAGCTTACGATGTAACCAGAGGGTCCCAAACTTCGTCCTCCTCTTCTTCTTCGTCGCCATCCGCGTCATCTTGCTTGTTTGCCTTTGCTTTTTTGAGGGGAGGCTCCTCAGCAGTCACCTTGGGCTTCGGCTTGGGCTTCGCTTTTCCAGCCTTGGCCTTTGCTTTCCTTTTCGGTTCTGTTTTTGCCTTTGCGCCTGGCTTCGGCTTTGGCATCGGAGTCTGCGTCTCTTCCTTCTGCAAGCCGACGGCTTGGGCATAGCTGTTGTTGAACAGAGGAGACGACGGATCTGTCATGCTGGACCTCATCACGTCCAGGAGCCTTTTCTCCAGAAACTTGCTGTGGACCTCATTGTAGGTCATTCCCAGGTAGGCCACTCTGCTTTGCAAGCAGGCACAAGCTAGTTTGCCGTCTGCTGGGGTCAAGTCCACCACCATTTTCCCAAAGAATGTGTGCAACAGCTCCTCCATCAGCTCAAGGGGGGGGGCTGAAGAAGCACACTGGTTCCGCCGCATCTTTCGCGCGGTCATTGACCTTCGGCTCATCGTCACCTCCTTCCGTTTTTTGCCCCCCACAGAGATGAGGTGCTTCTTGCCATAGAGCTCCTTTTTCTGAGGCCATTTCAGTGTCCATTCTTCCGAAAGCTTGGGCAGACCCACGCCCTGGATCAAATCTCCTGTGGACGATCCAGGGTAATGCTTTCAAGGACGGTAAGGAAGCTTCACCTTTTTTTGGGGCAAGCACGTAGCACGACTCCAGCTGCTTCAACGTGCAAGTGCCTTTCAACCTCTTTTTTCGCGTTGCCAGCGATTCTTCATTATAGGCTATGGTCAAGTAGCCCACTCCGCGACCAAGCCAAGCTTATCATCTTCTTCATCTCCATCCTCACCATCGTCTTCGTCCACGGCTTCTTGCTTGTCTTTGCTTATGCCTTGCTTCCACGGGCTTAGAAATTTGCTTTGCAATCCGGGCTTGCCTCCATCCAAGATCAAGGCAATGTCCCCCGGCTGCAAAACTCCTGGGCCATTACGATCTCCACTGCGAGCCTTCCGCACGGACCGCACCAACCTTGAGCAGCGGGCTTCTCACAGCGTTGGGCCACGGAGGTCTGGCCGTGTTGTTGCTTCCCGTGTATACTTCTTCTGGTCGTAGAAGATAAGGACGCATCCAGCTGGATCGCCTTTCAGCCGTGTGAATGGCCGGTCCAGTAGAGACTGCGTCACTTCAGCTTCCGTTTTTGGTCAGAACCAAGCAAAAAACAAGAGTCTGCAGCTGCTTGAGCATGTGGCGGCGCCATTGAAGCCGGTCTTCAGAACTGAGGCTGTCGGTGGAGTCCTTTGCCGTCGCAGCGTCTTGCCCCTCGTCATTTTCATCTTCCTTTCCTCCGTCGCCATGGCGACTTCAGCAGCAAGCGCAGCCGGATCAGCCGCAGCCTGCTCAGGGGTGGCTTCGGACTTTTTGCTCCACCCCTTGCAATGCTACTTTGGCTATACTGGGATAAGCCCAAAAAAATCCAATCCGTGTTTCGACTTGATGGCATCACGGTAGCGACCGTCAAAGTCTCCTGAGTAGACCAACTTGCCCAACAAGTCCGCTACAGCGAGCAGTCCGGGGGTGGCTCCGACAAGCCATGCTGTGTCAGCTTGCGGCTGGTCGGGAAACGCAGCAAACCCGGAGCGGACTGCTTCATGGGTTTTGAAACCTACTCTGAGCGAATCCTTCCAGTCCTTTGCAAAGTTCAGGCAATTCAGCCACTCGTGTATAGGATATGCTTGCAGAACATCTACTTCAGTTTCGGCACCTCGATGTAACCTGCAAAGGCCAAGTATAGAATAAAATATGAAATGGGAGGAGATGACGCTTAAGTGGGAACAAGAGGGGTTCTATGCTTTCTGTGTTTGAGATGAAAAATGGCCAACACCTATGAGAAATAAATTGACAATAAATTGATGAATGTATATCTAAAATGCTGCTGTGCAAAAGCCTGGCTGAAACTTGGTGGCTCCGTCGCCCCGTCCCCCTCCGACACCGGCTCCCCCACCAGCCCGGCCTTTGATAGGACCGTACCGCACTTTAGAGAGTTTTTCGCCGCTCCCGCGCACCGCAGGGCCCAGCTCCACTCCCGGCCGGCATCCTCCCCCAGTGTCTCCCTGCACCTGGCCGCCGGGACCCGCCCACCAGCCCGGCCAGCCGGTCCCGCTGCCCCCTTCGCGAAGTTGTCGGCCGAAGGCCGTCTGGTCCCCCAACCCTGGCTCGCAAGGACGGTCCGCCCCAATGACAGACGGCGGCTGGACTTCCTTATTCATGGCGCCACTGAGCGGTTTTTTCCTCCACCGCTTCCCTCACCTTTCCCCTTCTCACTTTTACCCTTCTCCTCACTTTTACCCTTCTCCTCACTTTTGCCCTTCTCCTCACTTTTGCCCTTCTCCCTTCTCCTCACCTTCTCCCTTCTCACCCTTCTTCTCACTTTTTCCCTTCTGGCCTTCTCCTCACTTTTTCCCTTGGCTTTCAGGCTCTTCACCTTTTCAACGAATTTTTTGCCTTCAGACGTGCAAATGCTGTGCAGTTGATTCATTTCAATTTCACGCGCAATGAACTTGTATAGGTAAAATGTATGAAGTTTAGGTAGCTCAGGCAAAGGCTGACCAAAAAATCGGAGAAGAGCCTCCTCGAAACGCATTCGCCTACGTCCATTCAACTATTTCCAACGAGTTTGACAAGTGGCCTGGTTGATTTTATTTGTTTTATCTTTAACTACATTCTGGGTTTCTTTTAGATTAATTTCCAAGAAAAAACATCCATGGGTGAAAATCGACTGACCCTGTGTCAGTCAGAATTCGTTTGGCAACGTTTTAGTATCCGAAGTAATTTGGATGCGAAGCGCCTACTTAGGTGAGATTTTAGATTATAATTCAAGTTATAACCCTAGGTATAACATGTTATAACATATAATAATTTTTTGCTATAAAAAGTGATCCTTCACACTGCTCAAATTTTACTTTTTTTGTGTTTTTTGCAGGTTGGGCTTTGCAGCGGTTTTAGCTGCTTACAAAATGTTCAAAAGGATTTACAAAATGTCATAATCTATTGGATTGAACGGGTTGTGAATATGCTGTAGTCCGTGTTGCAAATGTGAAGCCGTACCCAAAAAACGAAAAAACCTTGGAAAAAAACAAAAAACAAAAACAAATAAAAACAACAATATTTTCAGACTCTTTGGACTGGGGTGGGGGGCTAGGCAAGAGTCCCAAATAGTTTTTTTGTATATATTTTTTTGTTTTTTTTGTTTTTTGTTTTTCCAATGTTTTGTTGTTTTCTGCTTTCTGGGTGTGTGTGTTTTTATTTTCTAAAGAGGGAAGGCATTTTTTATTTTCTGGAGGTGGCCCTGTTTGCGATTTTTTTCTAAGCAGGTAGTGTCAACCTCTGTTCAGAGGAAGAACAAATATTGCATCTTTTTCAAGGAAACTTGCATTAAGGCATGCCGCACTAGGGGCTTTCAATGATTTCTATCGGGTTTCTATGGGATTTTTATGGGCTGTGCAACCACAGGCCCAATCTTGCAGTCTTGGTTCAAACCAAAGTTTTGGCTAATTTTTGAAACAAATGTTTTCCCAAATGATCAATTTCCNGGCTGTGCAACCACAGGCCCAATCTTGCAGTCTTGGTTCAAACCAAAGTTTTGGCTAATTTTTGAAACAAATGTTTTCCCAAATGATCAATTTCCTTATGAAAACCCCTTCACAAACATCACTTTGAGAAGCTCACAAAGGGAACCCCCATGAGCCCACGTCCCCCGCAAACAATAGGCAGAGTTCCCCCAAACAAATCAACACCCTTGGCCCTTTGAATTTGTTTTGGTTGAAAAGGAAAATCAATTGAAAGTAGATTGGTACCAATTAAAATCCCTACTTAAGTTCATGATCCTGATTTCTAATTATACGATTTCTATTGGATTTCTCTGGGTTTTTCGTTGCGGTTCCTATAGGATTNATTCTGAAGGATTTCTATAGTGTTTCTAAAACGTTTCTACAAGATGTCTATCGGAATTCTATGATAGAATTCTTATAGGGTTTCTGTGGGATTTCTGATAAGATTCCGTTGGGATTTCTGTGGAATTTCTTTAGGATTCCTATAAGGTTTCTAAAGGATTTCTGTTGGGATTCCTATACGATTTCTATGGGGTTTCTAGAGGATCTCTGTGGAATTTCTGTGGGATTTCTATATTGAATTCCTCTAGGATTTCTACAGGATTTCTGCAGGATTTCTATGTGATCCCTATAGCATTCCTTATAGGATGTTTATGGGATTTCTATGGGATTAGCATGGAATTCCTATAGGATTTCTATAAGATTTCTTTAGGATTTCCATGGAAGTTCCATTGCGGTTTCTATGGGATTCCTATAGGACTTCTATGGGATCGNCTATAGGATTTCTATAAGATTTCTTTAGGATTTCCATGGAAGTTCCATTGCGGTTTCTATGGGATTCCTATAGGACTTCTATGGGATCGCTATGGTTTCCTCCTATAGGATTCCTATAGGATTCCTATTGATTCATATGGGATTTAATTTGGATTTCTATAGGATTTCTATCGGAATTTTATTGATAATATCAATACCACCCTTAGATCTCTTTCAGGTTCAAAAGGAAATCAATTGAAAGTAGGTTGATATCAATTGAAATCCTCACTAATTAAACTTTACATGTTTTTTGCTTAGAGAAAAAACAATTGAAAATATATTGATTTCAATTGAAATCCTTGCTTCTCCTTTAGATTTAAAAGGAAAATCAGTTGAATGTAAATGGATTTCAATTGAAATCCTTGCTTCTCCTTTAGATTTAAAAGGAAGATCAATTGAACGTAAATGGATTTCAATTGAAATCCTTGCTTCTCCGTTAGATTTAAAAGGACAATTAAGGAAAATCTATTGAATTTAAATGATTTGAATCGAAATCTGTATTTTTCCTTTAGATTATTAAAAGGAAAAACACTTGAACGTGCATTGATTTCAGTTGAAATCCTTGCTTCTCCCTTTAGATTTAAAGGGAAAATAATTGAAAGTAAATTGATTTCAATGGAAGTCCCATTTTTGTTTTTTTTTGGGTCGAGCATGCAAACATGAAAATTTGATTTCGGAGCTGGCACCGTATACCACCCGTACACCACCCGAAAACCACCCGTATACCACCCGTATACCAACCGTATACTTCCGTATACCCCATATATAGGGCAATACTACAGTAAACTAGTGTATACTTCCGTATACTTCCGTATACCTCCGTATACTTTGATAAGGGCAATACTAACTATGTATTGCGTATACCTCCGTATACTTCCGTATACTTCCGTNCCGTATACCTCCGTATACTTTGATAAGGGCAATACTAACTATGTATTGCGTATACCTCCGTATACTTCCGTATACTTCCGTATACTTCCGTATACCTCCCTATACTTTGATAAGGGCAATACTAACTATGTATTGCGTATACCTCCGTATACCTCCGTATACCTCCGTATACCTCCGTATATCACCCGTATACCACCCGNTACTAACTATGTATTGCGTATACCTCCGTATACCTCCGTATACCTCCGTATACCTCCGTATATCACCCGTATACCACCCGTATACCACCCGTATACCACCCGTATACCACACCTCTTTTTTCTTCACGACCATTCTCCAAAACCTTTTTAAGAAACCTTCTCATTTGGGACCTTGGGGAGTTTTAATCAAACTACATGTAGTTTTTATGTAGTTTTGAAAGCTGCATANCATTTGGGACCTTGGGGAGTTTTAATCAAACTACATGTAGTTTTTATGTAGTTTTGAAAGCTGCATATAAACTACAAAAAACTACATAAAAACGTCATAAAAACTACATAAAAAATTACATGAACTTCATAGAAATTGCATAGAAACTTCATTGAAATGTCATGGAACTATATAAAGATTTGCCGTTTCTTCAATGGATGATTCTATAGATTGATTTTCCTGTTCAGTTAGCACCTCTAGTAAAGTTGAACATAATTGTGTGTCTTGTCCTCATGAAACTATCTGGCATGGATAGTTCTTCAAACTCAAATGGTTGCAGTTCAGTCATTACCTCAAGTATAAAGTTCAAAATATCTTTGTGCCTTGTCTTCCTGAAATCTTTTAGCAGTTTACTTTTTCTTCCATGGGTATTAAAAAAATGTTTCAACGCAAACGTCACCTCAAGTGAAAATTGAAAAAACCACTGTGCCCTGACTTTATGAAATTATCTGGCAGTTTTCTTTTTCTTCCATGGATTGTTCTTCAAATCGTTACTTCAGGTAAAAATCAAGCCATGGTTTGTCTTCCTGCTTGTTTCTGGAATTTTACTTTTTTTTTTCATTTCAGTCGTCACCTCAAGTAAAGTTGAAGGTAGTGTAATGTTTTGTTCTCATCAAATTTTATATCTGGCAATTTTCCTTTTCTTCCATGAGCNGTCGTCACCTCAAGTAAAGTTGAAGGTAGTGTAATGTTTTGTTCTCATCAAATTTTATATCTGGCAATTTTCCTTTTCTTCCATGAGCAGGTCTATAAAGTCAAATTGGTTCAATCTAATGTTTACCTCAAGTAGAGTTGACGATAGCTTTGGTGTCCTGTCTTCATGAAATTATTGAGCACTTGTCTTTAGTTTTGCCATGAACACGTGCATCGATTTAAATTGTTTTAGTTCTGTCATAACTTCCAGTAAACTTGAAGATACACGGTTTTTTCCAAAAACCTGGACTTTGCATCAAAGAAAATAGACAAATAAAACTAGCAATTTTCCTGTCGGCTTGGGATTCCCACAAAAAGCATCTATAAANCAAAGAAAATAGACAAATAAAACTAGCAATTTTCCTGTCGGCTTGGGATTCCCACAAAAAGCATCTATAAAGCAAAAATGCCAAAAAGGAACCCCCCCCTCCCCAGGGAGGGGGGGGGGTTCCTTTTTGCGTATTTTTAGCTTTTTTGGAACCAACAGGAAAATTGCAAAACAAAACACTGTCCTCAAGTAACACTATCACAGATGACACAAGTAGAAACACACGGTCAACTCATGTAATGCACAAGTAATGTAATAAATGTCCCACAAAACTTAACAATAAATTCAAACATAAATGGGTTTATCATTCACACCACACACCGTACACAATAGCCGATACTCCTTCTAAAGCCCGAAGAATAGCAGAAACGATATCTAGCAAAAGGAAGTTCCACAAAACTATTTTCTACAAAGAATGCGCACACGTTTCTACATGTTCTCCTTCTCGTTCATTTGGTTTGCTTCTAGCACTTTACATATATATATATACAGTATATACATATCAAATTCTATCAACTTTTCAACTCACACAGCGTGGATTTTCATCCAATCCATCTGTAGTATACACTCACGCATACTAATTTTAAAGCCTCAAGGAGACCAGCAAAAAATAATGACATTAGTTTCAACAAAAATAACTTCTACGAAGTATCTAAACACTTCTAAACTAACTCGGTATTTTTTGATGTTTGGATTTATCAGCTTGAACATCTAGACCTATGTATGTATCAAAAAAATGTAATCTTATTATATGCGTTTACATTTTTGTATACACTTGGGGATGTATCAAGTCAAAACGAGGGGTGCCCGAAACCTTGAAAATTCAGCCTTGATTTAAAGGTTTCGGGCCCCCCCCTTTTTTTGAGACATGCCGAACATCTATTCATTTTCTTGTTTCCAGAACCAACAAGGAAAAAAACCAAAGATCAAATTGTTGAAACATTTATGAAATTCAAAATCAAGAACACAAAAAAACATTCAAATTTAAAACTAGGTCTCATGTAAAATGATTTACTAATATCAATTTCAGACCCATAAATTTACAGTAAATCACTGTAAAATAGTAANTCAAATTTAAAACTAGGTCTCATGTAAAATGATTTACTAATATCAATTTCAGACCCATAAATTTACAGTAAATCACTGTAAAATAGTAAAGCTCTAAAACGAGTAGAATTACTATTTTTCGAGACTCACGGCAATCCCTCCTCGAAGCCCGCTCATTTTACATAAAAAACAAAGCTTGAAGCGGCGCAACCGCTGTCAGAAAAAAAACATGTTTTCATTGTGATAAAAAACGTGTTTTTTTGAATTTTCCAAAGTTATGAAGAAGGGACAAAAATCATCATTTTTAATTCTCTTCATAANGATAAAAAACGTGTTTTTTTGAATTTTCCAAAGTTATGAAGAAGGGACAAAAATCATCATTTTTAATTCTCTTCATAATTTCCAATAATTTTTTGTATAGCTGACATTATAACTAATTGTAATTTGAAATCTCACCTAACTACGTTCCTGGTGATCCTCAGTTCTTCATGGATACACCATCGTATGAATCGCTTGAACCTTTTCTGCAAAAAATCTGATATGTACATGCAAAACATTTGTTCCCAAAATATTAATCATCCTCTGACCACTGGAAGAGGAAAGTGGTGAAACAAAATATCTTGAAAGGTGTGTGAATTGTGAAAACCAACTAAGGCGGTGGGAGTTGGTGCTCCGCTGACTGATGCGACCATCTTATGGCCTCTGAAGGTTGTAATCGTTGGGTTCTCTTCATCGAATGACGACACCAGGAAACGTCCCACAGCCACTTTGATCCGATCTTATTAAAGCTTTTCTTTTGAGTATTGTATTCAGATGTATGAGGGACTCTATTTCTATTCCATTTGAAACAGTAGTGACAATACTATCCTGGTTGAATCATTCGATCATACAAAAACAAATAACAACAATCACTATCAATCATGTCGATCATACGATTCGAACCATGTCATGTTCATGCGATGGCCTGTGGCAGGAAGAGTTCGTGGCCGATGGTCAATCGTTTGTGATGTTCGAAAACGGCCTCCAATCGATTGACAACCTTCTGACTCGTGTGAGGATGGTGCATGCTCCTCCACATCATCATGTGGATCGCATGATGAATAGGTACCTTGAAGTTTTGTATTAGGCTATGAAGAAAAAGCCCTATTTGTTTGAAATTCCTGCGAGCTATTTCATTTGGATTGGATTTGCGGTGTCGTACAACTTTGACAAACCAAGGACATGGCCAAATCAGCGTGGCAACATTCCTGAGGAGAAGCATGCGAACGGGTGGAACCCGGACATCATGCAGAGCATTGTGCGGCACAACAAGTTTTTGCATTGCGTGTCCACGATCCTGCAGCATGCACATCCTATTGTCAAGTGCCTGGACTTCTTTTGAATTAGGAAATTATGTTTTATTGTTGAACATTGAATGATGAATTGCGGTTGAGTTTATCTTTTAAATTTTGCCTTTTTGAAACAAAAAATAGTTGTCTATTGTCTATAAATGGAAAATATCCGAGGATCTCAGATGAGAGCTGCTGGTGCGCAACTCCTGTGGTTGGCCTTTTCGTGTGGCTCTGGCTGAGTGNGATCTCAGATGAGAGCTGCTGGTGCGCAACTCCTGTGGTTGGCCTTTTCGTGTGGCTCTGGCTGAGTGTTGCTCGGGCTGCAACTCAGTAGGTTTCATTACAATAAGATGAAGCATAACACACACACACACCTTTTGTCGTTTCTGAAGCCCCGTAGAAACTAAACATCTGAATGGGGGGTGCATTGAAGGTTTGTGATATGCTGTACACACAAACAACCTCAGGCTCATGGGGTGCATTGTGTTTTCGCATGCCAAAACACATCGGATGATTGGCGAGCTTTGGTGCTGAATGCTGTGAACTTCGCATCGCTTGACAGTGTTCGCATTGAGGACGTGCTGCTTNTCGCATGCCAAAACACATCGGATGATTGGCGAGCTTTGGTGCTGAATGCTGTGAACTTCGCATCGCTTGACAGTGTTCGCATTGAGGACGTGCTGCTTGGTTCGTGAGGTAACATCCCTTGATTGTTTCTTAAGGAAGTTTGGAGTGTAAAAAATATCTATTCATGTATATTTATGTATAAAAAAAGAGTTCAGAGTTGATGATTTCCTTTGCTGAACAGACATCTGAGGGGCACATATCAACATTTGCTCAAACCCGATGGTGTGGACGATTATACTGGCTTTGTGAATCTGGCTCGAATGATGTGGGGCTTTTGCCAGCAGCATTACTGTCCTCCAGAGAATCCTCGATCATATCATAAGGTATTTTTGCCTTTTTGATCCGTGTGCTGGAATACACTTCATCATTCATAATCATGTGAATAGAATAGATAACATTTGAATTGGTTTGCTTTGGGTAAGTTTGGACCACTACAGGCACGACAATCGCATGATGATGAACTTCTTCACAACTGGATGGAACGACTTCGGAGGTCTTCTTCCGGACTTGCCAGTGGGTGAGTCAAAACCAGGACCGTATGTGCGGGATGAGTCATTCTTGGAATTCCCGGAGGAGTGGGCAGAGGACGTGAATGAGGAAGAAGGGGAGGTGGAAGAAGCTGTTGTGCAGGAAGAGGAAAAGGGGGAGGAGGTGAAAGGAGAGGATGAGGAGATGAATCAGGATGAGGATCGGATGGTGTCAGCCGAGCATGGCAATGACACTGAAGTGAAGGAGCTGAAAGGGTAAATTGTTGTTCTTGATATAAATGGAGTTTTGTTCGATGTTCTATTCATTATTCTGTGTTGTTCCAAAAGACAATCTACAAATTGTCCGCATGTGCAGGGTCTTCCCTCAATTACTTTAAATGTCAATGTTGTGATAGCTGCGTGTTACTATCAGAAACCATCGCATGCTGAACATGAAGCTGTACCACCATCGCATGAGAATCCTGGTGATGATGATGGTGATGATGATGCATCATCAGATTCGTATGCTCCTCCAACGGATCCGCCTCCAAAGCCCAAACAGAAGCCCATGCCCAAGCCTCCATCACGTGAATGCCCCAAACCTCCATCACATGATCCTCCTGCAGGCCTACCTCACGATGACGCAGCAACATCATCATCATCATCATCATCATCGCGTGCTCATGGTGATCGCATGTTGGAGCAGCAGCGCCACGCTGTAACTTCGTGGCTGGGAGGGCAGCCTTCGCCGCCATCAATGCCTCCTCCTGAGGAGAGGCTTTCTCTGTGGCGTAGGTCCACTTTCCCTTTGCCCGATTTCCAACGTGCAGATCCCATGGAGCAGTTGCGTTGTGAACATCGAGTGTATCAATACGTGAGTGATCCATTGCTGTTTCTTGGGTCCATTAACAAGTTTGGACCTGTGATTGCTGGCAGTTTTTTTTTGCTTCTTGTTTGGCCCTTGGATGAATGTGCTAAGACATCATGTCTCGTTTTTCATGGAGTTACTAAGGACGGAGATCCTCATGGACCACAAGATATCGGATGATATTGCGCGTCAGTTGATGGACCTTCCGGAGCTCAATCGTAACCAGGTCCTGATTCTTGGATCATAACATAGCAAAGTGTCTTTCATTATTTTAAGGAAGTACCATATGATGTTGTATCCATTTTGGAAATATGTGTGCATCGATGTTTTGTGCTCAACTGCACTGTTTGTAGCAATGACGCTTGAATGTATTGAGGCTTCGAATGATACATAAGCCACGTGAGCTGGGTTCACCTTCACTTGATGGTTGGCTGATGACTACAATCAGGCAACTTGGAACGAACTGTGAATGATTGGAAACACAACATGCCAGATCGATGTCGTTGCAGACCCTGCAATTTGGTGGGACAAGATTCTTGAACATGTTTTTTTTCAATTACTATGGTGATCCCTTTGGCAACTCAGGAATGGTCAGGGCTTTCTTCAACAACAAGACTTGATAGAGCAAGAACGTCGCGATGCTCAACGCCATCAGTGAAGAACATCGTGTGAGTAGGCCAAATATTAATTACATACAGTTTCTCATGTCGCCGCGAATTTTGATAAGAGCATCATCATGTTGATTGAATGCAGTTAAGTGACAGGCCCGGTAACATGGCTAATATCATTGCATCCTATGATCAAGGCCTACCACATCCACTGGAGGTGGTTGTATCCAAAGTGAGATGCGTGCAATCAATCACATGATGTATCAAATGTTTTACAAGAGATCCTGTGCATGACGTTCAGCATGAGAGAAAAAATGTGCAGCTGAGTTTCCTGATCGACTGCTTTCTTAAGAGTACATCATGCGATGGCGATAATCATGTGTCTTAACATGTGTGTCTGGGACAAATTTGGCAGTCAGTGTTCACTGTCACTGAATGCAGGTGGTGTGCGGCCACTGAAATAGAGTGCAGAACTCAAACTTCAACCACTCTGATGGTATCTTCATGTTCACTAGTATGATGTTCACTTCTTGTAAGATCAATGAGTGCAAGTGTAAATATTGTGCTTATTATTTTTTGAGGATATCTAATACTTATGTGATGATTCTGAGGTGTGAGTCCTATGGTCGATGCTCGCTCCCTGGTGTGTCTGCTGCAAGGAGAAAATCCATGTCCGCGTAGTTTCATGGAATGAATGCAAATCATGTGTTTTCATGTGCATGTCCAATGTGGAGGTGTTTGTTTGATAGGCAATAAAATATACATATATAATCAATGTATATATATGTATACATACACTATTTATAAGCTTATTTGTTTGGTTAAACATTTGGTAATCTTTTCCATTCTACATTCCGTTTTGGAGGAACCTAGATGACGAGGTTTTGATAAACGAATGAATGCCTTTTCAAGGGGAACATGTGCCATGAAGAGGAACCACACCAATGTATATAATCTTTTTGTCCAACAAACATGGTTTTTCTTGTCATGATACTGCTCGTTCTTTACAAATGCTACTTATCCTTCACACATATAGCTTGTCCTCTTCAAATGCCATGATTTCTCTTAGAATACTAGAGTGTTCCTCTACGAAAACTACCGTTCCTCTACGAATACTGCTGTTTCCTATACGAATACTACTTTTCCTCTACCGATACTACTTTTCCTCTACGGAGACTACTTGTCCCATTCCGAAAAAACATTTTTTTCAAGTCAAATTAGCCCCCTATTCTACTCCTGGTTCCACAGCCTCCCACTAAAAAGAAAATCACCATAAAAAAAACATTTTTTTCAAAACTTTCAATTTTTCAATTGTTTTCAATTTTTGAAATTTGGCAACATTTGTAAAAAAAATCCAAAATTTTCAGACAAAAAGTTCCAGGTGTCAGATCAAATTAGCCCCCGAATCTATTCCTGGTTCCACAGCCTCCTGTTAAATAAAATGCCCAGTGAAGGACCAAGCACATCCTGGGTCACAGAAAAAAGTTATATATTATGAGTTTTTTTGCAATGTAAATCAGACCTGTGTTATGATTGTATCTGCATGCTATAGAATGCTGGAGAATATATTGATACATATCAGTTGTTTGTTTCAGGTTGATGATATTGAATCTATCAAAAAAAATATATATACACACAATGCTATAATATGTGCTGCAAGTTTGATGAGTGGCTGTATGATTTATGTATGTTATGTTAGATGAGTAAAAATTTTCCATGTTAACATTTTATTCTCTAAGATATTAATTTGCCACCCCATGCTTGTTTCAAGACACTTAAAAAAAACAGACTTCATATGACACCCATTTGTGTGGGTCTTGCTTTTAAAATAATATTCATACATTCGGACACAAAATATCATTTTTTTGTTTGGATTTGCAATGTGTAGAATTGTTAATTACATTATTTCACACACGTTGAACTATAATAATAATCATGGAGATGAACATGATTAAACAACATGTGTGATTGAGATCATATTACATAATGAAATTGTAGATTAGCATATTTTGATCTGTATATCTTTTATATACATATATCCCCAGTGCAGTATATGTACTTGATTTACTTTGTTGATTGTGCAGGAGATGCTTCATGAATCGGATGGTCATATGTGAGTTTCTGGAGGCTCGATGAGTGGTGATTGATGTGCATGCTGTTGGTATAATTCATTGAAACAGTTTCTCTTCCTTATTTTGGTGACTTCTGTGATTTTAATCATGAGTAAAACACATTTGCTGATTGCACATTCACTTTGAGTGTTTGTTGGAGCCGCTGGTTTATTGTTTTTGCTCCAGTCATTTGTTGTTCATTAGCTCCTTTCAGTTGTGTGCAATCGTGTGTCGATTGCAACCATGGGGCGCCACGGAGCAAAGAAGGCGAAACGAAGTCACATGATCAATCATCATATGCCAGTCATGATGATGCCGGTGCCTCAGGCGGAGTCCTCTTCATCGGATGATGAAGATCAAGGTAACGGCAAGGTGCCCTCTTCATCGCGTGGAGGTGGTCCATCATCATCGCATGGTCCATCGAATGGATTTGGTGTTCAGCGAGTGCTCATTCCTCGCAACAGCACNCAAGGTGCCCTCTTCATCGCGTGGAGGTGGTCCATCATCATCGCATGGTCCATCGAATGGATTTGGTGTTCAGCGAGTGCTCATTCCTCGCAACAGCACCACCATTCGCATGCTGGGACCAAGCGAGATTGGTCGCTTGATCGAGCTTTGCCTCCCTTCGTGTGACGCAGCATGGCAGGCAGCTCTTTCGTTGAATGGTCGATGTGCCTTTCTTTTCGTGTGTTGCCGTGTGCTGCCCCACTCCTCANTGCCTCCCTTCGTGTGACGCAGCATGGCAGGCAGCTCTTTCGTTGAATGGTCGATGTGCCTTTCTTTTCGTGTGTTGCCGTGTGCTGCCCCACTCCTCAATGAAGGAGCTCAGTTTCTCACTTTTATTGATTGCATCGTTTGATTTCAATTTCCTCTGGGAAGTCAATTGACATGTCTGTTTGTCCACAAAAACTATTGATTTTGTTGTGCAGTTTTGTTTTCAACTCACCTTCATGNTTTGATTTCAATTTCCTCTGGGAAGTCAATTGACATGTCTGTTTGTCCACAAAAACTATTGATTTTGTTGTGCAGTTTTGTTTTCAACTCACCTTCATGAACTGCCACTGTCACTTTGATCCAAGGATGCAAATATAT
>BGPT01000913.1:159986-188988 GCA_003297045.1 Symbiodinium sp. clade C Y103 | reverse complement strand
GGTTTTGCATGCTCCATGCATGGATGAGTTCCTGGAACAATGATCAAGTTGTTGGATTTGTCTTCCATAATTTGTTGGAAACCCTTAGAAGATGTATGAATGAAATTTAAAAACAATTAGCATTTAAAATTGCACTGACTGTAGCTGCAGCAGGAACTCAGACAGAGCTCTTATTATTGGAGCAGGTGCCAGTTTCAGCATGAGAATGAAATGACGTATTATTGTCATGCTGCATGATATACATCAGATACACAGACACACTGAATTCATATGATAAGGCCACAGACAGATNATGACGTATTATTGTCATGCTGCATGATATACATCAGATACACAGACACACTGAATTCATATGATAAGGCCACAGACAGATATGGAGCAAGATTCATATTTATATACAACAACAGACACAGATGAAAAACCTGAAGCAATGAGAGCTTGGCAACAGACTATTTATACTAGACTCAAAAATATACAATCAAACATAGGATTTGAACATCACCGTCTTTGAACCTTATGTTTTGTCGCTGCTGTATCTGGCAGCTGAACCAAATGATTGACAATGACAACNTATACAATCAAACATAGGATTTGAACATCACCGTCTTTGAACCTTATGTTTTGTCGCTGCTGTATCTGGCAGCTGAACCAAATGATTGACAATGACAACAGACACAGCAGACGAAAAAATGAACCGCTGATGACATATAGCATGCCCTGAATTGTTTCATAATGTCAGAATTATGTGCCTCTTGTATCCAGTGAAAAATCATTGAGTTAGACAAATAATATAGTATATAAGGAAAATTACCTCAATGCAGTTTACATAGTCTTTGATGTACATTATTGAGATTGACATTGAAACGTGAACAAATGTTTTCCCATCAAGGTTTGAAGCCGTTGTATCTGGGACGGTCACAGCTTGATTGGGAGGGTATAAAGTTGTCAATGCTTCTCAAGGAGCAAAAATACTCTGGATTGATGAGCAATCCAGACTTATCAACTCAAGTACAGCTATTGCTGACTGACTTCAACTTTTGGGATGATCTGGAACATGAGTCTCTTAGTCATTGACTGATTGTTCTTCTCACTATGTGTTCTNATTGCTGACTGACTTCAACTTTTGGGATGATCTGGAACATGAGTCTCTTAGTCATTGACTGATTGTTCTTCTCACTATGTGTTCTAAATCATTCAGGCACAACAGGCACATAGGAAACATTCAGGGCATGCTACATATTGTTTCACCTTGTCATCAGTCTGTGGTTCATTCATGTTGCAATGACAAGAACATGAATCAGACACCATGGATATGTGTACAGGGGGGATTCCACTTAAAATGTCTGAATCTCTACAGCAGGCAAGTTGTATATGGTACANAATGACAAGAACATGAATCAGACACCATGGATATGTGTACAGGGGGGATTCCACTTAAAATGTCTGAATCTCTACAGCAGGCAAGTTGTATATGGTACAGCAGACTGACAGCAAGCACTCAGGGCAAGTATCTCTTATTTCATATACAAGACATCGAAAACGTTCAAGTATAAACTACAAAACAAATAATATAGTCAGACACAGACACAGTCAGTGTCAAATCAAGTGCCCACAGATTTGACACAAGATGCATATAATATAATTATACAACAGACACAGATGAAACACATGAAGTGTTGCAACAAACTCTTGTAACTAAAACTCAAAATAGACACCAATCATGTCAAACATGTCATGAGTCAGTGGATTGTCTGCTGTATTTGATGTTGTCTGGTGTTGTTGTGAATGACAGAGTTTGGTTTGTGAGAACTATCATTGAGAAAAGACTTCATATTTATTTTCATCAACATGNTAGATTATATGCCCACACTCTGTACATCAGATGTACAGACAAACATGCCTTTCATCATATGTTTACGTTCTAACTAACATATTGTGCTACCAACTCCTCCTGGAAGAACCGTTTTGAGATATATTAATACCTTAAACCCACNACATGCCTTTCATCATATGTTTACGTTCTAACTAACATATTGTGCTACCAACTCCTCCTGGAAGAACCGTTTTGAGATATATTAATACCTTAAACCCACCGTCTATGCCTGAATCAATTTTCAAAGCTTTCATGGATGAGCAACTTGGCATAGAACTNGAACTTTTTACCTGCTTCGCAGAACTAGTTCGCAGAACCCCTCTTAGAACCACTTATCTTCGTAGAACTCATTTAGTGGGTCCACAGTCAGGTGACCCCTGATTTTTTTTCCCAGTCTACTTAATTGCATCTTGCAGTGATCTTGCATGATCTTGAACATGGACATGAGAAGTGCGAGGTTCAGTCGAACTTCTCCTTTTTGTAGAGATTGTAGCATGATCTTCAAAATTTGATGCCTTTCTTGCAGACACTGCTTTGGTTTGCTTGACCACCCTGCAGTCCACTAGGACTGCCGACCGAACAAATACATTCGCATGCAGCATACTGACCCAGCTGCAACTTCTTTGGTCTTCGAGACTACATGTGCGAACCATGTTACCGTGTTCCTAGTTGTTTCTCCTCACATTTGCCACAGCTACCAAGGATGCCGGGGAACCCTTGATTCTTGCGGGACTGGAAGTCCTCTTGACCTTTTGCACCCTCTGGACTCTGCTTGGGCTTCGGGTGATAAACTTTAAAGCACGCTCCTGACGCAGAGACCATGCCAATTTCTTGCGGCCTTTCTTGTTTAAGAGTCTCTGCATCACAAAAGAACGATTTTACAAAAATTGAACTATATACAGTATGGGGCAAAAAGCTTGCCTTTTAATCATTTTGGCCAACTGTGGGCAGGGTTCGAGCTCCAAATGTCCTTTACTTTTCCTCTTCAACTTTTTCCTCTGGCACCTGGCCACACCAGGTGCACTGGTGTCCATCCATTTGACTGCAGAAATTCATTTGAACTGGATTTGTTGAAATAGATGCAATACACAAGCATACTGGTACATTTATATAGAAACTTGGTTCTTATTCAGCATGATGGCGACTGATCCGACGATCTACAAATGCTTTCAGGACTATGAAAAGTACAACTAGAACTAGAAACTAGTAATTAACTAGACTCTGGTCTGTTCTTGTGAGGCCCTTCCCTTCAGCTTCCAGCTACCAACAGACAGCCATTACTTGTGGTTCCAGAGGACTTGGTGCTTGAAGATCTTCTACTTCTTTTTTGCAACCTGTGCCTTAGTTGAAGTCAGCTTCCGTGCAACTCCTGTCCATCATGATCAGCGTGAGACTTTGGCCTAGTACATCGATCGAGGCGTCAGCGCTCTGTACGTTTGCTTTGCTTGGGTACCGCCTTTTTTTGTGACGGCTGGACTTTGGGTGGTCTTTGACATGGACGCTTGGCGCATACTTGATACACCACTGTATAACTCCACATTCTGCCAGAGATCTCGATCTTAAACATTCTCCTGCTTGATTCATTTGTAAAGGCTGCTATTTGTTCAATTTTCTTCATTCTATTGGTGGTTTTTAGGCCATCACCTCATCAAAAACAGCACGGAAGACCAGTACTGGACCATACCGGGAACCCGGTACCCAGGCCTTCGGCATGGCATGGCTGGTCTTTTGGGCGGTCTGGGTCTTCTTGTTGCCTTTCGCCTTCGTGTCCGGGCCACTTGGTGGCAGTTGATAGGTGAGCTGAAGCGGCTTAAGGTCCTGATCAGAATTTGATCATCATGGAACGATATACTAAAATGCAATCAACATATACTAAATACTCTCATGGAATATCATGGAATATGATGGAATATCATGAAATATTATGAAATATCATAGAACATCATGGATCTGCCCAACATGTGAACTCTTGCCTGACTGTTTGAAGGCAACCATTAAACCTCATGAAACACATGAAGCTGGGGCGTTTTGGAGGTTGTGAAATTTCACATGGCATCCCATGTCCCATGCTTAAATTTGGGTTGTTTCACCGGAAAATAGCAATTCATCGCAACATATCAGTCACAAGACATCACAAAACCTTGTTGTTCATGCCTTGAGACACGGCAATCATTTGTACCTACAACTTGCATCTACTTGGACATGCATAAGTACTACTGAGACTTGCTGCGGGAAAAAATAGTTGGCACCAAGCTGTTCGGTATGGATCAACCCACCAAGAGCACGACTAGTTTATGTCCACCGGCGACAGCATTAGGAACAAGGCAGCTGTCGACGAGATGTCTCTTGTTTGCACGGCAGGTGTTGGATCATGCGACAGCAATTGCCCGGCAGCACCACATTGTTTTTCGTCAAGAAGGCAACCAAATTATTGCTTCTTCCCCTCTTGTCTGTGAAAGAGGATATTCAGGCTGGGATGTCTCTTTTTAGCAAGGGTGATAAGACGAAGTTGCTGGGCTTTCCCTTGCGTCCAGGTTATCATTCCTTCCCTTCTACCTGCACAATGCCAACGTGGTCTTGATGATGGTCGAGCTAATTTGTTCGCGCTGGACAATGCTCCTTGTTCTGATCGGTTACGTGCGCACCAGGGCACTAGGACAAAACCAGCACATGAGAGTAAAGATAGCTGCAAAGCTAAACTTGTATGTGGGCAGATTCTCAGCAAAACATGTGAACGTGCTGTAATATATATCAAGAACGTATGATTTAGTCAGAGCAAAGACTGGTGGGGGAGATTCCCAGATTCTCAGATGGAACTGTTGGACACCTGGATTTCGAGGGAATCCCTTGCAGTTGGGACTCCATGATGAGTTTGCAATTCTGTCTAATAATGATGATAATACCATGTTTGGCTGGATGTAGGGCAAGTATGTTGCCCTTCATGGGGCGTCTTGCAGTGCGCTGTGCGGTTGCGGCCATACTGCTGCAGTGATGCAGCTGAGGAATCTGGAGCATAGCATCTTCCCAGTGTACTTTGCACTGTCCTACCTGTACTTCAACTGGTGGCTCTACTCCAAGATCCATGTCTGGATCTACTTCTTCCTGGACTACAACAGGCAAGCTACGTTTCGAACGGACAGGGAGTCAATATCACATAAATAAGCAGTATACACGCATGCTTCACTATCTGATCTTGTTCTTGATACTTCAATAGATATATTATAATAGCTGACAGAAGAAGTCATCAGCTCTACTGGTGAGTAGAAGAAAGAGGGGTCCGGAGTCACCAAATATGTGTTGATAGATGTAAATGTAACTTAGGTATTAATTGGTATGAGTCCCATCATGTATTTTGACGCTACATGATGCTGGAGGCCGTCTTCGGTGCCGGTCTGCTTGACCCTTTGCGGAGCCACGGTCGCATCCTTTTCCCAAGGTGCTAAGTTGGCAGGCTATGTCACGCAACTCATGCGGCCGTGAACAAAAATGTCCGGGAGTTTGTGGGAGCTTATGTGGCCTCCAGAAGTCAAGGCTGTAAAGTGCTAAACAAACTTGGTCAAATATGGTCAATGCTATACAGTCATACAGATTGAATCAGATTGCCACACCATGCTGATGGCAGTTCCCAAAGTGCAGGACCTCAAGGATCACTTCCTTCCCATGGGCGACATCAGCTTTTGCACCATCCATGGAGGCCAAGGGACAGTGAAGGTGCATACAGCATTCTTGTGACCGTAGCTCCAAAAAGCCTCATTCAATACATGTGTGGAACAACCGGCTCACTCGCACTGAAACGGAGGTTATTGTTTTTTGTGTCCAAATGGACCCGGCAATGTCCACATTGACATCAGTCATTTACAGAAGTGCCCTTCCATTTGGACGCCGTGGTTCCATTCCCCACGGTTGCAGCTTCGCGAACTGCGCGAGTGAGCTTTCCAGATGCAAAGTCGGTTGGGGAGCCCGGCTGAAGAGATCCACGAGAGAGGGAACCGAATGACAAAGAAACTAGCTTAGTGGAAAGATGTAACATGGATGCAGTCTGGCCATCGGGCTATGAGCTGATAGAAATCTATGAGTGCTGGCAAAGTCAACTCGTGTTCGAGAAGTAATGCAGTCCAAAATCCATCCGAACAACCCTACACTCATTTGCTTGCATTCTGGCTTGACCCACTCCATGTATCCTGCTGGTGCCCTCAAAGCCGCCGAAAAAATATACTGGCAAGCTGTGAGTGTTTGAAAAGCCTGCGCTGCTTCGCTCACGGTGCCACAGGCTGCGTCGGCTGTCAAGGAGTTGTCAAGGCCCTTCAGATCCGTGTGGGTTGCCTAACGCAACAGATTTATATATACAGATTTGGACCAGAGATTTGATGCTTGCACTAATACCAATAGAAAGAGCTCTAATCCAGTCACTTCAGCCATCAGACAATATTGCAGCTCGTTGTACAAGGATGGTCCTTTCAGAACTTTTCAGAACATTTTGCAAGTCTGGTGGGATTGGGAAATGACTTCGCAGTTGAATTCGCTGCAAGCAGGTCATCCATTGAGGGTTTCAGCAATGAGATCAAAGTGTCGCTTGACTCAAGACCAGTCGTCCAAAATGTGGTATCATATCGAAGTTGAAAGTCTTCCTTCCTGGAGTTGTGTCCAAGATGCTGAGGACATATCCATACCACCGCGCACAGACAGAGGCCTCCACTTGGCATTGCCGGGAGAAAAGCAGATCCAAGAAAGATGAATCATCATGCAGAGTTTCAGAAGGACTTGATGAATGCAAAACCTACAATGGCACTTCAATAGATGTTACATACTGGACAAAATCAGAGTTGATATAGGCATCACAAGCCAATAGCTTATGGGATTCTATGGGCATGAAACAGCATCTCATCCACATTAGCTGTTCTATTGTTGAAACGGTTGAAACTTAATGAACTTGTGCCGCTTGTGCTGCTTGTGCTGGTAGCATTCGGGTAGGTGACCTGGTGGAAAATCGCCAGGTGCGGGTGTCCTGTTTGGAGAAGGAGGTCACTGAAGATCAGCTTCGATTGCCTGGCGACCTAGTGATCCCAGGTGATCCCAGGTCCCCTGGTCGACTCTTTCTAGCTTCATGTGAACACGGCAATCCCTCAGCCAAGGCACTTCGAAAAAGCAGGTGGGCGGCATGATCCATGGCTCAGCGGGAGGGCACCTGGGAAGCCTCATGGGTGTCTTGTAGAACAATACTCATCAGATGCCTCTTGTCGATTGCTGACAGTTCGCTTTGTAAGATTTTGCACCAGCGGCTGCCAGACTTTCCAACTCCAACCACTCTTCTTTCTGGAGCTTTCGAAGTTTCTCACAGGAAAGGACATCTGATGTCCTTCAATTTGTTGCCCTTGATTGTCCTCCCCATAGATGTGAAAACAGTTGGGCTGAAAAACAGCATCTGCACTTGCTGTCACGATTCACTCTGGAGAAGGTGTCTTCTTTTTCCTACTTTCCAACCTACCCGCTCACCCACGTCCTTTCAAGACATGCATGCACCTACACAAACATCAAAACAGGGGCCAAAGGTCCAAACACAGAAGCGAACTATTAAACAGACGAAGAGCACAAGAGCATGCGCCTGTACGTTTTGCAAGCTTTGATTTTCAGGCAGCAAATCGTAAAAATCAGGGAGCACACCCAGTGCAGCGTGTGCGACCAGGCCCGGTCGATGTGGTGGAGTTTATTGCTGAGGAGCTGCCCCCTGAGTTCAAAGAGCGCCGCATTCAGTCTTGACAGCTGTGTAGCCCAAAAAGCTGAGACACGATTCGGGATGGTTGGGAGACTGACATTTCTTTCAACATCGCTGGGCCCGAACAAGTTCAGGAAGATTGCCTGGCTGTTTTGGACTTGAAGCAACTAATTACTTCCTTTGTTCCGCACAATATTTGCCTCCAAACTGTCCGCGAACGCTGAGCATGTGAGAATGTTCCTGATTGCAATTGTGGCTCAAAGTATCCTGCACCATCAGCAGGGAGGGAGCGGCAGGCAGGAAAGTGCACATGTGGCAGACTTGATTCGGGAGGATTCCCAGCCAGCGACGCGAAACTTATATAATCTGTCACATAGAGTGTGAACAGCAATGACGCATCCCGCATAACCAATCACAATGACCTGGTGTCACTAACAACAAACAGCCATCATGGCAGTATATTGCGTTCCCGGATATTGTTTGATGCATTTGCTTTACCTTGATGTCAATGAATCAGAGCCTGGGGTAACTTACGAAGCTTGATGACAGTCTTGGCTGTCTTTGTTTTTTCTTCTATGGATCAATTTGTTTCTACATTTACGGGCAGAGGATGGCACAGGCATCAAGGGTCACCTGTATTCCAGCTTGGTGCCAGGGCAGACGCCAGCCGATCATGGGCCTGGATGCCCAGCCTTGTTCAAGTTGGGTGCAACTTTCGATCGCTCTTTAAACATCATCGACCCCTTAAGTGACAAATCCTTCTCCCTGTCCGGACAAGAGAAATATCGTGAAAGTCGACTTCCATATTTCAATTTCAAAACGAGATGTCATATTTTTTGGGAACCTTCTCGCATTCTTCACAGGAGATTAAAGGAGAGACGGGAGATCAGTACGTAAATGTACATAATGTCATATAATATCACGCAATATCCATCCCACAACTGGGTGAGTCCAAGTCTAGCCAGAAACCGAGGCCGCACGAATGTGCGGGTCGTGGCGCGAGCGCGTCGGGAAGCTTGGCAAAGCATATCTTCAGTGTTAGAGCAACCAGCACGGGGGTGATTGTCGTCTTAGATTCAGTATTTGAGCATGGCCCATCTTGCAGAAGGCTAGGAAAGGCACTCTACAAATGGAATGACTGTAGATGAACTTGGCGCTGACTGCACGTCTTTTGCAGGGCTGTCAAGGAGCAAGTCAATTCCGACGAACTGCAACTAATCTCAAATTACGCCCGCCCAAAATACTCCCAGTACTGCAGGACTTCACAGTAGGCAATGCTGATTTTTATTTGGCCATTGATTCATGGACAGTTTTACGATGCTTTGCTGGGGATGGCCAAGGTCCAACGTCGTCCTTCGCCTCTGACATCTTCAAGTTTAATGAGGTTTGGGAAATCCGCACGGGTCCAGATGCCTCATGCAATGTTGATGTGCTTTTGAAAAAGCTTACTTTCCATCTTCCACCCACCTCAATGCAGATGAGTGGTAGGTCGCGATACTGCAGCACTCCAAAGGAAGAGAATATCGCACCATGGCAAGTTGCTTGTTTTTTTCTCTCTTGGACCCGAACCTCAATATTTCTCTACACAATCATTTTGTGGGCGTTCCAAACTTGACCAACCTGGCAGGCTGCAGATAGCATCGATATGCGTTTGCCCAAAGATGAGTCAGCAGGACTTGTCACTTGGCATAACTTGGCATACCTTGATGCAACCGATGCAACCCATCCGTGTGTGGCTTGTGGTCCAGCTTTCCAGAATCACAGGTCTTCAGCCTCCCACTTGCCTCTAGGACTTACAGTAGCTGTAGATGATACAGTGCCTTGATCTTAATGTAAATGCTGAATCCTCATCATGGATTTATCCTAATCAATTAGCGTCGTGAAAATGGCCGAAAGCTATCTCCATAGCGCTTTTGAATCTGGCCCTTGACTTTTGTTTGCTTCTCGCCAGTCCAGTGGGTTGAAATCACACAAGAGCAACTGACCCATCCTAGGCTTTGGCTGTCTCCATTGCCCTAAGGTGAACAACCAGCAAGAGACTTGGCACTTCAAGCTGGACAAGGCCTGGGGAAGAGCGGCCCAAGGGGTGCAGATTGCTGATTTGTTCCCCAATTCACCCTGAATTCATCAGATTTGATGGAAGAACCCTTGGGCTCGATTTTGAGTTCTTCAACCAGCAGGTGCCTGCTGGGGCATCAGACGGCATAGCTGAGGTACTGTCGAATGGCAGCCAGGAGCAGATCTTCGAAATCTGCGCAGCAGTGTGGCAGCCAAGACAGAATCAAATCTTGGGATCTCTGGGGACGCAGGGCCCAAAGCCCAGGATCTTGATCAGCAGATCACCCTCATCCCCGTTGGCCTCAGCCAACCAACGCTGTTCCGTCCCAGGATGTGGTGAGATCTGTGATGGACGGATACAACGGCACCATCCTGGCATATGGCCAGACAGGGGCTGGTAAGACACACACCGTGCGCTCCTCAGCTTTCCGGCGGACGACAGTCAAGACATTGCCGGAGACAGGGAAGGAGGGTCAAGGACCTCCCCGGTTGATCCTACCTATATTCCCGTGCAACACAGCTTTGACAGATCTTAAGTTGACGTTGTTGGACCAAGCGTGATAGAGCTTGATACGGCTTTTGAGCGTTTGGCAGAACTAGTGTTTCCTTCCGGATTCAAGTGCCAAGTGCAAGGCAAAGTGCCTGCCTGCAAAGTTCCATTCACTACGGGAATATTGACTGTTGACATTGTTTTCAAAGGTGCCTCACGCATGCACCAGATTGCACCAGTACAATCCGCTAAGCATTCCCCAAGTTTGTTCAGTTGATTTCTTGGCCTGCTTCCTCCAAGTTTCTGCCCTGACATCCTGCCCAGATGTCTGGTGGCCACATGGGTTTCGCGGATCGCGGTATCGTGCCAAGAGCAATTTCTGCGATTTACTCAGAGGCCCGGACAGCACTGGTTGCCAGTATCTCAGTATCTCTTCCAACCATACCTAAATGAATTTTTGACTCCTGCTTCCCAAATGCATGTGAATGCCCCCGTTTTTGAGGATGCATTGAAACAGACGTTTGGATCTGACTGCACATCAAGCTACTCCAAGTCCTGTTTTTCATGCTCCGTACTTTCCAAGGGAAGGACAAGACATGCAAGGGTTCAGATAAACTTGCGATCTAGTCATTCAAAAACTGCCAACACCAGTGAATGCGTTCATGTCATTTGCTAGTGCAGTGGCAGGCAGCAGCACGTCCAGAAAACAACATCACAATCAAGCTTTCATACGTTCGCAGCTCAGAGCAAGAAGCTGGAAAAGTTTATTCAGACACAACAAGATATGACATGATGCTACAACGGGATCTTGGAACTGAGAGTGGAGCAGAGAAACGTGAGGGTCTCGTTTTCTAGAAGGGTTTGCGATTGACCTCTGTGACCTTCTGACTGGTGTTGAATGGTGTTGCCAAGAACCTTTCGTGGCACATTTCTGAACCGCATGCTGATTGCATGGTTGAACTCATAGGTTTGGTTGTACTCATGGGCGTCAGTACACTCAGCTGCATCAGGTTGAGATCTACAACGAACTCATGCTGCTTGGTCTGAAAAGATACCATAATTCAGTTCATGAAGCTTGTCAAGAAGGGTTTCGAACGTTTTGACTTCACAGGCAGAAAAAGCAAGCTTAGCAGCTTAGCTCGTCACCCATTGGCAAAAAAATGCCAAGTGGTTTGCAGGGTCTCCGCGATGTTTTTCCCCACTGGAAAGGGGTCCTTGCCCACACTTCGTCAAAAGAAGTTTTCGCCAAAGGCAATCAAAACATATCAAAACTATAAAAGTCATGGACAGATTGTGAAAAGGGAATGTGTAGCTGCTATACAGTCTGTGCTCTTGTGTTACGCATAATCAGCTGCTGTCACATACCCCACAGGTTTGATTTGCTGACAGATGTTGGCGTGGCAGAGCAGAGTGGTGACCTCTCCATTGTCGAGGATTCGCGCGGGAATATCCAGGCCATTTGGTCTCCGTGATCCATGATTTTTGGATGGTGGAATTGATGGAATCTGAATTTGATCATATTTGAGCTTCAGTTCTGGGAGGGACATACGTAGTAGCTCAACTTAGCTTCACATCTGTCAAAATATGTCAACGTGCTATCTTCTTGGTTTCTTTGAATGCGATCCAGTGATAGCTCCATTATGTTCTGGGCCTCTGAGAAGCAAAACCAGCAAAAAAATCCAGATGGTTGAGAAGGATCCCCGCACAAAGGATCGGAACGCATCCAAAAGCAGTTAGTTTCCCATCGATTTTCAAGCTAGCCACATGCTACTCGCCAGGTGCGAGGCCTCACGACACCTGTAGGGGGCACTGAGGAAGAGGCTTGGTGAAATCGCGATGAAATCCCGTTCTGAAGTTTAGAACACCATGCAGAACTATGCAGAACCGGATTGTCGGATTGGGGGTTTCCGAAAATGGTGGTACCCCTACTTTAGGAAACCACCAGATACAGACAGCTTGTTTCACCTTGTTTCTGATCTGCTGCAGGCGCTGCATATCTTCTTTCAGGGCGACACCAACCGCCACGTTGCTGAGCACGCTTTGAACAAAGGGTGGAGAACTCATCTCTGCTGGACTGGAACGAGCTGCTGTCATGGATTGCACACTTCATTTTAAAACATGTTCATTAAGGATGGCATCAATGATTCAATGATCAACAATCATATTCATCCTCAAGGGCTCTGTTTTCAGGGGTTTGGACATTTGGATGATTTTCCTCACTTTTCCTACTCGTCTCCCCCATTTCGGCGGCGGTGTCAGGTCCACTCGCTCCCACGTGGTCTTCACCATCTACGTGGAGAGCCGCTCGAGAGTGGAGTCTTCCGAGAAGGCTACATGCAGATGAGAAATGTCAGCCATCAACAACCCTTCCAGGCAAACAAGACAAACTAGGCAAACGGAGAAATATATATGTGATATTATGTGATTATATATCCTCCTGCCGTTGTTTTAAAAAGAATGCCATCCTTTGGCAATTGCGAAAGTGGTTGCAACATAAAGGAGCTCCGCTGGCCTAAAACCGCCAGCCATGGATGTCATCCCTTTAAATATGCAGGGAGGCATCAACAACTATCAAGCATTCCACACCAAGATTTTAATGAGTTTTCAACAGCCAGCAGCTATTTTGCATCATCAGTTAACTGATAGGTACAGAAATGATCAAGTCCTTGGTGTTGGTTTGAAAGACTATGTGCAGGTCATTTTTTCGAAGCTGCATTTGGTGGATCTTGCTGGGAGTGAGCGTGTCAAGAAGTGCCTCGGCCTTCAATGTTTGGGCATGCAATGTGCATCCATGGTCTGATGAAGAGTAAGTACAACATAGCACAACCATCAGAGGATATGTATGAGTATGAATGAAGCCCCTTCATGAACAGGGAAAAGACCACCACTAGAAGTGTGGATTGCAGGGCAGCACCTACAGCATGCATTTTTTTTCCCCGGCCCGCCTTGGGGCAAGCAAAGCATCATGCGCAAACGCTCGTGTTCTGATCAAACCCGCTTAAACATGCAATGGCTTGGGATTTTGTCGAGTGGACGCATCAGCATCACAGAATGTTTGTCCAAAAATTCAAGTATGTGGTGCCCAATGGATAGAGTAAGGTGTTTTCAGTTTTTAGGATCAAGAGCAGAATCAAGGAAACAAACCAAGTTCAGCAGAGCAACGTACCCAAGGACTGGCTCTGATGGAGTGATGCTGAAAGAGGTTGGGGACTCAGGGAAACCATTGAGCTGAGCCATCATGCACTCCACAAGTGCCAAGAAGCAGTGATCAAGCGTGCAGGATTGAGCACACAATTGCCAATTCCTCCACTTTGTTGCATGGTTTTTTGTTCTTGTCAAACAATGGGTGCATTGTTGTATCTTGAGAAACAGAACAGGGAACAATGGTAAGACCGCAGAAACCAGTTGCAGACCGTTTCACTGGACTCTTGGATGACCCAACATGGGCTTGACAAGGCCACCTTCATCAACAAGTCCCTGACATTTCTGGAGCAGGCAATGGCTCTGAACAGTTGGTTTCGCTTCCGGGCTTTCCGTGGCTTTCAGGTGTTTCCAATGTATACCCAACCGTGATAATGGGGACATAGTTGATCAACTCCAAGCTAAGACTTTCAGCTCATTGCTGAAACTTCGCCAGGTGGTTGTCGCCCTTGGCAACAAGCATCGGGACCATATTCCGTCACTTGGGATTGCTGTGGGGGATTGAGTGGTGGTGGATTGGACCAAAGTGGACTCAGCACAGAGAAAGGGCGAATATTTTTATATATTTTTTTTCTGTCACTGGACACTTTTATGAAGCATGCTACTGGTACCTCTGTCACCTCTTGTGCTGGGTTTTGTTGCGTTCATCCACTTGAACTGGAAGCCAAGTTGCTGCGAGGTATCGACAATCAAAACTCACACACATCTTGAAGGACAGACGGCTTGACTGAACGACTTTCACTATGTATTTAAAGGGATGAAGTAGGAAAACAAACACTCTTATTGTAGTGCAAGTACGACTTAGTGTGATATTTCATTTTGTCAATCCAAACTCTCTCGATGTCATCAAGCTTGAATTTCATACGATTTCAGACTTTGGGTGTTGGGTTTCTTGCGGCACAAAAACCTTCGATTGCCAGGACTCCTTAGGAGGCAACTGCAAGACGACCATGGTGGCAAACATTTGGCCAGAGGTCGGGAAAAAGTGGCAGCGGGCAAGCTGATGGTACTTAAATATATTTGAATGTATTGGATTATATTGAATGTGTGTTTGCATCATAATTCAGACGGACCTGCAAACGGACCTATCAATCCCTTTGTTGTGCTCTTGAGAGCCTGTCGGAGTTCGTCGGATTGAATGAATGCGGCCATGCAAAAACTCAACTTGGCTTCTTTCACTTGGGAAGTGACAGATCCAACATCTGTCACTTTACCAACTTCTGCCCCTACTTGGGGTCTTGGCCAGGGCAAGATGTTGGAAGAGACCGCCAGCACTTTGCGCTTTGCCACGCGCATGATGAAGGCACAGATGCAATAAGGATGGTTTACTGGTTTACTGTAGCAATGCTCCAAATTGTTCAACTGTGCGGGGCAAAAGATGAATCCCCAATACTTGCACTCGTGCACATCCAAAAATACACTCGCTACATAGTGTGCGTTTCTGACAGAACCCAGAGCTGTGGGATGATAGCGATTTGCAAGTGGGCCTGTTGAGGTTTCAAACGAAGCCTCTGTCAACGTGCATCTGGATCCACAGTTGCTCATCAGGACGCTTTAGCACTGGTCATGGAACTTTTTCTGCAGCTAACATGGCACGTACATTGTTGATACACTGTACATCATTGTACATCACTGTACCATACGTGCATGAATCGGCGGAGGACCATCATGAAACCATTTTCTCATCCCAGCTCTCGCAGCGCAGGAAGTATGAGCGGCAGATCAAAGACCTGAAACAGGTGGCCTCGGGAGGGTAGTTCCTGCGTTCAGGCGATTAGGAAAATACATGGAAGGGTCCGTAACCGGACAAGGACACGTCTCAGGAGGTAGTTTTCTGTTGGAATAGATCCTTCTGAGTTTGGAAGCCAACAGGGAGACATACCATGTCATACTGCACAACAAATTCTCCTCAACAGGCGTCCGTACAAGAAGTTTTCTTTGGACACATCTGCAATCTGCCTGCTTTGTGGCAGTTATGGCAAAGTTTTCCCATTTCTGTGCTGTCATCCTTAGATTTTAGTGATTTTGGATGATTCACTTTGAGATGCAGAGGAGCTTGCCATGCATGACACCCTGGCTGGTCGAAGCCGCGTCCAATACGAGGAGATCAGGGTTTTGGTACAAGGTGGAGATTGCTACAGCTTTCCGAAAGTGGAATTGCTCGACTCACCTTGAATCACACAGGCACGATTCACAGTATGCTTGAACCAGAGTCCGTTTTTTCTTGTTCGGTTGAAGAATGGAGCCCTCAGCTGCATGGCTTTGGCTTTAGGCTATAACACTTCAAACCTCAAGATATTTCCCAAGATCCAGACAGCGAAGCCTTGTTTGACTCCCAGTAGTTTCAAAGATACACGTGGTGTTGCTTTTCACAGAGCTAGGAAGACTGACACCGTCAGTCCGTGCGATTGCAAATCTTGGCGTGGATCCACAAGACTTCCAAGAGGAAAGCAAGTACAAGTACCGGGCTTCGTAGCCACACGGCAATGCAGGAGTACGCTCCAGATGAGCAGAAGGAGCTCCAGGATAAGGCCTGGGCTAGGGACCAACTCCGGCACCATGCCATGGTGCAATGATTCTTCGCACCCAATGATTCTTCGCACCTGCACTGGGTCCAGCGCGTCAGGTGCAGATGTATTTGGAGGGTGACCTGCAGGAGATTGAAGTAACCAGCCAAGGACCCAGTTGTGCAGATGCAGATCTAGCCCCATTGCCCATTCTATTGTACTTTGAAGCCCCATGCCCCATGGCCATGGCCAAGGCCTTCGCATGGTCTATGAGTCCTATGCCATTTTCCGGAAACTCTACCAAAACCTCCGTCCCAGTCTTGGAAGCAGCCTGTGATCATTTGTATCATCTGCTCTGTGAGCACGATGTAAGATGAAAGCCTCCTTGTTCTTTGGTTCAAAGTGGAAGAAAAGTGGAAGAGGGATATATAATCTGTGTCCATTCTGGTTCCCTGAGTCTCAAACAAATTATCTGCTGGCCTGCCGGCGCAGCCGTCATAGCCTTGCCACTTTCAGGTACTGAGTTGGCCAATCGGCCAACTGCTCCATTGCCGCCACAAGGGGGTGATATGGAGGCATGGCTAGTTCAAGTTGCTGTATCTGCAGTAACCTTTGCTACTGAAGACCGCAGATTTTCTCCAAGCGGCAATCTTTGAGCCTGTTGTGGCTAAAAAGATCTTGTTCATTCTTGCCTCTTTTTTCATTCTTGGATCATGGACTTTGAGCGATGCTGAATCCCCGTTGTTTGGGCAGGCTGGTGATGGTGGTCAGACCACCACCATGGAGGCAAGGGAAGGTGCGGCCCTGCTCCTTGATCCACTCGAGCTGTGGATGAAACATGACAAACGTTCTGTCAAAAGATGCGGATATGCTCTTGTTATGTGTTGTTTCGCAAAAAAAACACATATCTATCTGTATATATATATATATGTATATTATAGATAATATGTATATTATTCACCAAATATATATATATATGTATGTATATGTATAATGATATGTTTTAGTTGGTGCCCTGCTCCGCTTGAGCTTGCAAACTGCGTTCACACTTCACCGATGCAGGGCTGATGCAGTGCTTGCAGGTGAAGTTGGAGAGGACGTGGAAGGCAAAGGCATTGCGGCTTGGCACCCAGCGGAGTGCTCGAGGGCCTTGGGTGGCTGCTTCAGATAGACTTCCTGTGGTGCCGGGGGTGGTTGGTTCTGGAGAAGGTCAAGGATGGTACGCGTAAAGTGAAAGAATATATATGATGAATATATAAGTATATGCACATACACATATATAGTATGTATAGCTGGCAAGTGAGATCCTTTCTGATTCCTTCTGATTGGATTTTTGTTGCATAGATTGCTACTGTGAGCATCGGAAACGACCACATACCAAAATGTAGATTAAAATGGCTCAATTTTCCTTGAATTTGGGAATCATATGGAATGATACATATATATATATATATATATTACCATTTGCTTTTTTCCCTCTTGCCGCTATTATTCCACTTATTTGTACCTTTCCTAGCTCCGATCCGTCAGAATCCATCAATATCAGTGTAGCTATTAGCCACAGGATATGGAGACGAGCCACTCCCAGGTTGGCGTAGCACCAGCCAATTCGCGACCTCCGCAAGAGGCGAGGCAGATGGCAGATCGACTATGATCGACTCAGAAATCGGTGACCTGGACATTGGAACCCATGCTGGCATGAGTTTGAAAGATTTGATTCCTCGCGGGGGACATTTGTTGAAGCAATGGAACATGACGAGGCATTGTCCTTTTCAAGCATTTGAAACTGGAAATGCCTGGGAAGCATCAGTTGCTTAGCAAGGGATGACTCCATGCACCATCCTGTTTGTTGATTCTGGAGAGGCCATGGTGCCGGATGCAGGTGCGATTCCGAACTTTGTTCATATGATTTGTGTATTTCCAGTTTCCACAGCGCTTCATGCAGAGCTTTTGGATATTGCCTGGTGATATTGCTATTTGGTTGTGGCTTTAGTCATATCTCAGATCTTGCCTTAGCTGCACCGACTCATGGACTTTCTGAGGAGAGGATCTCGATGATGCTCCGGGCACTGAGTCGGAAGCTTCCAGTGGGGCCACACTTTCCCATACTTTTCCTGGTTTCAACGACCCGAGTTTGGGATCTTGTGGAAATCCTCAACATTTGAACATATTCTGCTGCTAGAATACATGAAAAAACCAATGAAAAACAGATGGGAAACCAGATTCAACAGACACAACAAAGCCAAATGACTATGGAGAGGTTTCGTGGTAGCACCTCCGTACAGATTCTATGCATTTGTGTATTTGTTTGATATACAACATGTTTGTATATATACACATACAGATAAATATTCATCTACATCTATAGTATACCCACAATAACATCACATGCATATACTATAATGATATCTATATTGTACATCTATCTATCTACAGATACATACACATATATGTATATATCTATACATATGTATGATATACACGCTACACAGCTGCTTGCCAAACCATCCCAAGACCATCCCCAATTTTCACCAAGGCCCCGGACGCAACGAGATGAACTCCAGAAACCACCGGACAAGCAGGTGCCAAGAAACCCGACTGGGACTGGAGGAAGCCCTTCATTTGGAGATGACTTCTATACTATATCTATATACTTGTACCAGATATAACATGTATACCATCTATGATTTTTGATTCAGGCTGGAGGAAACAACTATCACTTGGACTCATCACATTGTTGCGATGAACTATCGTTCGCCATTGATGAAGATTTGGGCTCACACGAAACGATACAACTTGATGCAGCTTCCATAATCTTGATCAATCATAGTCATTTTCCAAGTGCCCCTGCGGTGCGGCTTCGGTGTCAGGTGGTCTTTGCAGAGTGGAAGGCCAAAGAGGGCCAGGCAGGGTCGCAGCAGATCAGCTGCTTCCAGGAGAAGGAGTTTCTGGTTTAATGGGAATATCATGGGAATATGATGGGAATAGCTATACGGGAATACATGGGATTTAAGGGGATTTCAATGGATTTTATGGGATTATAATCCCATCCCCCTATATATCCTATATGAAACACACCCAAAATAGGTTCCAATATGTGTAAATCCCCTACTAAACCATTGTTTATAGGGGGATGCTGAATAGGGAAGGGATTGTGAGGAATTAGTACGACTTGCCTTTACAACTGGGTAAAGTCATACCATGTGAAAAATGTATGTTGTACCATGTTTTGTCATGTTCTATTTTGTACCATTGAAATTTGAGTGCCGCAAGTTGCAGACTAGCAACAGAAGCAAGTTGATGGGCCATGACCTGCAGCGTCAGGCCTTCGAAGATGCCTTTGAGAAGAATCGGCAGGACGAAATGGGTTGCGGTTGGGCCGGTTGGTGGGTTTCTTTCTCATACACTATTGAAAGTTTAGGTGGAAACATGTTGAAACCACCAACCATGCTTTTCATCACGGGCCAGATTGGGATTCTGTGGGTGCCCCAACGGTTCCTTCCATAACCACTGTCACACTGTCATCGCAACCACCAGCTATAGGAGCTGCGAGAAAAGCGCGCCGAAATGAAGGATGCGCTGGTGCAACCCTCAGCTGTGCGGATACGCCATTCCGCTGCGGTGTCTTGTCGGAAGATGTTTTCTTCTATCAATAATGTCAATAGAAGATTAGTACATATTGAATCATATTGATATGTCTTGATCAGGATCACAGACAAGAGCAACGACCATCGAGTTTGGCCAGTCCTATCAGTGCTGTCGCTTCCCTACTTGGACAGCCTAAAAGACTTTAGGGAGCGCCAGCAGCATGTCCGTTTCCCAGGTAGCAGCAAATGCAAAGAAGAAAGAGATCGATGAAGCCAAGGAGACTTGGGATGACTTCAGATGACTCGGCTTTCAAAATCGATGAAACCACTTTTCTCCCCTCTTGTCTGGCCCCCTATCCCATTGTCATGCCTTCTGAAATTTGACTCACAAATCCAGTAGATTCAGTAGATGATTCCTGCATCAATTGCATCAAACAACTTCTCTGAAAAGAAAATAGAATCGCCCCTGCAATATCACCTGCTAGCGCAATGCGTTCCGTGAGCCTATGTACAAGCTTTTGATATTTTGCACGTTCTCAAAGCACCCGAGATGCCAGAGCAAATCCAGTGCAAAGCCTTTTCTGGTAGCTTCTTGGAGCACATATTTGACATTGATACACTGATACAGAAGCATCACTTAGATCATCATTGTCCAGAATCCACTAGTCCTTATGTCCTCCAATCGAATGGATGGATCAATGGCAACTGTTTGCCAGAAACTTTGCCCAGGCCTAGTATCAGATGGCAGGTCATATCTCCCCGCAGGAGCTCTTGGCCCGAAAGCAATCGGAGAAGGGTATGGATCCAGACAGAGAGGAGCTGCCGGTCGCTGCTTGGGGGGCGAGATCTCATGACGAAGGCGAGTTTCTTGCTAGGATTGCCCCACGCATCTCCAGGTTTTCTTGCGCTGCATTGACCATTTTGGTGCATGGTATGCCGGGACTTCTCGAGCTACACATCGCAGA
This sequence comes from Symbiodinium sp. clade C Y103, assembly GCA_003297045.1. Taxonomy (NCBI): domain Eukaryota; class Dinophyceae; order Suessiales; family Symbiodiniaceae; genus Cladocopium; species Cladocopium sp. clade C. Next base: position 168,594 of record BGPT01000913.1, on the reverse strand, counting down.
TTCGGAGCAAAACAAAGAGATTGGGCAACCATACGGAAGCACAAAAGTAGCTGCCACAGCCAGTGTGGTCTCGTATGGTTTTGTGACATCTCGTCGATTGCGGAGCTTCTTGACCGAATCAAAAGTGTCTTGATTTCTAAATGCCGTCCCGCACCTCGGCCCCATGGAGTCCGTTCCAGCGCGTGAAGCGGTCTGGAGATCGATTTGTAGCTTGCCTTTGTATTGTTGACCGCTGTGACATAGCTAAGAAACTTGCCCTTGAATCACCAGAGAACAGTTGAATGTTTTTGTTGAAAGCGCTCCACAGCTGGCCTAGTTCTTGGTAAATGCCCAGGTACAAAGCCGCAAATTTGGCAATGTGAAGATTTTTTGACTTCCGAAGAATGTGCAGCAATTCGGCGTTTGGCGAAGGCCGATCTGAGTCATGTTGTGTCTTGAGGTGTCTTGCAGTTGCCATGAGGGATATCCAAGGTACCAGGAGACATCTAGGCTTTTTCCTCGCATACCGCATACCGTACCCTTCTATCTAACTACCGACCTAGCTACCTGATACTGGCCTCGGACAGAGCTGCAGGAAGAAGGGAGTGCGGATGCTAGCTACTGTAGTTGATGTTTATGTTACTTGGTGAAATTCCTCAACATGTCATGGCAAGAACCTAAGAGTCGTGCAGATCTGCCTGTGGACTCCCCGATTTGACTCCCAGCAGTCCGCAACATCGGAGGCCAGTTTGCCTACCAAGTGCTTCTCAAAGTTTCGCATTGATTTGGACACGGACCCTGAAGGCGATTGCACTTGGCTGTATCAACTCTTGCGGAGCAAGATAGTCTTGCATGACTTGGGAGAAGATGATGGATGAGATATAGTATCAGCTAAAACATCATAACACATCATGAAAATACACACACACACACAATCACGTACAGTATTTACGGGTCTCAAAATGTCTTGAATCTCTCATCTCGAACATTTTGTACAATTGCTTGAAGTCTCCATTGAACCCGGCAAAAAGAGATTGAGAGGAACATTCACAACACGAAACAACCACCCAATAAACAGCGAACAATTCGATGCATTTTGATTCACTCTAGTTTGTGAACAACAAGCTTAAGGTGGATGTGACGGATATTTCGAAAGACTGTTGGTTTTGATCTGTAGACTTCTTCAACTCGATTACCCATGGAGTCCGGAAGCAGTCCCCCCCATGTCCCAGGCGCCTTGGCGTCAGCCCAGCCAAAGGATGCTGCAGTGCTGCGGGCCGTGGAACGGCGCACCTGGGCCTTGTCCGGTGTGGCGCCGCATGAAGGCGCCTCGGTGGTCCGCAAGTGTCACTTTTGTCACAAGGGCCAGGGCGGCCATGATGAAATGATCTCATGGTTGAGACGGTTGAGTTACAGTTGCGATGGGCATTCCAAATGTGACTTGGGCAATTTCCTTTTCTGTTCTGAAATGATTCTCGGGTGGGAACATTTGACATTCCAAGACCCGAGCTGTTTCGAGGGGAACTTCCAAGGAGAGATGCCTTGGGCTGTTCACTATACTCCGTCTGCAGCTCACCTGAAACTGTGGCGCTTGCAGTTGGAACTTGGAAGCCAGCCACACCATGACCATTGCACAGTTTTGGGTTGGGTCTGGAAAGAAAGAGAACGCCAAGACCTGAGTGCAGCACATGAGATTTCCATACCTCATCAATCCTCAAGCACGTGAGCTGGCCTCAATAGCTCCAACATTCATGCTGTAGATCAAGAAAAATGCAGTCCTCCAGAAATGCTGAAATGTCGGGGATGGAAACCTGGCACCTGGGAATTTCCCTTCAAGGAACCGCTACTCGGGTGGTTGAATAAGTAAGAACACTGATTGGAAATAAGTCTGAGGGCATCACAGGAGGCTACTTTCTTTGGCCCTCAAGCTTTTGTGAAGACCAAGTGCCGCAACGGCTCGGCAAAGTGGTGTAGATTTTTCTCTGAGGAAATGAGGACAGAGTCGGATCAGCCTCGAATCAACTTGGGCCTTCACGTTGACACCAACAATGGCAGAGCCTTGGCGTTAGTCTCCGCAGACCAAGTTCTTTGCTTTTCCCACACAGCATCTTTGGCTCAGTAAGCTACCTATAGATACCTATAGTTATATTATGTTATATTATTCAATGTTATCATTTATAGTTATAGATTCTGTAAGAAGTTGGCATAGGCCATGAGATGCCACGAGGCCTGAGGCCGGAGATCGTTCGTTTTTGTAAGCAGCTTAAGTCATCTTGGGCCCGGAAACCGCAGCATGATTCATGCCACTTAGGAGAACGTCGACACCTGACGTTCCTGATCTATTTGAACACCATTCCACCCAGTGAGGCCCAAGCTGTGCAGCGCACATTGCAGCAGGTGAAGTCCTGAAGTGAAGCAATTTTCATCCAATTTGGACTTCATGCAATTTTCTATCACTTTGTTTCCTCTTGGAATGTTGCGAATAATTTGGTCCCCTCCCAGGGTGGCCACACGATCTTCCCTTTGGCGGAGCCTCCTGGCGAGGCGACAGACCATGTCCTTTGACAAAATAATCTTGATTGGTTTGGTGTAATGAGCGCAAGAATTCTCAAGATAGCTAAGATAGACTCCCAAGTTGGTCTAAATCACAGTGAGAGTATGCTGGCTTTCAGATCCCAATGAAAAGAATCAACTTTATCTGGATGTTGATAGATGTTGCTGGCACCCAATTTTGAGTTCACTTTAGGGTTCTCGACTGCGGTGCATTTCCTGTGAAGCACCTGTCGTTTTTCCGAGGCATTGCCACTGCCGCTGCCGCTTGGAGAGATGTTGCTGCAGGCGACCGTGCAACACACAGGGCAGGCATGGAGCCGCCCTGAGCATACGCTCGAGGTGCAGGAGAGGTCCGCGACGGTTGAGTGATTGAGTGACGCGGCACACTTGGGCACACTTGCATAAATGAGATTTGATTTGTATATGTGAAAGTTGGAAGATTGACGGCTTCAAACATCATTTATGCATATTTATACAACTCAAACATCAAACAAGCCCAACTTAAGATAACTTAAGCTGTCAAGTAACATCAAGAAACTAAGTCTTCCAAGTACCCCCCCATCTCCCAACAAATCAAGGAGGCCGCAGGCGCTTTGTTAGCCCGCGCTGAGCGCCTGGCCGCGGCAGCGGCATGCCCCGACACGGCCCAAACGGCTGCGACACGGTTGGGTTTGGCGGTGGCAGCCAAGGAGGTGACAGTGACAGCAATGGGAGTGGTGAACAGGTTGGCTTCTCATGTCTTCTCAACCTCTTGAAAGAGCTGTATACAAATGCATTGTGTAGTACCATAGCTGCATAAAACATCATAAGACTATATAACATGATACATATATATATATATAAACTCTGATTAAATGTGATCAATGTGAATATTTGATGTATGTAGAGCACATCCACTTGTCTCCAACTCTATTCTCCCGCTAGTTGGTACTGAAAAAAATGCATCATTTCGTTCCACAACAAGTTTGCAGTTGTAGGTCAGATGTACGGTACGTGCGAACTGGATTGTGAATTTGCACAGTCCTTTGCTACTCGTGATCTAGAATAGACATTCAATTTTTTCATTACTGTTCGTAAGACAGACACAGCCTGCCTTGAATGTCGGGTGACACGAAGTAGTTACCGTTTATATAGAGACAGAGATAATTCAGTGTCAAGCCAAGAGATGATATGATATGAGATGTATCATGAATGATCATCAGATGTATCATGAATGATCATCAGATGTATCATGATGCATTCAAATGCATTCCAATGTATCATGATGTATTCCAAGATGACCCAAGACCCTCCCAGTTTCTGCGAGGGTCGCTGCGTGGCGTTTTGGTCAAGAGATTCGCATGGCCACCTCGATGCCGCCGCGTGGCATGGCGGTGCAGCGGTGACAGCAGCGGATGGGAAGTGGACCCTGCAGATGCTCGGCGAACCCCAGGATTTTGGCATCACAATATGCTGGCTAATCATGGCTAATAGGAATTTGATGGGAATTGATTCGCACTGGGGTACTGAAAGGGAACTAAAGTTGCTCAAATAAGTATCAATAAGTTGTATATGTTCGTGTGTCTGTGTATGGACAGGTACTCCCATGTGGGTCGATTGCATCGATGTCAGCTTGACATCACCAGGAAGTTCCGCGAGGCGCCCATGTCGGCCTTGAAGGCCTGCTGCATCGAGGCCAGTTCTGTATGGATCATTCTGCCGGTGCCATCCTTCAAGTTTGGGATGTGATGTGCTTGTGTGCTTATTGAGGCTTATTATGACTTTCTATGGTTTGCTGCTTCTATGTGGACTCTTATAGATTTCTGCACCAAGAGTTGCATTATTCTATTGTGTGGCTAGGTCCTAGGCTAGGAGAGTGGCTGATTCCGATATGACGTAGTTCGTCAAGAAACGCCAAGAACTTACATCATTGAAGGTCAAAGGATACGATTCTGATCGGGTCATGCGCCTGCAGACTTTCGCCTCCACGCACCAGCATCTTCGACTTCCGTGCTTTGCGGGTGGAGTGCGCTTTGTGGATGAGGCATCTTGACATCGGAGATTCTGCAAAGAATTGCAGGAAAGAACTTTAGTGAATCGGTAGATCTACTAATCTCCAGGCAACCCCAGGGTTTGTTGGCCAGAATTAGAATACTCAAGAATATCTGATAGATAGCACTGACAGTCAACTCAAGCGGCTGAGTAAGCATGAACTGATGCACAGCCTGAACAAGTGTCTTTGCGTGGCTGAATTTTTTGAAACAAGAATGCGATTGGCTCTCAGAGACTGCTAAGATGAAGGGGCGCATTTCTCTAAGCTTTTTCCAGGGTTGGGTTGCTTCTTGGTGTATCAGCAGCTTGCAAGCAAAGGCCTTGGCATTGTTGCCTAACTAAGGAAGATGCAGATGTGCCAGCAGAGCAGATGCAAGAAGCAAGCACAAATGAGCTCAGCGGACAAAAGACACTTGTGCGAAGTGCTTATCTTACCAAAGCGCATCGGTGCTTTGTGGTTCTGGGTACCAATCAATTCTTGCTAGAGTGGAATGATGTCCGGCTTGGCTGGTTCTGCCTACATTATCTAATGCTTCATTCTGAACCTTGCCCATGTGCTGCCTAATGTTAGTGCAAGACCTGCCTTTCTATCCCAGACATTCCAAAGATGTTGTTCTGAATTTATCAAGAAGGAAAACGAGACTGTAGCTGTAAACGTCATAGCCATAGCCATTTGGGCGTTCCTTCAGTTTGATGCGCCAGGACTTGATCGACGAGGAAGAATACGCTCTGATTAAGAACCTCAAGGACTGTGATCATCACAATCATCACAATCATCACAATCATCACAATCATCACAATCGTCACAATCGTCACAATCGTCACAATCGTCACAATCGTCACAATCATCAGCACCGTCACCGTCACCGTCACCGTCACCGTCACCGTCACCCTCACCATCACCATCACCATCACCATCACCATCATCATCATCATCATCATCATCATCATCATCATCATCACCATCACCATCACCATCATCATCATCATCATCATCATCATCATCATCATCACCATCATCATCACCATCATCATCACCATCACCATCACCATCACCATCACAATCATCACAATCATCACCATCGCCACCACCATCATCAATAACATCACCACCACCACCACCACCACCACCACCACCACCACCACCACCACCATCATCATCATCATCATCATCATCATCATCATCATCACAATCGCCACCACCATCATCAACAGGATCATCATCAGTATCAGAATAGACAAATCCATGGCACCGTGTGATAGCATTTTCGCACTCTGTGGACTTGTATCAAGCTCGTATTTATCCTTGGCAATTAGGAGACGAAGCAGCAGTACCGAGACGCCTTCGAACGGCACAGCCGGGTCAAGATGGATGTGGAAAGCTCAGGCATTACGGATGCACAGCTTGGCCCAGAACGTGTGATCTCAGTTCACAACCTGCAACCTCAAGCTATGTAACCCGAAGACATCCAGGGCAATTTTGATGATTGTGGCCTCGAATCTGTGGTAATCTAAGCTACTAGTATGAAAAACTATAGGCTATAGCATTACATAGATATACTGTATGATATATGTATATATGTAGCTGTGTTTGAATGTGTGTAATTATATATATATGATATCTGAATTATTCATTGATACTACACACTCTATCGCGACCTGTGGTAGTCACCGCAGTCATGCACAATACATGGCAATGAGGTGATCCAGATTGAGCACGTCATGCAGCAGTGCAAAGGTCGATTGGTTCAGGGCTTCGAGGACCGCGAAACAAACGGCCCAACGACGATGTGGCTACCGCCTTCAGGGCCTGCTGGTTGTTCAAGAAATTGGAATGTGTTTGATACGCACGATCCTAGCCTGAGTGGAAATTACGAGCCCTGCTTTTCCTAGTACTTCTTGCTGCAGGAGTACTATGAGCACAAGTTTGGTCATTTGGTCAAGCAGGAGGCGGGGAAACAAGTCTCCCCGAACACATGCAACTGTTGCCAGAATGCTCTGGAAGGATTGTTTTCATGCCCGAATATTGTTTTTTGTTTGTGCAGACGGTTTTTGGCAGTCTGAACCTTGGCTGAACAAACGAGTTGCAGTTGAAGCAGTGCTTGACAGTGATTGATGTGTGTTTGTCTTTTGTAGGCGCCAGAAGATGAAGGAGAGCGCTATGACCCTCAGGCACGAGCAGCCAGCTTCACGTGAATGGGTGTGAGTGTCGCTCCTCCCTCTCCGTCGCCCTCTCTCATGTTCAATGACACCATGACAATTGTGTTGCGCCTTCTGTTTATCACACCACATGCTGGTCAAAGATCCACAAATGAGAAGACACACCAAATACAGCACTGCAAAACATGAAATCTCACGCATGTTTGTGAAATCAATGCCCTGCAGCGACACCCATGCCTTCTCTGATTTGTGCCGATTGCCAAGACTCCACACGGCATACGCTGCATACCATCCCTCCCTAATTGTGACGACAAAAAGAAGAGTTGTTGCCTTTGTATTGGAGATATTTGATATTATTTGATAATTTTGATGATATTTGATGATATCTGGCTCACATTTATGATCATTTATGTCACAGTCATCTAAGGGCTGGCCACTTCTCCAGGAGATGTTCGACTTGGCAGAGGCTGACCGTTTGGAGACGCAGCACCCAGATGCCATGGCGTGCGCCGGGCCGACCTGTCTGACCCGGGAGTCATCGCGGGGGACAAGGAATATCCATTTAAATTCATTGAATATCATGGAATCATTGGATCCTGGGACATGGAATCAATTGGAATCATGGATGATAGATCATTAGATGTATCAACATTGACAACTCATTGACATATTAGGGGCATATGCGCACAATTTGGCGTTCAGACACTTGACGAAAGACACATCCGTGGGTCGTTTTTTTGGACAGATAAGGGTGAATCATACTGAGTTGCCAACTTGCGATTCATGGCTCCCAACATTCTTACTGCCTCACTGACAAACGTGTTTCCAAATACCAGCTTTGATTTTGTTACAGAACACGTTTTTCCATCATTTCAATTTGTGAATCTATTGATTTTGAAGACCTTTTCTCGCTCTTGGACGGCATGCAATGACATACAATGGAAGATGCGGACATTTGAAGGACTGCGAGATTTGTACAAAAAAAGCCGCATGAGCCTAGACACAACTAGCGATGGCACAGGGCTTTGACACAAGCCTGGAAGAAACTCTCAGAACCATGTGCTCGTTTGTAGCTGCAAAGATGCAAGATGTATCAAGATCTGTAGTGTGTTTTGGCAACTCATTTGCAAATAAAGCTATTCCAAGCATAAATCTGGATGTTGAACACAGACTGACTGCACAACAGACTTTCTTTGCTTCTGGAGCTATCGTTCCAGACCATGACGACTTAGTTGCCACTACCCCTGCGCATGACGCATGGCGCACCTGTCGAGGACTGCTTTTGGCTGATCTGAGAGGGTTTCTGGGGGTGAACTAATCTGAACAGATGATTCCCCGGATTTGATCCCGCAGAGCAGCTTCATTCTTACTGGAGATTGTAGAAGATCGTTTGGTTCAAAGATATGTTGAATGATTTTGCATTCATGCTGAGCGAGTGTTTGGTAAAACAATCTCAGAAAGTGTGAAATCCTGTGGCTATCAGGGTTGCAAGAGATGCAGCGCTCGAAGGACAGAACTGTGCGTGAGAGCCATGACAAGACTTGGCATGGGCTTCCATTTTGGCATGGCCAGTTGGGTCGTGGACAGGCGTGGCATGGTGCGTGGCATGGCATGACCGAACATTTGTGATCCATAGAATCATGACCATCATCAGCATCATCAGCATCATCGCCAGTGACACCATTGACGCCATCCAGCCCCAACACCAGTGTCTATTTCAGAATCTTCAGATCCAAAAGATTCATCAACCTATAATCAACTGATCGAAGGAAGTTTAGAAGCTAAGCCTTCCGACAATATGGACAAATGGAAAAGCACAGCCATGAAGAAAGTCAGAAGATGAAGAAAGTCAGAAGAGAAGAGATGCAGGTGTGCGAAAAGGTAG
>BGPT01000913.1:141611-159346 GCA_003297045.1 Symbiodinium sp. clade C Y103 | reverse complement strand
AAGTTGAGATGTGGAAAAAGTGCACGGCGCTGTGGCGCGAAGCACATTTGGAAGTAAAAAGTGTTAAAAACTGACAGGTTCGGACAACTTTTGGAAGTTCAGATGTGGAAAAAGTGCACGGCGCTGTGGCGCGAAGCACATTTGGAAGTAAAAAGTGTTAAAAACTGTCAGCTTCGGACAACTTTTGGAAGTTGAGATGTGGAAAAAGTGCACGGCGCTGTGGCNGTGGCGCGAAGCACATTTGGAAGTAAAAAGTGTTAAAAACTGTCAGCTTCGGACAACTTTTGGAAGTTGAGATGTGGAAAAAGTGCACGGCGCTGTGGCCCGAAGCACATTTGGAAGTGAAAATCGTAAAAACGTGAGGGGTTCGGGCCACTTTTGGACGAGTCGATGGCCATCCGATGTCGAAAAAATGCACGCGTTGTGGCGCCAAGCACATTTTGAAGTCAAAAGTGTCAAAAACTGAGGCTTTTAAGCAAATTTTGAGATGTCAGTTAACTAACTGAACTAACAACTTAACAACTTAACAACTTAACAATTACACGACTTAATAACTGAACAACTTAACAACTTAACAACTTAACAACTTAACCACTTAACAACTTAACAACTTAACAACTTAGTTAGTTAGTTTGTCAGTTAGTTAGTCAGNTTAACCACTTAACCACTCAACAACTTAACAACTTAGTTAGTTAGTTAGTCAGTTAGTCAGTCAGTCAGTTAGTCAGTCAGTCAGTTAGTCAGTTAGTCATTTAGTCAGTCAGTCAGTTAGTCAGTTAGTTAGTTTGTTAGTCAGCGAGTTTGTTAGTTAGCTAGTCACTTACTCAGATAGTCAGTTAGTCAGCTAGTCCGTTAGTTAGTTTGTTAGTCAGCTAGTTAGTTCGTTAGCTAGTCAGGTACTCAGTTAGTCAGTTCGTCAGTTAGTTACTTAGTTAGTTTGTTAGTTAGTTTGTTCGTTCGTTAGTTAGTTAGTTACTTCGTTAGTTAGTCAGTTAGTCAGTTAGTTAGTTAGTCAGTCAGTTAGTCAGTTAATCAGCTAGTCAGTTAGTCAGTCAGTCAGTTAGTCCGTTAGTCAGTTAGTCGGTTGGTGAGTTAGTCGGTTAGTCAGTTAGTCAGTTAGTCAGTTAGTCAGTTAGTCAGTTAGTCAGTTTGTCAGTTAGTCAGTGAGTCAGTTAGCTAGTTTGTTAGCTAGTTTGTTAGTTAGTTACTTAGTCAGTCAGTCAGTTCGTCAGTTAGTCAGTNCTCTGCCATCCATCAGTCACAGCAACGAACCTCTCCTATAGGTTTACCATTTTTGAAACTTCCGCCACCGCCTTGTGCGGTACTACTGGTATATAATATACATAAATACTATATCATAACATCTGGTTCATTATTTCATAGTATTTCATAATCCATCCTCATCCTGCGCCAAGATCCTGGCTCTACGCCAGTTGCTCCTCAAAGCCGCTGCAGTCATGGGAGCTATTCGTGCCTCCCGAGAAGTGGAGCTCGATGGATCTCGGTTTCATGTTAAATCAATTTTAAATCAAGTGAATTTCAAGAACTCTGATGAACTCTGAATTTAAGTCATTCGAAGAGAAGGGATGGACATAGAAACAGCAGTGAATTCAAATCTTCCTAAACTTCGAAAACTCCCACCTCTGCCCATGCAAGCTCAGGGTCACGAGGCTTTCGTCCAATGCGAGTTAGCTCCCGTCGCACCCAGCGCCTGAACATGATTGAACATAGACACACAATGACACACATTACTATATGATTGAGTCAGGAAAAAAAAAAATAAGCACGTATAAAAAAAAAGATCAGAACAATTTCATCAGCCGCTGCGCACCTGAGAGACCGGAAAATGCGGGTCGCAGCGACGATTGAAATTGCCGCCGGAGGTATTCGCCAAGACCTTGAACGTGACAGAGCGTTGAATTCCGGGTTGATTTGCCGCAGGACAGAATTGCTTCAAAATTCTGAGGGCTCCACACACCAAGGCGGGCGTTGAAGAAAAGCCGATGCTGAAATTTGGGAGCCTGAAAAATCTGAGAATGTGTCATCATTGCATCATTAATATCACTGTATCGAATTGTGCCATCATTGATCTGGCTCACGCAGCTTCATCCTGCAAGCTGCAAGCATTCTCCCATTCATCCAACCAAGTCCCAGCTCAGAACACCAAGCTCGCCACTGCCATGCGCAGGCAAAAGTCTCGCACAAAGTCCCGAACATTGTCAGGCTGTGCCTGGTAGCAACACAGGCATTGTCAAGGCACGATTTCGCTGTTATGTTTGAGACCATGTTTCACCACCTTTGACCGAGCATATTCTGCTCTGACTGTGATGCCATACTCGACAATGTAAATACCATTGCAAATGAAGTGCAAATATCATCAAATATCAGTGTCAATACGTGTCAATTATACTTAATCTCAGTGCAATGGATTCAACATGATTCAACATGATTCAACGATATTCCATGCGATGCTTGAGATCCAATGCATATGTCAATGCATTGTTTCACTGTTGGAAGAGAACTTGCCTTCTTCAGCTCTGCCTGAAGCTCTTTATCCAGCAATTCTGAAAGGTGGGCACGCCTTAGCCGTAGGATGCGTATGCTATGCATGTTTGAATCGGATGTCCGAAGCCTGTTGTGCCAAGGTGTTGAAATGAAAAGTACCAGTTCATACCTGTTCGTATATTTTGGAGCCCATCTTGCTAACAACTTGTGCAAGCTGAAGTTCGCAACCGAAGGTCGGATTCGGATTCGCAAAACACTGAAGTAAACCCAGAAATCTCTAGCGTCAGTTCTGCCACTCCTAGACAGAAGAAGAAATGCAAAGGGGAAGACTTCAATTCTTCTTCCAGCTTGTGAGGATCTGCGACCTGTCAAAAATCGCAAAAGAATATACAAATCATATGCAAAAAATTGCAGAAACATGCTGCATGATGCTGCGACTGCGAATGCTCGAAGACTTTCCAAACTTTAGGGTTCTGATAGGGGCCTGCTCCAGCGGCGTCGAAATGACCCGATTCCTAAGACAATCTACTCCGCGACAGAAAATATCAGAGAATCGTCAGAGAACCTGTTATGACTTACTTCATCCTACTTATATAAACTATTATAGACTTATGTCATCTTATTTCTTGATCATGTCTGCACGGCGTTTTCACTGAAAGGCTTGACAACAGCAAATCAGTTGCCAAGTGCAGCCCAGGTTTCAGCAGTAGAGGAGGAGGTGATCTCTGGCCTGACACCTTGGAGGACTTGGAGGATTCTAAAAAGTTGCGCAGTCACTGAAAGAATCAGGTCAAACCTTGGTCAAACCTTGGTCAAACCAAGTCGATATCCAAATCGCTGCATCTCTGACACAGTGTGCCACCCTGCAATACTTCATTTTGATGTATTTTGACACTTCTCAGCAGTCTTGGATATAGACCCCTACCTGGCTTGACACATTTTAACATCTCCTATGTGTGGAAGAACATGCTTCAACTGGAGAGGCTTTCCAATGTCCAGGAGGCCCGGCACCCCTTGACAACGCAGGTCCAGCAAACGGCGGTTGGGAGACATGTCGCACAAGCCTACAGCACACCGCTTGTTCAAAGTATTTTGTAGACTTTTGAGAACTTGATGTGAAGATTGAACTTCAAATACATCCCATTGAGTTTCTTTGAATCCTTCAACATTGGCACGCTGTGATCAGTGTACCAACCTTGGAGGTTCTGTGGATTGCGGCGTTGCCTAAGTTCAAAGGAGGTCGGTCCTAGCGTTGCCAAGAAATACAAGGAGTATCAAGGAGTGCTTGATTGGAATAGATACTGTACACCGTAAGCTCTCCACTTGCTACACGAGCAGTGCTAGCATGCGATGGCTGAAAGGTTACGCCAAAACAGTCCACTTCCTTATCCTGTGAGAATCCTGTGAGAATCCCGCTTGCTGTAAGGCGCATCAATCCAATTGTCCAACCAGAACAATATCACCGGACTTATTTGAATAATTACCTAGACAGTCACAGTTGACACACCAATGCAGTCGATCTTTTTTGAATCCATGAGCTCCCAGTCTGTCAGTCTCCTAGACACTAAGATCTTCTTCTCCAACCGCACTGCTTCGCTGAGCTTTCCGAGGCACTGGTTGCACAGATCTTGTGGAAACTCGTCCCGGTGTTTTTGGCTTTGGTATTGGCGTCTTCTCGTCTTTGACGTCCTTGGGCTGTTCTTCGCTTTTTGCGGCAGCTTGATAGCTTTTCCGAATCATACTCATCACGCTTGGCGGTGGCCCTGTCTGAACGCTTTCAGCCTTGTTTTTGGCTTTGGGAGTGGGCGTCGACTTGCCAAAGATGCTCGAGACACCAACTGCGACTTGCTCCGCAAAGCTCTTGCGGGGCTCCACTTTAGGATCTTTAGGTTTGGGCACTGGCAATGGCGATGCTTGTGCAGCTTGAGGCTGTAGAGGTGGTGCCTTCTGTGGCATCGCTTTGAATGCTTGCGCGGCTTGTGCAGCTTTAGGCACCGGGGTGGCCTTTTTAGCCACTGGGCTTGGAGCCATTGGAGATGTTGCCGCTGTTTTGGCAGCTGTCGCTGGTGTGCCAGTTGCGGAATTGGTCGTGATGCTTGCTGTGGCAGCGGCAGTGGCAACAGTGGCAGCGGCAGTGGCAGCAGTGGCAACAGGGGCAACCGGGGCAACGGGGACAACAGGAGCAACGGGGACAACGGGGGCAACGGGGGCAACGGGGGCAACAGGGGCAACCGGAACAGGGACGGGGACGGTTTGGGTTGATTGTGTCGTGAAGCCCACAGTCTCTGGTGCTTCAACTAGAACTCCTGAAGACAGAAGTGCTGCAGAAACCAACAATTTTGCAGAAGCTCTTGCAGCTTCCTCTGGTGTTGGACCACGACCTCTGGTTACAGCAGTGTACACTGGGTCTACAGGAGCTCCTCGATTCTCCACTTGATCTAATAGTTCTGAAAGCCTGTCTTTGCAAAGATCAACGCAAATCTGTGTGGATTGTATCACAATTTGCTCAACAAGTGGTTGCAGGGTGGAGTTGAGCTCTTCTTGAAGTGATGCGCCCAATCGCCCAAGCGCTGCATCGATGTGGCGCGTGGCCATTGTGATGGGTGTGTTCAATCTTGGATGCTTGGACGTCAGCTAAGATTTGCACAAAGCGTCCATGTCTGTCACACGGTGCGAACAGCCATATGATGGTCATGGGAAGAGTGGCAGGTGAATCCAATATGTCCTTTGTGTGTTTTGTGTGCTCTGATCTTCAGCGACTGTGTTCGAATTGCCCCAAAGCTGAAGAGCTACAATGGCAACAACGGCAGCTGCGTTGCCAGGTCCTATCATCGATGCAACTTCTTTGTAATTCTAGGCTAAGTGTTTAAACTTTGCGCCTCCAAAAATACTGAACCAGCACCTTCCGACTCAGTGCCTCCTTTGCACACGAGCTTCTCTCTAGAGCTACCCTGCCGTTTGACAGTCATCAGGGCCAAGTTGCGAGGAGCCGTTGCGCTGCTTCCGGCGCAGATGGCCCCCTTGTTCCAGCGCTCAATATGCTCAAGACAAGAGTTCAACAGGGCGTAGGACAAGTCATGAATGAAAAGCTCAATGCTAGAGAAAATATCAGAAACTGCTAGACATGCAACTACGCCACACCGCCACGCGCCGCCACACTATGCCTGACGTCGCAAATTTCCTAGTCTCCCTGTCCCTGTGCCTCTGAAGCTGTGGTGAAGGCTCTGGGGCTGCAGCCTAGCGTCATGTCATGGGCAATTGCAACGGGGTTCCAATTGAAACATCCAAAAACATGTCTAGAAAATCCTAGAAACACCCAACACCAGCTTGGGCAGATTCAGAGCTTTCGGAGTTAGAATAAATTAGATTAAATCAGAATGAATCATATGTTGATGACCATGTTGATATGCACTATAGGTCTGGATGTCAATCCAATAGGGAGCATGCCAGGAAAATCTTTGTGCTTGCGCATTGTTTCGACAAACTTGCTGAGATGAGGACCAGGTGGGTTTCGTCCTCGCGGATAGCCTTAACAATTTGAGCATGGTCACTGAAAAAGTGACAGCGATTCTGTTTGATGTATCCAAGCTTTCCAAGCTTAGGTTCCAGGCATCTGCAATTGGTGTGATTGCAACTGAAGAGTGCACATTGGGATCCTGCATCTGCAATGTCAGGTTCTTCTTATCGAATTCCATCATACTGCTGAAGGGATATAAAAGCACATGAAAGCATATTGAAAGATATTGAAAGTAGTGTATGCTGTCCAGCAGGTACGAATACAGAAATAGCGCAAGCGCTTGCAACGGAGGTCTTCTCCACCTTGGGCCGTGTGGTGGATTACCTGGATCATGCTGTCAACTTGCCGTGGCTAGCGGTAATCCAGCCACTAGCGGTGCACAGGTATTCCGCATTCCAACATGGAAGCGCCAGCTGTCAGATCTGAGTTGAGTGCTGCATGAGCTTCAACTCCTGTGCAAGTTTGCAAGCGGTGTTTCATATTGCTGACAGCTTGTTGAACATTACCGCGGACTGTTGCATATGAGGCCAGTGCTTTTCAAAAAAGATTGGTTAACTTCAGAGCGACTCAAACAAAAAAATCGTATGTAAGACATTCCGTGCACAGCAGCAATACAGTTACCGCTTTTTCTTTAGATATCAATGTTTGATCTTTTGTCATTTGCCTGTCTGATTGGAAATGCAGAAACAACAAGAAATCCAGCCAATGACCTTGAAGGCTTTGCAGACTTTGCAAAGTAATTAGAAGCAAAATGCCATCTCCATTCTGGCAAGACCTTGAATCTCATATGTTGCTTTGCTGCCATGCACGAATAGTGAATCTTGCCGAGCTGGTGTAAATGCACTAGTCAAATGCATTCAAATGCCAAATGCTCTTAATTTGCACTGCAGTAGTTGCCGTGCTATGATGACTTCAATAAACTGATATAGAGAAAACCCCTGCAAATGACTTGATGTTGTTCACCCTTGTCATTACAAAAAGTTTGTGCTGGCACGGGCAGTACGGGCCGATGCCATTGGAGATGTTACATGTTTGCGAGCCGATGGTTGATACACAAAACTCCCAGTTCTTGCCCTGCGTCCATGTCCTTTTGCACCACCAATGTACTCCCTGGACTCCTCCCCATGTCTCCCAATGTCTCCTGTATCATTGCAGCTTGTCTGAGTTCTTCGACCAGTGCTGGAACCTAATTGGACAAAGACACAACGCAGCTTCAGCAATCAAGTGGTCCAAGTACAACTTGTCGAGTTGTTTTCCTTTGTGTTGATGAAGAGTAAGCCGTTTTGAGACGTTTTTATCCATTTGAACGTCATCGTGCACTGCCGCCTGCTGTTTTTTTTAATACAGCAAAAGACCGTCACATTGCCGTATTTGCCGTGAATGTGAACAAACAGCAGTTAGTTTCAGTCTCAGAATCTTAGCAAGCGACAGAGTTCACTTCACAGTACTGCGGGTAGAACTCCTGACGACCCCTTGCCAATCTCTTCTACAGAAGCGGCTGACCAATAAATACAAACTAAAACTGACTTGTCTTATCTTTTCTTCACATCACAGGGTCCAAGATGAAGGGTATCAACCAATCACATCAATCAGGTGGATCCAAGTCCTCGTTTTATATCTCTTACTTCGTGAGCGCCGTTTGTCTCCCAAATTTCTAGGTACAAATCATTGCCTGAAAGCATCAAAAGCTAAAATGCTAAAAGATGCTAAAAGCACTTTTGCCAAGCGACTTCAGCCGCTGATTCAAGACTGACATTGGTGTGTTCTTCCAAAAACTTCACATACGACCTGGGGAGGGAAATGTTGTGAAATGCTGTAACTTCATGGCATCCTGAGAGTGCAAGACCGTCTGACACCCAGCAAACTAGCCGCTTCAAATGCATCCAAATGAGTTCTGAGAAGGGTTGACAGTTCATGACAGCTCACTGTTTACAGAGTCGATTTGAAATTACGAGTTGACATGAGTTGACTTTGAGTCGAATGAGATCGAATGAGAAATAGGGAAAGTCATGGAAAGTCCCTGACACAGTCCCAGTCTCTGAGAGTCGGACTCAAAGGTTCTTTCCCGCGAGTTGCACGCAAGCGGCTTGCCCTTTTTGCCTGCGAGGAAGAGCCTTAGTGATCGCAGCTGCAGATGCTGCAGGGAGAGACATAGGAAGAGCCTCTGGAGAATTTGCATGTCATGGATTGTCATGGATTGTCATGGATTGTCATGGATTGTCATGGATTGTCATGGCATGTCGTAGGAAGATCTGCGTGAGGCGGCACAGGGAGCAGAAGGACTTGTAACTTTTCGTGCCTTCAGCACAAGCCAAACTCTCCATGTGCATATCTTCATGCTATGGGAGCGCTGTACTCAAACTGTGCAGATTGAAACCTGCCGCCCGCAGCTATGTCACATGACTCGGTCTGATTCCAATGGCTTGGCCAACGCGCGCAAGCGATCCCATTAAGATCGGCACACATGGAATCTGCAACTGTTCAATACTGTTTAAAGCAGAGCAGTCATGACTGGAATTCTGGTTGAGAGAGATAGTCTAGGGCATTGCTGGGCACCGGATGCACTTTTGCAAATTTGACATCAGTGACGTCACCTCCCAGGAAATCTGGCAGGGACTTCGCATCCAAACCAGTATGCTTCATCAACCCTTCGCGAAAGTCTCGACCGAGCAAACTAATCTTTTCTTGGAGCAACTTTGGTAGCAAATGCTTTACCAGATTGTAAAAGGTCGCACTAAATCCAGGTGCCCGGACCACTGTTACCGTAGCAGCAACTTCGGGATAATAAGACTTCCCCAAGGTGATGATCTTCTTCAAAATGGGAATGTAGCGAATGTTTTCGAAGCCAAGGCCGTCGCAATCTACGATAAGACGAGCTCGGACCAGCTTCCCTTTCCTTAAAGATGCAGCCCTGGAGGCTTGCAAGGCGTCCTCGGCTGAAAGTCAGTCAACGATTTGAAAGACAGAACTTGAAAGTCGTCGGACTATGTCGGGTTTCACTGAGTTTGTCAAGCTATTAAGTGAATGTCCTGCATCATTCAATCATCATACGAATGGATACAGTAGAAGAAGTTAAAGTTGGGTCGTTTTGATAAGCAAGCCCTTGTGGTGCCAGGGGGTGGGGTTGGATCCCTAAAAAGTATAACAAATTAAAGGACCCCAACCTGGGAAACCACAAGTGCGGGACTAAAATTAAGGAATCAACCCCTTGAATTTAAAGATCAGCAGATTCCCAATCTAGAATCAAGGACTTTCAAACCAAAATCAACAAGGCCCCAAGGTCCTACCAAGGACTGTCAAAACTAAAATCAACACGGGTCCGAGATCGTATAGTGGTCCTATGGGCTATGACCTATAGTGACCTCCTAGTATTGCGCTGGCGTCCCTACAAATGAACCAAGCCCTGGAGGTCAAACAGTTGTGTCAAACAGTCTAGGAAATAAACAGACAACCAATTTCAATTGCACATATATATATATATATAATAGTGAAATATGTTTAAAATATAGATTTACAAAATCAATTTAGAAAAAATCTTGGTTTCTTTAGCAATATTACAAAGAATGGTTGATAATGCTTTTGGTTTCAGTCTCAAACAGACATAAATATAAACAAATATCTATATAAAGGGTGTAGACATGTGTAGACAAATTCAATGATACTATCTTCAAAATATTGCAACTGGTCCCAACCCTGTTGCCCATCCAACAACAGAACATGCTGAGATCCTGATCACAAGGCCCCCAAAAAAATAACATTAATGGATCCAACCCTCCATAAACAACCCTTACCAGACTATTTTCAAAAATAGTAGGGGCTCAAGCCTCATGATTTAAGACTGGAGCACCCAACGGGGGTGATAAGCTACCTCTGTCTTCTGTTTCCTGGGCTTACGATTCTTGACAGCGAGACGCAATCCACTTGACGGTCGAGTAACACTCGCAAAAATTCTATCAGAACCTGCTGAGTCGTAACTGCTCAGCAATGATATAAGTAATTGAGCCCCAAGCCTCACTCATACAGCATACATGCAAACTAGAACTTTAAAAGATCTAACACTTTACATCAATGTACTATGGTTCACCTGTGCTTGCAAGCATTTTTTTCCATCAGTCATTTCGAATCTTCTAAACCCTCGACAGCAGTGGTGCAAAACTCACACACGCACTGTCATCCTGGGGGGGGTTGGCATGAAGATGCCGGCGACGGCAACTCTTGCAGTCATATTGGAAGGAATAACGATGCCCAGGAAAAGCAAAGGCTGGAAACAAACAGTTGAAGTATCTGTGGTCTATCTGGTTTGCAGTCTGGAGACTTCCAGGTGCACAATAAAAGCCTTGATCATGATGTCAACCAAATCCTCTCGAACAATTCCTTGATAGTCTGCATGGCCTGCGCGCCAAATCAAAACGGGCTCAGGTGAAATCTCCGGAGGCAAGCGAGTAAAAAATGAATGCCGATATGCCAACTCGGCTTCCAGTGTGTTCGGATGCGGAACCCAATTCCAGTGGATGGGATCAGTTGCTCGACCACCGTTAGCGGCATAGTGCCCTTCAGTTCCAAAAGCATCCATGAGCTCCTGAATTGAATAACTGGATCGCCAGGCCATGGTTGTGTTGTACATCTCTGCAGCAGCATCAACATCTCGGTTGCGAGCCCTGCAACGATGTTTACTCCAGCAAGTCAAAGTAGAATCCGAAAAGCTAGAAAGCACTTCTAAGATTACAAACAAAAAGGGTGTGTCGTTCTTGACAGAAAAACATGTACCTAGACATCTGCAAAGCTGATGATCTTGTAGTTTCATTAGGTTTGCATGGTTGCGCATAGATTTGTAAGAGCTATGGCATTTCCGGTAGCTCTTGCTTCAGCCATTTACTTTAATATCTTGAGCTTTAGTTGCAAACCTTCGCCAGCCATGCTTTCGCGTCATAAGCACTGCAAAATATTGCTAGCGTTGCTCTTGTTTCTGCTTGTCTCACTCTCCTGATTAGACATCATGGACTTTGGACTCACTATACTCATAATATCTCACCATCGCTTTCAAAGTGGTATGCGCAGCCATTTCATAGACTTTCATGCCCAAGAATGTCGAAAAAAAGGCATGTGCAGCATGTTCAAGTAAACAGGTGCCTTGCATTGGATCGTGGGAAACAAATAATTCCAGTTGTTTCCTCTGGACAATTGCGTACAATGGCGCATTTCCCTAGCTTTCCCATTCACTAAATCTCACTAATCTAGATATATCTAGATTGTAATCATATCACTCTCATCAATGAGCTCTGGGCCATCAACCAGGAGGGATACTATTTAAACATTTATTTGGAAGCAGCAAACTCTGCAGAAATACAGATTGCATTTGAAAAGACACATGGGGAAGACAAAAGGGGAACACTCAATATGGGAGAAAATAGGGAATATTTAAATATATATATATATATGATATATAAAAAATATAAAGAAAAAAAATGTTTAAAAATGGGGCCCATTTTTCTGTCTTTAAATGCATTCTGCCTTTACTTTGCTATTCCCACAAGTTAAATTCGATCCATCCCCCAGTTGATGCCACAAAAAAAAAACATAAAAATAAAATAAAGTAAAATATTTTTTGCCTCCAACATTACAAAACAAAGTTGTTATTTGTTTTTTATTTGTTTTTATTTGCTTTTATTTGTCTTTATTGTTCTCAACTTCCGTTACATTCCCTTGTGATTGGACTCCCAGTTCTCATAGAAGACACTCATATCATTCTGTCAGCCAGTTGCTATCAGTCAACTACAGTCAACTGCGACTATGCTACAAAATGCTGCAATAATTGAAAGCTGTTATAAAATGTTGTAAACTGAGGTCGCATAGGCGAACTTGCCACCACGCCCACCTTGCCTGTAAAACCGCAAGAGTGTTAGTGGATCTGCCAGTGGTTCCATGCCACTCGTAGCCACAGCACTGCGTAGAGCTGCAAGACCCTGCACCTCGTTCGGTGGAACTCCCACATGAGGCAATCCTAAGCTGTCTGGTCCAAAATAAGCGGAAAAAGTGTTCCTGAAAGCCTTGCAGGATAGTGCAGGCATTGCAGCACATTTATCTAAAAACCATTAAGACATATTAAGACCTAGCATCCCTCACATGGTGGTGATGATTTGCGGCGTCGCAAAGAGGCGATGCGTGCAAAGAAAGAGTAGCCGTCCTTGGCATGTCACTGCCACCACAGGCGAGGCAGCAATGGAAGTGTTTCAAAAAAAAGGATGACCATGAATGGCCTCTGATAGTCGTCTCAAATTGAAGAAAAGTTCAACAGCTGGTCACCTTACGAATGTGGACTAGGTCACAAGATTTGCACATCTTTGTGCTGTGGTGCATGCTGCCAGTAGAGTTCAATTGCTCGATGAGAGTCTATTAGCAGCAAGTTACGTGATTTCGCACCAACAATTATATAGCATCGTTGCACTAAGAATAGGCCGCAAATGGTCTCAACCATCGGTGGAAAGTCTTTCTAAATTTGGCCCCGTCACTGTGATGAAGGCTGGCACAACCAAAATGTACAACAAGCACAGGGCTCGGTTGTGACGGCGCATCATTGCAGATTCGACAGCGGCAACTACAAAACCGTCAGAAATTTCAAGGAGCATGTTCTCTGATCACGATCATAACACCTCTCCGAGATGACCATTAGAATATCTGCTGTTAACTAGAGACGGGGGAAGACACATATTTGAAGTAAGCAAGACTATGACGATCTGAGACCCCAAACCAACCGCTCGTGGTAGTCTAGAAAAAACTGTGAAAGCAACGAAAACTATATGACTATCCAAAGCTCACACTGCGGGCAAATTCACCACGAGTTGAGTCAAATTATCTGGAGATGGTAATTGAAGCTTTGTCTCCGGTACCAGGGAGGCCTGAAGATCTTGTTTCAAAAGCAAGACCTTGTAGCTCTTGTTGACTGAGCAAGAGACTTGACATTTGGGATGAAGGATTCTGGGAAGAAGCGGCTTGGCCTTGCAGTCGCACTGCACAACTTGGTTAACACCAGTATTTTCCCAGACTAAACTTACTAAACCTTTGACAGACTCTGGAGAGAATTGCAAATATGCCACGTTCACCAGGGACTCAGGCATGGTCCGGTCCACAAATCATTGATCATCGTGTGCAAATCGGACTTGCAAGCATAACTTGAATCTGGCAAGTGCTTGGTCCACTGAGTCGACTGCGCATCGTTTTCGTCTGAGTCCATCATCGCGATGCGGATGTTGCTTGACCCCTCACGCACGTAGAAAGTCATGAGAAGGAATTGGTAAAGAAATGTTTTGTCGTGGTGCAACAGCATGCGACGGCTATCCCCAGCATCTCTTTGGAATCCTTCAGCATCTTAGCCAGCTTCCTCCAGTGAGGTTTCACCTCCTGACCTAAATCCAGCCAAGAAATGCAAAGGATTCGTTGACAAATTCAAAACTAATCTAGATTCTGGATTTGGCCCCGGAGTCTCTCCAGAGTTGGATGAATTGATTGCAACTGATTGCAGCTCATCATCTTTTCAATCCTTCGATTTGCAAAATGTCTCGTGAAGTATGAATTCACCTACTGGAATGGCTTTGTTGTTTTTTTCTCCCCTTTAATACGGATCCAAGGATCTATCTAAACATACTCAATTCATTCACATTTTCCAAGCCTCCATGGTACTTACAACTTTAGGCCTCCGGCATGCTTCACACCAGGGTGCGTAAAGTAGCACGAACACGTGCCTTGGTCACTGGAAATCGCAAAATGTGAACTATTAAAATATGAAAGAAAGGTAAATGGACCATGAACAATGGCAAACGTCACCCGCACTGTGATGGTGCGACAAGTGGGCTTGCAACAAGCGCCCCGGCCGCAAACCTGTAATGACCAGGCCCCAAGATTCTTCCGATAAATTCCGCATCATTGGCTGGGTCCAAAAACCGTAATTACCCGGCAGGTCCCAACTTAAATTGATGAACCCCCTCAAAAGCAACTTACACTTGGACAGTGAATTGAGCATAGATTTCTGCCCAACCCTGGCTTTTGCTCGTTTCAAAACTGTTTTGCTCATTTGAGGAAGAACCGCCTGTTCTTGCCCGTTATTGTATCCAAACGGTCTCTGTCCCTGTTAGTGATCCTTTTACGTTTTTTTTAGAAAATTTGACAGGTTATTGACACAGGTTTTTGTGACCGTTTTGCACACAATTGTTGCATGTGTTTTGGTGTGTGAGTGCGATTGGTTTTTTTCTGCACGAGATTGCGTGTTTCGCCACAAAACAGTACGAATCAGCAGAAATGTGTACAACAGGCAAATGAGCCAAAATGTTGGTTTCAAAGTACTGCCCAGGCATGTACAATATGATTTCATCGTTTATCAATGTTTATCATATATACCCATAGTCTACTTGGTTGGTTTTGATGAGCCTCGACAGGTTGCTGCAAAATGAATCAAAATGGCAGATTGAAACATTCTGCCTCCGCTTTGGAAGAAGGAACAACAATATATAATTATATGAACATATTTGAATTAATATATATATATATATATAATATGTATATATATATATATTTCAAGCAGAATCCCAAAGAGCCAATCCAACCGGCCAACGCAGCTTGAAATTCAGATTTGGGTATAGGTCAAAATTCGGTACCCCAATAATCAAATGCCTAATACTAAAAATATCTAAAAATCGACTAAATCTGTTGTCCCCCAAGTCTTAAAATTTTGACACATACCCATTTGATAGCTAGCTTTGTCACAGGAAATTGAGCCGATCAAAGCCGTATAGCGCCGTCAATTTCAGGACATTGGACAGGAACTCGCTGGCCCTGAGCCACGAACACCTTGCTTTCCAGCACAAGGTCTTTGAAGGAATCAGCCACCAACACCTGCAGAACAGAACAAGTTTCACCATTCATTGTTACAATATGTTACAATGTTTCACCCGTGTTTCGGATTCAGAGGTTCAAATTCCAACACTGCACAGCAAGGCATGTGTGCTGGTCAAATATGTTCTATGAGTTTCCTAGTCTGGGGTGCAAACTGTCAGACCATCGTGTCGTGGGTCTGCATCGTTCGGGGGCCTTGCAAGTGGCACTGGAACAAAATGGTACTATGGTCATTTAATCCGTCCCGATTCAGAGGGTAGGAGAACTTCAGACACAACAGATCACAGCAGGCAATACGGAAATGTGTCACAGAAGGATAGCTTGATATCTGTAATCGGCTGATTTTCGATGTTGTAAAAGACTTCTGCAGTTTGAGAAACTTCTGCAGATCTCTGCATTGCCTGGATGCACTCTTTTGCCGTGCAGTGTGGCCTGAGTCTATGCGAGTGGTTTTCATGTCGCAGCTTTTGTGGAGCAACCGTTGCTTTCCACTTCTATTAATCTGTTGGTTCATTCTTGTTTCGTAGTGCTATTTACTGCTTTTTCATCCTATTTCCAGGTGTGCCACTGCAAACTTTTTGAAACTAAGGGATGTGGATGTGAGCCGCGGTCGAACTTTATTGTTTACGTCAAGTGCGTCATCAAATTAGTGAATTCCCTATCGCTTTACAAGGTTTACTGTTTTTACATATTTTTTTTGCCTCTGTTTAAGCGTTTTGAAACGCGTCCACTTGGATCCGCATCCCCGACGATCTTTGTTTGAATGCGTTGGAGCACACTTGTGCTTTTGCACTTTTGCCCGTGCTTTGGCTCTGTGTTGCGCAGATTCAGCATGAGTTTCGCAGCTTGTCGTTTGTCTCTCATGTGGTCCTCCTTCGCGCTGCTTGGGCAGTCCCTCCAATCATCAGGTCTTTTGGAAAGAAAATTGGTTTTGGTATGTTTTGGCCACAACAGCTGCTAACTTCAAAATTTATCCAGCCAGCGCACCAACTTCCAATCCGTTTTACGAGGTTTCATGCAACAGCCAACATCCGATGCACCATTCAATACAATCAATACATACTTAATCAACGCAAATTTTGCCGGAATCTCATGTGAGATTCCATTGCCCGGGCCCAGGCAGCTCCAACAGATTCGAACGTCAGCAGCACTTCTGGAGCCACATGTCCGGCAACCCCATACCTCAGTGAAAGCAGGTGACCCCAGCGGCTATCTAACTCTCTGAGTGCAGCTCAACTTCTTATAAATATGCACGGCAGAGGTTGAAAGCAAAGTGCGCCAATATTGGAGAAGAACTAAACAACGAAACTGTGCAGGCAGTTCATAGAGCTATCCAGTGCTATCCAGTTAGATCTATTTGGTATCAGTACCAGTCCCTGCATCTCCCACGAACTGAATCATATTCGTTTGGAGCATTGAGGACAAAACACCCTTTGGAAGCTGTTGGCCCCAAGCCTGCAGAGCAGAAACATGAAACGAGATGCAAACATGCAAAGAATAAGCAAACAGTGCAAATGTATGCAAATGTGCAAACTTGATCCACACTGGATGTCAAGACGTGTCACGTGATGGGAGCAATCTGCCCTTACAAAAATGCCCTAAGCATCCCTGAGCTTTATTCATCTTATTCCAATCCCCTTTTTCCCAAGCAAACTTCAATGCTTCTACAGGCCTCTGAAATCGACAGGAATTTCCTCAGGATCACAGCGGATCACAGCGGATCACAGCGGATCACAGCGGATCACAGCGGATCTCAAGTATCGCAAAGATTCGGATCCGTCAGTGACGTGCCAGGTATGCCAGGTATGCCAGGTTTTGAAGAAAGCGCTGAGGACTCGGCGATTCCATCCGCATCTGCCTGAGGTGGCCACCTAGCCTCCACTCTCGCTCAGCTATCTTTCCAGCCTCTGAAACTGATCATCACACAGAATGCCAAAGGATGCCATAGGACACATGATGGTCTCATGCAGTGAGAGAGTCCTTTCGGTTTCTATGACTGACTCTGAGTAGCGAACCCGGCGGCGTCCGAAAAGGACAAGGCCCTCCACTGGATCGATGCCTTGGTAATAGATGTCACTGGAGCCAAAGCATCTCCCAAATCATCCCAAGTCAATCCAAAGCCTCAATTGTGTGACTCACTACGCATGTGTTACAAGTTAATACAATTTAACACAAGTTATACAACCCACTCTTGAAGCCTCTTGTCTATCATCCATCTATCTCCGAAATCCGCCGGCTTGCCGGCGTGTCTTGTGGATCTTGCTTGGTTGTATGTTTGTTTGTGTTGTAGCTTTGGTTTAGATTTCTCCTCCGCGCGGATTTCGNGTCTTGTGGATCTTGCTTGGTTGTATGTTTGTTTGTGTTGTAGCTTTGGTTTAGATTTCTCCTCCGCGCGGATTTCGTCCTGCTCTCGGGCCTCCCCCCTCCCCCCACGTCTTCTTTACTTAGCTTTCATCTTCTTAGGTTTGCTTTCATCTTCTTCTGTTTGCTATGGTCATCTGTCGTGCTTTCCTTCTCCGTTTTTTTCCTTACTGGACTTTGAAGCGAAAGGTCCGAGGCTCAAGTCCCACCACGGTACTTTCGTTGTTGTCCTTGCCCATGCACAAGGATGAGCGCTGCCATTGGCACTTGCACCACCTAAACGCAAGAAAAATGCGCATTTTNTCCCACCACGGTACTTTCGTTGTTGTCCTTGCCCATGCACAAGGATGAGCGCTGCCATTGGCACTTGCACCACCTAAACGCAAGAAAAATGCGCATTTTTCATCATATCCCGGTGTGTTTTACATGCATTTTTCTCATATTTTCGCCTGTGTTTTACTTGCGT
>BGPT01000913.1:93240-141186 GCA_003297045.1 Symbiodinium sp. clade C Y103 | reverse complement strand
ACAAGTTTTTACACCAACATGTTTTTACACCAACATGTTTTTACACCAACAAGTTTTTACACCAACATGTTTTTACACCAACATGTTTTTACACCAACAAGTTTTTACACCAACATGTCTTTAAGCCACCATGTTTTTACACCAACACACTTTTGCACCAATCTGAATGTTCTGCATGAGCCTGACACCTTTACGTCCTGGCGCCTCCGTGCTTGCTGTCGCCGTGGTAGCCGGCGGAACACGCCGGAGGCGGTTAAATATATTTAATAGGTGAATCTTCAACATCAGCGAGTCTCACTGCTTAGAACCAGCCTGGGAATATTCCCACAAGTTGCATTAAGTCCTTCTTGTATTGTATCCTGCTGTTTGGCATTGGATTTTCGCTCTTCAAAGGAATCCTGGTATAGATACCCCCACTTGGTAGCTGGTTGACCCATTCCTGATCCCATGTATCAAAGTAAACCAACCATGCTGTTCACCAAATTTCACCGATTCCTACCATTTAGTTGAAAATTACCACTTGCGAATCATGCAATGAGTTCTATCGCCATGTTTGGTTGTGAAAAGTGACGCTTCCCATCTTGTTGAAAGCCCAGTCTTGCTATGTTCGTGCATCCCCTCCAGTTGCAAGTCCTGGCGCCACCTAGACCCAAACTAAGCAACAAACCGAATGGGTTTGGCACCAAAATCTCAGCCTTGACTAGGTTGATCAAATCATGTTTCCCACTAATCAATGATTACTTATTATCTTATCTTGTGTTCCTCACTCAGATCTGTCATCCTATCATATCCTATCAAAATTGCGATTTTGAGGCACCCCCACATTTTTGGACGAACATCCCGCGCCCCTTTAGCCTTTTCCAAGAAGCTCAACGCCAGCTGCAGGATTCGTTGTGCAGTGGCTTCGTCGAAGGCTTTGGGCTGGCGATTGCGAAATCTGCTTAGGGATTTGACTGAAAATGACCTGGAAATCGCGACCAAACTTGGGTTTTGATGGACAAGAATAGGGAATACAAGGGAAATCAACTTGAAACTGAATTATCATACAAAATGTATTGAGAAAGAAGAACAATGAAGTAAAATATACAAAGAAAGAATAGACCATTGAAAACATTGAAAAGGAAAGAAGAAAGAAAGGCCATCAAGGACACGGCACCAGCAATTGACAGGGAAAAATGATTGCGGGTGCAACATTTGATCAACAGTGGCTGCCGTTTCACCCATCCAGTGTAACATGGATCATCAACCCATCTTGCGCTCTGAGCGAAGGCAGGCCGGCCAGGCGGGTTGGCTGCTCTCGTACAAAATGATGGCCATATTCAGCAGCACGGAGGTACAAGCCAACTGCCGAGGGGGTCAGCTGAGCTGGGTAGCTGCTGGTTGTGGGTTCGGTTGGCCCTTGAAAAGAACCTTTCAAAACAGGTGAATGTTCCATGGTAAATTGGGGGTTCGCAGTGTGACCTTAAAATAGTCAGGCTATTCCAGAAATTGGATGGAAAAGATCGGGGAAATCTGATTAGGGCTAGTGGGAATCAAACATTAGCAGTGTATTCATCAGAAGACCTTCTCTAAATGAAGGAGACAAATAACATGTTACAGTACATGATAGTACATGTAGATTCCCAGAAAGGTACTACAGTAGCAACATTCGCAATTTCATTGATCTGCAAATTTCAGGAAGTTTCCCCACCACCCTCACCTTGGTGTGTTTGTTCGTGGAGTTCATGGCCGTCTCAATGCCGTTCAGCACCAGGTCGCGCTTGTCGAAGGCGGCGTACCTCGATTTTTCTCCACCGAGCATCACCGGCTCAGCTGTGGCTGAAGGGAATTGGATGGGTTGATCACCACCATTTTGATGGGGTAAAGCATGCTAAAACTCCATAGTTATTCATGTCTTGCTTCATGAAATCGTTGAGGTTTGGTTGATTGAACTGGCACTGGTTGTGAAAATCATGTTCCCAATCTTGCAATGGCCATGAAATGGGCTATCCCCCATACTTTCGGGACACACCCATGTAGACTCAACTGCAGCAGGTGCACTTGTTGGTTTGGTAGATGAAGAGATTGGCCAAATATCCTTGGATCAACGTCACTTGACAAGTTCAGCTTCTGCGGGACCCGACACCCGCAATCCAAACACAGCACTGGCTTCGGGAGTCAAGGCTCTGGAGGCACAAAGGCCCAAAGGGCTGTTGATATCAACAGCCAGGAGGTTCAACACCTGTCACACTGGGAAACCACCAAGGTAGGCCATGGTCATTGGCAGGAAATAATCCAATTGTCCATGCGTTTTTAAAATTACAGACATGTGTTTTGAACATTTTGAAATGTGTAGAAGCTCTTAAAGTTGATTTCAAAATGTGGAAGGGGGGTTGATTGGTTGGGCCTGTACTGTGTATATGATTCATGATGGCATAAATGGATATAAATGGTGTGTTTTGGATGTAGAGCTTAGTAGCAGCAAGAGACAAAGACGACTCCAACTTCGTAGTTTTTAGGGGCAACACAATTTTTCCATCATGCTGAACCAGCACGAACCACCTACTCACCTACTCGTACAATTAGAGAAGCATCGCACCCCAGCCTGCAGAATATATGCAGTTCCCCTGTCTGATCCTGGGAAGAAGGCAAGTTCACTTCGGCAAATTGGGTGGATTATGGATTCTGTGCACCTCTTCTAACCCCAAAAAGGCATCTTTGGCCCATGGACTCGCGAAAGCAGGGAGATTCATTTCCCACTTTGAACATGACCCAAATATTGGTATCAATTGGTAGCATTACATCCAACAGTCACCTGTTTTTTTCGTGATACATCAAATGTATTATTATTACTATTGTTATTATTGTCATTATCATCATTATCATCATTATCATTATTGTTATTTTAGAATTATTATTATCATGATTATGATTGTTATATATTATTATCATTATTATCATTATACACATTTAATCACATTTATATACTACCTAATCCGAAACATTCCAAAATCCTGAAAATGGGAAGTTTTCCGCTGGAAATGCCAGGCACCTTTCAGGCTCTCAGAAAAAACTTCCGGGCAGGTAGCCTTGGATACCCTTGGACGGGTTTAAAGGGAAAAAATCACGCGGAACGCCCCCATATTTCATTGGAAAGGCATAGTGTGCTAGAGACTGTGGATGATTTATAGATGATAAGAATGATGATTTACCTATTAAAGATGGTGGTTTTCCATGGCGAACTGTTAAATCACCAGAGGGTAAATACTTCGATCATCTTTGATCTACCCTGAAACCATCCCCCAACTGCTCCAGTCCTTTGAAGAAGTCAGAGCTGCTGGGGTGCGCGAGCAGCAGGCGCTGGCCAACGCACGGATGGGAAGGATGGGAAACACGGCTGGTGTTTGCTTCGATATTGCGTGTATATCATACATTATCATGATGGGTCATGATGGTAATATTTGAACATGCTATGTGGTACCATATCATATCACGATATATACAATGTAATGTTCCATTAAGTTACAGTGTTTGACTGCTAGGCTATACTACTCTGTAGTACTGTAAATTTGACCCATTAACAATGGATTCGCATGGTAAGATATTGCATTAATTCATTCATTTCTGACAGTATACCCTTGAAAACACACCTCAAGTCACTCCATTTCATGTGGACCTTGAAAACCCCCTGGATGTGGCGCAAATTGAACGCTTCCAACATTGGATGGATAAAAACTTAAATCTGAAAATCAAAAAATGCAGGTGTCTGGGTTACAATTTGACCCATCTCCAACTTCAATCCCGCTTCAACAAAAAGGCTGATGCACCCAAAGATCGACCACCGGAAAGAGCTTCTCATTGGGCCACTTGCCCAGTTTCTTGACGATGATCTGCGGCTTTTGTCAGCAGGAGATGGTGTGATCAGCGGATGAGAAATCCCTGACCAACGTGAAGGATTCATGAGAAATCAATATGGATTCTGCCTCCCAATCCGAGAAATAGCATTTCCAGGCTACATTTCCACGTCTGCTTGTTCTGTCCGTAGAGTTTACGTCTTGGTCACACCAGTGGTATTCCCCCAGAGGTCCCCACTCAACAAACGTATCCAATGGATTTGTCCCAATAATAGGGTACCCGGGTACCCCTTGTCGTCCCATTCTCCTCATTTGTCCAACGACCGCATCCGCAAGCGGGAGGCCTCCTTTTCACAATCTCGAAGTTCAGTCGAGACCCCCATCTTCAGCTTAGAGATGCCTTCTGTCAAGTGATTCACCTGCAGCTGGAGGGGTGGTTGGATTTACATGTTCTTTTTGGATGCTAAGACTGGGAGACCCAACTCAAATCCACCAGTGTTCGCAGTCGGATTTTGGTTGGACAACCACTTTTTGGAGGTATGGAACCCACTTTTTCTCACGAAACCCATGCAATTTTCGTTCGGAAACCGCCAAGAGCCCTGCCTCAATGGGGTCCAATTTCAGCTCTTCTTCCACCTGTTCTGGAGAAACTGGTGCGCTGATGAAAGATTGCCAGGGCCACTAAGATTCAAACGCAGGAATATCAGATCACAAGATCCAACTTTCAAGGAAATGGATGCAATAGCTGTTGAAACTCGAATTTTGTTGCAGTGACCTGGTGACATGTTAGAAATAGCCTCCAGTGTCATCAAACATGGCTCGAAACTCCTCTCATTGCGGAGCCGGGCCTGACCATTAAATTCCAGGATCTTCCCCTGGAGCGCCTCGAATTTTCCATCCTGCGCGATAGAAGTCTCCTCCCTACCCGTGGATAGAAGTCGCTTGGAAAGCTCATATGGAGATGTAATGTATAATATACAGCTCACAAATGAAAAAGGACGGAAATGAAAGAAGATGGATAGTGCTTCATAATTAGGTGATTCATTCACGGATCCAATTCAGCCATGATCAAGTGATTCCATTTTGTATCCGCTTGACACAAAGACCAGTTGTTCTTCTGGCCTTGAACACCGCAGGCTGCAACACCTCAAGCAGCATTGCTAGCAGTCAAAGTAGATCAAAGAGACCATCAAGATTGGTGGGTCTTTCAGGCTGAGTTGATAGGAGTAGCTCTTTTTTCCATAAATAAAGCGTAATCTGGGGTTTATATAGATGGTTTAAGTATGCCTTACATGACTTGAATTTTGCCCCACAAACCCCACCTCCCGGCAGTCTCCGCAGCCCGGGCACTGGAAAGACCCCGGACACATTTTGCGCCGGCGCTTCGTAGCTGGCTGGCGCTGCAGGGGCAGAGGGCGCGGAGGCGGCACCTGGGAGGCACCAGTTAGTCATCATCGAACATGGAGGGCTCAACGGTTCAACCATCAAAATATGGGGATACTAGTTACATCTAGTTACTATGGGAACACTATGGGATCTTTCATGTTGATTCTGTAGCGATGATATGCGTTGATACAGGTTGATATGGTTTTTAGCGTGTGGCTGATCATATATATATAATATTTAATAGAAGTCCTACCGAAACTCCCAGTCAGTGTGCAGCGTTGTTCATCTCTACTTTCCAAAAAACAGTGTCATCCCTCATTTGTGCGCAGAAAGAAAGTGAAGAGAAAGTCGCAACAAACCTGAACATATTCTCCGCGCATGTGTGCAAAAAATTCCTCTCTAATCTGGCGCGCGGAATGTATAGCCTGATAGAACAAATTCGCCACTTCTGGCCAGGCAACTATTGTGAGAATGCACAACAAACAAAAACCCTTACCATCCGCACTACGGCTTATCTGCAAAGAAAAAATGCCAGCGGTGAAGCCTAAACCCCAGTCCCTGCCTGCAGGAGCGTCACCTGCATTCTTCTGGATGAACTGCCTGTCATTGTGCGAGAGCTGCACGACTCTACCAGTCTGAAAATGTGGCCCATGGACCCCCGCCAAGCTGCAGCTCCACCTGATATCTTCCATGTTGCTCTTGTGGATCTGATGAAGTGCACAAAACGATTCAGCCGCTTGAAGTGGGTTCTGGCAAAGCACAGGCGCTGAAGGTTGCACATGTGTCCAATTTTCATTGATTTGGAAACGAAACCTGCTGGTTCATCTCTTTCCATCACGACACTCAATAAGGACGATATATGACGATATATATATATATGTATATATACAAGGGTGATGTTCGGCAAGTTGATCTGTTTCCATTTCTTCAAACTGGTGCGTTCCATTATAAACAAATTGCCCATGTTTTCCCGCGCAACCGAACTGCTCCATTTCAACAAGAGCTCCCCTCCAATTTTGTTCAGTTTCCAGTCAAGTTCCTGAACAATGGCTGAAAACATGGAAGCCTTGGTTCCCAGGAGACATCGAAATAGCTGGTACATGGATGTAATCTACCCAAAGGTGGTGGAAGTCACAAGTTTTGACCCCCCAACTGCAAACTTCCGCAGTCCTGTCCCCGATTGAAGGGCAATCTCTTGGTGCCCACTGCAGCCCCCATGTCGATGTCAAAGACGAAATCGTACCTCCGCAGAACGTGTCAGACCTGGAAAAAGAAGCCCACCAGAAAATACTGAACCCCTTAGCCCCAGCCTTTTGGGGGCTCAATAAGTGCATCCTTTGTCCTTGCTTTTTCCTTTTTCTGCTTGCTCCTGAGGCTTCCTACAAAATTCTCGTCCAGGGAAAGGGCTTGGACTAGAACTTTGTAGTAAGTTTAACCAAACCAATGATTAAAGATTGCTGCAAAGTTCTGGTGGAGCAATGTTTGGTTCAAAATATCTTAAAATGCTTCGACTAGAACTTTGTGTATAGTTATATTATATATACATAGTAAACTTAGTAAACCTAAAGTTAAGTCTGGTTGATTCCACTTAAAACCGCCCGTTAGAATCTGGGCGTTGCGCCCTGCAGCCTGCAGCCTTAAACACCTCCCAGGGCTCACTCGCCAGCCGGGAATACGGAGTCCCCTTCGTAGAACACCTTCAGCAAACCGTGGCACGTTACCAATTGACCATTTCAGCATGAATCTGGCGATAATGGCTAATGGACATGTCTACCCTATTGGGGTGTACTGGGGTTCCCTCTGGTTGTCAAAACATACTAGAGCCGTCCTTCAAACATCAACGGATTGCCGCCAGATCATCGCTTGATAGCCAAGAAATACCGTTCCGAACTGCTGATGTGGTTTCTCCGAGGCTTGTCATGAAAATGACAATGACAGATGCTACAAATCCTGAAAAAACAGTTGATTTGTCGTGTCAGGTCACCCATGCAAAAGTGCCCTAGCAAATGTCAAAGATAATTTAGATACTGCCAGCATCCACAGACATGTGTGATTCCTGATCTCCGCTTTGTGTGCTGAGTAAACACTACCATGTCTTGTTTTTGGTGTGCAGTCCGAAAAGCCCTCGCAGAAATCAGTGGTGAATGACAAGTCCGAGATAAATTGGGCTATCACCCCAAAATTGAAACAACAACCATGCATGGGTCACATAATCATGTTATATCCCCATTTTGGCAGGGAACATCCCATTCTATTTCTATATTCATCTGTGTCAAAACGCTAATCCTGGAGTTCACACCAGAGTAAGTTGTTGTTGATATTCATGCCCCCCAAAGAAAATTATTACGTAACATCTACCCTCGGGTCATTCAAGATGGCTTCGGACAATCATCCAGTTTATCCATCCATGCAACAATGATTCGGAACATCTTTCCATTGAAATTGTGATTTTTCGTTGCCATGCTTCCCAGAATTGGATTTACAGTTTTTTTTTCGCTTGAAACCTATCCTTGGGAGTAGAATCAGCCAGTTTCCAGTTGAGATTTTCCATGGAAAATCACAATCTACTGAATTTCACGCTTGATTTACATGAGTTTCCCATATTTTCCATTGAAATGATGATGTTTGCCATGTTCAATTCCGAGGCCACAGGTATTGACCCCATCCCCCCGGCAATGTTTCACCGCCTGTGTTGGTTTCGGAGCACCCATGACTTCTCCCACTTTGTCCCAACATCGTGCTCCAGCGTTCCACATGTAGGCGAAAACCTCTGCGTTTACGTTGGTGCTCACGTTAGATACGATTATGCTGGATAAGATATAAGTAGAACTTGTTCATCAGATCAAATAACTGCAGTCGTTTGATCAAACTGCCAAGATACCTACAACTACGTATTCCAATGAAGTTGGTTTATAACTCAAGAACTAGCATTTATATGGATTTATGGTGGATACATGGTGGATACATCACGATATATCATGATATAATATGTGCAATATTTTGTAATTAAAGGAGGTTGTAACTCACCACTGGGCGGGAAGGGGGCCTTCCAAAGTCCCATCCCACGGTTGATATTCTCACTTTTCCACTGAAAATTGCCGGATCAAAATCCAAAATGGTCTTGACTTTGATGGCCATTCGGCCATTCGACAGGGATCCATCCTCTATTGTTGAAGAAACCCGAATCAGGGAAGTGGGCTCAAGATGAAAAACATCTCAAAGATTCCTAACACTTGCGAACACGAACCCACATCTGCACCTGCAAAAAGTTCAAAGCCCTTCGTGTTGAAAGGGTCAACATGTCTGGTCCCAAGTGGATTCTTGGACAAGAAAATGACACCTCCGATTCACTCTAAGACCTATTGGTGTTGTTTTTTTGGGACGATGAAGGCCAGTAAGTACCTGATGGTTTGGGGGTGAACAGCAAACTGACTGAGGCGGTGACTGTGCCGTTATCGTTGAACATCTTCACATCACCATTCCTGAGGCATCTACGCCATGGTGAAAACTGAAAGAATCGGAATCCAACGTGGCAACGGCTGAGGAAGTCCCTTGTAAATTCGATGAAATTCCCAACGTCTCATCGTTTGTTGTGGATTTTCTGATTTTCAGTGGGATGTGGGATGACAACTGTACCACAAAAAAAGTTGATGCTCCCTCGCCAAATCAATTTCTTGAGGCCATGAAAGTCATTAACAATCACAGGACCACTGGACCACCATCTCTTTTTGCTCCGCAATGAAATCATTGAAATACAACTGCCATGTCGACCATCAAACAGCTGCTATCCACACCCACCCGTCGTCCGAGCCGCTTTTTGCCCACCATGCCAGGCATTTTCGAGATATCGATCACTGAGTCCATTGGCACCTTGCTGCTTCAGCTTGGAGGCTTCTCACGGATTGTTAATTTAAGCCTCCCCCAAAAACATCAAAAAAATCCCAAACGCATCAGAACCGCCAATCAACACCTCTGTCAAAATTCCCAAAGTCTCACTTTTTAATCACCATGAAAGGATGTTCCGCTGCTCAAATCCGTCTAACCATCCAAAAACTATCTAAAAACCCATCCAAGAACCATCCAAAAACTATCAAAAAACAATCAACAAACCATCCAAAAACCATTTGAAAAATCATCCAAAATCATCGAAAATCATCCAATCATCATCCCAAAACCATCCACAATCATCCAACATCGTGGAATACAGTAATCAAAACATAGTCAAAAGATGTCAAAAGATTTCAAAAGATGTCAAAAGATAGAACCGTACAACAAAAATATACAAAAATCATCAACAAAAAACAATCCTCAACACATCCATCCCAAAATATCCCAAAATCATCTTCTCTTCTCAGGCACCGATGAGGACCCCTTTTGCGCCGCAGCCACAGCTGCTTGCTGCGCAATCTCCTGCTGCGTCTTGCGCTCCGCTTCGCTGGCCATGCGCGCAGGATCCCGCGTCCAGACCTAATTATATATGCCGGTGCCAACGGGGAAGGGTTGCGCTTTTGATAGACTAAGTCGTGACAATTTTTGGGTACTGTAAATGTTGTGTTTTTTTTAACACTTTTTCACAACAGTTGGAATCGTTTGGCCATTCCTGAAATTGGCTCTTCCAGCGGCCGACTCTATCGAAATTTCAAGGGAAAACCAACCTCAACACTCAAGAATGATGGATCCAGCAGTTCCTGAACCCCAGATCCCGAGCTTCCAGGCGCGCACGATCATGTCTGCACAGGCGCTGACGATGTCCGTGTTGGGCAAGGGGATGGCCTGTTGGGTCGTGAGAAATCATGAAGATCTGGTTGACCCATTATCTATGCTTCATCAAATGGCTCAAGACTGTCATCACAATAAACGGGAATGAACAAAAGAAAGCTACCAGTACTATGACTTCCTGACGTTTCGCGATTCTTTCTGTTTGGAGACATCACCATCATCACCCTTTGTCAAACCAAGGGCAGCCGCTACTAAATGGTTGGGCCTGCCAAACGGTGCCAGCATGGATCACGGACTGCTTGCACTGGCTGTCGTTGATGGACCAGACTTTCATTGTGGAGTCCTCGGCTGCCACAAAGATAACAGGAAATCGATTGAGCACCCCCCCCCCACATGCAGGAGCCATGATCATGATCATCATCATCATCATCATCATCATCATCATCATCATCATCAATAAATTGCAATCGCAACAACAATTTTACGATGATAGATGATGGTACGTAATCGAAATCAGCGGAATCAGAATGACAATTAGCATCAATTATCATAATGTGGGTAAAACAATAATAAACCATCCCAAAAATCACCATAAATAGGTGGTATGAACCCTTTCCAAATGGGTGGTTTATGGCATTGTTTTACCAACATTAATCATGTTCCCAGCCGGATCTCCCAGCAGTGCTTCCCCAAGTCTCGTCTGAAGCAGAGATGATCTCCGTGTTGTCACCGGAGAACTCCACCTGGTTGGCGCAACCGTTTTTCGCTCTCCGAAGCCCTGGAAATCGACAGTGCCTAGTGGTTTTTTAGTGACGCAGAATCGATGGATTTAAGGGGAAATGATATGAAATTATCTTGGAAACCAGGGCTTCAATATGCTTTCTTGCTGTCACCTTGATTATGGGGAGTTCCTGGAAATCTTCAACCAATTCCAGCAATTGTGGGGAGATGTTGCGATATGAATGAACAAATCAGAACGACCTGACACGGGCCCGTCAAAATACCACCTGAAACAAATGGTCAACTGGGATTATCATCCAAAGAAAAGTGGAAACATAAGAAAAAGTGCTTGAAAGCACCAACTAATACACTTCTAGTATCTTCTAGTATGGTTCCTGAACCGAAATTGTTCAATCGACACATCACCACAATGGTTGCGGGAATCTTCCACAGCAAAACCTGGACTGCAGTGACAATGGTTGTCCTCAATTTCTCGAATTCCACCCAGCTCAAGCCCAAGTTGACGGAGAAGAATGTCAGCCAATGACACACTGATAGTAAATTCACATTCGTGGGCCATGGGATTGATCAAGATATAGCCATATATAGATATAACCAAAACATATCTGATAATATATGATACAGTATGGTACTGTTTATAAAACTCTATAAATACATTCAGAATCTATTCTGATGCCGTGTGTGTCCAAAACAAGCAGCGCAGCAACAATAGTCTGATCGGAGGTGAGTGTACTCGAATTTCAAGAAACATCAATGCCATCCAATATCTATCGGTGAGCAGCTTCAGTTTGGCCGGATACATCACCAGGTTTTGGATATGTTGGACATAGTGTGAACTCTGTGTCACTGGATATCTCCCAAACATTGCCACTTGGAACCCCCCACTGGCATCAAAAGGCCAAGTAACTCCATAGACATAGGACTGATGACCACCCAGCGCAGACATTTGCAAGCCTGTGAGCTGCCGGAGACAAATGGCGGGCTGGAACCCAAAAAAAAACCTCAACATGACCCGGATTTCAAGGCAAAAACATGGTCAAATTATATAATGAAGCCCACTAATCCAGCAATACTACGTATACAGATACACAGTCAATACATTCACAACTCTCGTGAGCCCTCAAAGTACAAATGACAACAATATAGACACCCCCACCTTCGGACTTCATAAACCACTGGATTTGGAGGTCATAAAATCATAAACATTCATAAACATTTAAAACAAAAACATGCCGGATTTTGGAAGTCATATGTTTTTTTTTAAAAAAATGTTCATAACCAAGTGAGTGTTTCTCTTGGTTTTTCCAAAACAAATCATCCTTGCCATCCAACCCCACCACCCATTCACCCATGGCCCATCCCATCCCCGCACCATCGAAGGACCAGAGCTTCACCGAGCCATCGTTGGAGGCTGTGGCCATGGCATTGGAACTGGCCGTGATGAAACCTCAACTCACTGGAGTGGTGTTTGGGAAAACAAATAGCTATGATGGCCATTTTCAATAGCTATGTAACAAATTACCAGAGTCACTGGATTGGTGTTTGGGAGAATTTTAACCGGAAACCCCCCAACCAAGTTGATGGGAAACCCCCGGTATTTCATGGGAAAATCCATAGGAAACCCCATGATATCCATGATTTCATGGGAAAATCCATGGTTTCCTGTAAATTGTCCCATTTAACCAATCCATTGATCAACGGCACAGAGGGCGCCAATGGCAATCGTTGACGGGACCTTTTGGTCTTCCCTGAGGACCGGACGAATGATGTCACCATGCGCCTCGCCCACGGGGACTATATCCCTTGGTTACAGACCCGATGTGCTCAATTCGTATGGATAGAAACCCAGTAAAACATCATTGCCCACCAATCAACCAATGATGACTGGATATGATGAAGATCCAATGACCCAATGTACCAGTATGCAATTATCATCAATCATCATTCGGATTGGCATGACTACGTAAAGATCTAGCATGAATTGGAATGATTTGGATAACATTATTCTGATTGGTACCAGTATCCAATCATCATCATCATCATCATCATCTTCTTCTTCTTCTTCTTCTTCTTCATCACCTCCACCGGCGAGGTGTCCGTCCTCGTCGACCTTGTGCACACACGACTCCCCACGGAAGACACGCAAAGTCTTGTCCTGCAAAGGCAGCTGGAGTCTTACGGGTAGGAAATCTGGGACCCTTTGTGAAAAAGATGACACCACGGGATGTTTCTGGAAGCTAACTTGTTGGTCACGTTTGGTTCCAGTCCCCCTTGTCAATGCGATATTGTAGGATTGTTGATCAAGTCACAAACTGCAAGAAACACTACCCTCTGGTAAACTAACATAACTATGGAAAATCACCATTTTTAATGGGAAAATCCACTATAAATCACCATTTTCAATAGCTAAGTTAGTTTACCAGAGGGTAAACACTGACAGCAACTTCTGGGGGCTTCAGAAACTGCACGAAACGACGTCCTGAGAGCCTGTGACAATCTCTCCAGTGGGCAAAGTGGCAACTGCAACTGCGTGTGCACCTCAAATGGGG
This sequence comes from Symbiodinium sp. clade C Y103, assembly GCA_003297045.1. Taxonomy (NCBI): domain Eukaryota; class Dinophyceae; order Suessiales; family Symbiodiniaceae; genus Cladocopium; species Cladocopium sp. clade C. Next base: position 127,958 of record BGPT01000913.1, on the reverse strand, counting down.
GTTTCCTCAAATGGGGGTACCCAAAAATGGATGGTTTATAATGGAAAATCCATCTATAAATGGATGATTTGGGGGTACCCCTATTTTAGGAAACCTCCAAATCATCCATGATCGTCTCATGCTAAAAAGCGTGCCAAGCTTTCTTTGAATTTGACTTTTGTGTGCGTGTGTGTTGCCCGAAAGTTGAAGTTTGATCCAAGCAAGAATCAAACCCTCGTCAAACTTTGCAAGAATGTCGTGAGAAAGTAAGACTGTCCCTGAATTTGGGTATGGGTCCAAAATTCGGTGCCCCAAAATGGGGTGTTTTACCATCGTTTACCACCATTTAACCAATCCGTTTGTTGCAGGAAAATCATGAAAAATATGGAAAAATGAGATTTGGATATATATATATATATAAGTCAATGGGGACCCTACCCTGAAGTAGCCAGCTAATGGGTGTTTATTTCAGTTTATGTGTTTATTCCCCAAAATATGGAGGTTTCCTAACATAGGGGTACCCCCAAATCATCCATTTTAATAGGATTTTCCATTATGAACCATCCATTTTTGGGTACCCCCATTTTAGGAAACCCCCATATGGTACAGTAATCATAGCAAATTTGACCCACCAGCACGTTCACCTCTCAACCCTGGCACCGGCATCCAGGGTCAGCAAGCATGTGCCGTTGCTGGTATCCCAGATCTGGCGATGGCTTGGAGATTTGGGACCCCAGAAAAAAAAAAAAAACATGTTTCCAGCGGGGAGTCATCTTGCAAACCCAGGTTTGGATGGTTTGGGAAGGTTTTGGAGGGTTCCATGTTGGTTCTCTGCTGGGCCTTTGGGCCGATAATCTGTGCTTTCTGCGAAAGCAAGTAGAACCTTTCGGTGTCATGTGCTCGAAGAAGGATCCTGCCAAATTTAGTCTGGAATCACAAACTTTCCTTCATCTCTTGTAGCTGAAGAATCCAAATATTTCTTGGCGAAATCCCCAGTTTCCTCATGACATCATGACATCTCCGTTTTTCGCAGCCGAAACCAGCCCACCACTTGGCCTTCGCCTTGCCGTCCCATGCACCAGTCACCACCTGTCAAACATGAAGGCCTGGTCCTCAAACATCGACAGAAAATCTCCACCCGGAAGATCCTTTAAGGCGCAGAAAGGATCACGTCATGGATCAAAAATATGCAACAACTGATAATCGTCACCTTGTGTAACCTTAATCCCCAAATCTTTGCGGCTGAAATCCCCCATGTTTCTTGGGGAAGTTTGACTCATCCCGCCTTGGCACCAATTTCTACGATGGAACACACAGGCCTCGTCAAGGGGGAGATGGCAAACCCGTCAGCCCATGTGGTTTCCCCCATGTGGTTTCCACCGCAAAAAATGGTGAGATTCGATAGGAAAAACCATCCCAACATGCAACCGAAATATATGATACGTCTGAATCCACCAGAGTATCTTCGCGTCGTATCGTTGCAAGCGCATCTTCATGATTGCTGGTAAGTAGCATCCAGGTGTTCTCCTTCGCTATGTTTGAAACCATCAAGATCAACAAACCTCTCTGGGCTCATGGCCCTTCATGACCTTGGAATTGGATGCCTCAGCTGAGTCAAAATCTGCGCACTTACGGAGAAATTCCATGTTGGATTCTCTAAGCCTCTAGCCCTTCAGGAATTAAGGGTTTTGGATGTCCACTGTATTGCAATGGCTGATTGTTGGCACACTCTGAGGCTCGAGCAAGGATTGCCTTCGCGATCGCACTTGAAAGCAGTTCTGTCCTCTCGGCAGCTCAGATGCGCGAACCCCCCACCGCTGTTCACTTCCTAAATAGTTCATAACCATGTGTATTCCCCAGATATACATAGGATATAGACACTTACATTATCTATAGAATACATCCAGTAGTCACAGCTGGATATACAATAGTGTGCATATAATATACCATATATATATATATCTCATCAAACATCCCCATTTTCATATCTCCATTACATCTCACTTTTCCAGCAGTCTTGGTGAAAAATCTCCACAGTTCTGATCCCCCGGAAATCTCCTTGGAGCCAGAGTAGAAAGAACCCTTCTCTGCGTGCGATGCGGCCAGAGTGAACACCTCTCCGGATTCCAAATTCAATTTGGGTCAAGGGATGATTTTTTCAGCAACAGACATCAACTGTCTATTGGTATATATAGTGGTATATCGGTACATATACCTGATATATTCTTCATCATTGTGGTATATATATCTATATATACATGTCATTACATGTCTATGATTGCATATGGGAGATTACCTTTCAGGTGATCTGGGACAAGTGGATACGTGGATAGATCATGACAGATTTGTATCAAAACTGCAAAAACCGAGGCTGGTGCAAAGTCTGTGTGCAGTTTGAGCTTCTTCTCCAGGACAAAGCCTTCTCCCTCGCTTGGTCTCCTCCAAATTATGACCTGATTTGCACGTCATGGATGGCTCAAAAGTGTCCCAGAATTGCATCAATGACAAATGATGGCCAAATCTGTGGTACCGGTACCAGTGTCCCCGGCCTGCGAATCCAATCCGCCAGACACAAGCCTTGACTTTCCGCCGCAGTCACAGGGGCCATGAAAATTGATCCATTTGGGTACAAGGGTCAACCCCATTAGAATGGATGATATTCCCGAAGTATCCCTGATTATACATAGAATAAAAGAACAAAAATGACCAATCGGGTCCATAGGTATCCTCAATAACTTGACCGATATTCAAATGCGATGGCTTATGACCATTTTCACCTCTCAAAATAGCACAGTTTGAGCCCACCCCCCTCAGTACCGACTTGGGTTTGTCTGAAAATATGGTACCCCAAGAATTTGATGCTTTATCATCTGTTTCCCGATTTTGCACTGTTCACACTTAGATTGGTTGAATCCCAATTTTTGGATAGACCCAAATATCTGAAACAGTTGGTTATGTATCCAATTAAATCCCCATTAATATCCCATTGAACCCCTTGCGTTCAATGGTCAAATCACCTTCAATATCCCACGATATCCCTATTGCATCCAATCATTCCCATCAAAATCCATTTATATAAATCATATTAAATCCATTAAATCCCACTATATCCCTACTAAATCACCATTAAATCATCATTAAATCACCATTCAATCTGTATCTTTTGTCCAAAGAAATCGCCAAGCCCATCCCCTCCATTCCTTGCGATTTTCACAACCAGGCCACGCTCCATCCGACAGCAGGGCCAAGCAGCGGACCTGCGCAGAAAGATTCGATGGTGATTCTATGGAGATTCAATGGGGTTTAAGTTTAATGAGGACATTTTGGAGATTTTATTGAGTTTTACAGGGTTTTACAAAGGTCTAAGTTTAATGGGGATTTTAAGGGATATGGATATGGAATATACAACCAAAAATTGTGGGACTTGAGTTTGTCTGAAACTGGGGCATGCCTCCCAATGGCTTTTATTTTCCAGACAAACCCACATTCTAACCATCAACATCAATCAAGCAATTCATGGTTTCAGCTTAATTTGAGAAATTCGAAAGACTCATGCTACCCCTGGATTCATGGCAAATTCTTCACTGCTCGGGTAGGTGAAATGAGATTCCAACCATCGACCATTCAATGGCTGAATGAGATTTTATCCATCAACTATTGCATGGCTTGATTGATTTGGGAAAGACGGCTTTCCAGTTTGCCCAACTATGCCCAACTGCAAAAACACTGAATGACCCGAAGCAACTTTGTGTCTGGGGCTTACAAGGCAGGTACAATTCATAAAACCCTTGTAGTAACACAACAAAACGCTATTTGGACTTGGTCAAGGCCTAGTCTTTACCCCTTCTGATACCTCATGCTCAAGCGCATCGATATAGTAAAAGGTTGGCTGAAACAAACAATGCTTGGTATCGCAAACTTTGTGTTTTTTCTGCCTTCCGAACGTGGACGCCAAAGACGGTGAGTGGTTAATTTCATCACAGGCTATCATTGAAGAAAGAACATATGCGTGTAGGAATGTGTATATATGTTTATGATATGTATGCAATGTATACATGTGTAGCATAATAAATGTCTCTTGTGCATGCACAGGCGTACACGCACTGATTTGTTTAGGTTGACGTGCATCTATTCATTCATTTAGATTACGCGTATAGATACAACTGTCATCATATGGAAGAAATATGAATAAATTAGGTATTCCACAGTTGACATTGCTGGTACTACCACTATGGTAAACCCACTAATAAACCTCCAACTGGGGATAGTCGAAACCCAACCGATTTCTGGGAAAATGCGTGGTTTATGAGTGGGTTTTACCACATGATTAGTGATACACAGCAATTCTCATAGAATAAAACATAGATTGTTTGTACTGATTCATCTGGGTAAATTATCATATACATATATATATAATTCACTAACCTGAAAACTTCGGCTATCTTGCGAGAATTCCCCTGATATGGTGGCCGCTCTCGACCCCCGCGGCACGGTCAGAACTTGCCGCTGCGCCTGACTTTCATGGCCCTGCAACTGCTGCGACAGCTCGAATTCCACGTCCATCTCGCCGATCAATGGACCAAGATTGTTTATCCAAACAAATGGGTACAAAAAAGAAGACATGGGTAATAAATGTGATAGATGGGCACATTGTTGGCCATAAATCATCTGTTCTTTTTCGGGAATAAGTATCTTCAGGATTTTTTGGACAACTGGACCAAGACTTTGAAAGGGAAGAAATCCCTGCCTGAACCCTATGTGCTTCCATGATATCATGAGCGAAAATCATCTCTGCTTGGCTCATGCTCGAAGGAGCTGCGGAGATTTTTGATGGCTATTGGTGAGCAAACCAGCTGTGCCAGCGGCACTCCTCGACCAGGGTCGAAGGAAAATCCATCAGTTGAATATGAATATTACGTATCTGATTGTACATATACAGTCATATAATGTCATATACATATATAATCATGTGTATATACACATATGATATCATATATACCTATATACAATCATATGATGACATACGTGTGAGCAATGAATTACACAAGAAGTTGACCAACGCGGAATGATCCCCTGGGATGCGAAGACCGGATCTCGCGTTCTTTTTGCGACGCTCCCGCGTTCTCTTCACGAACGGGTGCTATGGCTTGTGGCAGCACCGCCACGTGTGAAACGGGTTCAGTGGGTTGTGAAACACACCCAAAAAAGCCCGAAATGGTCAGAAGATGTCAGAAGCAACCGCCTAGTTTCAGAAGTTGTTGTCTTCTGGATTCTGCTCACCAGAGGGTGCATTCCCTTGGCGTTCCGGCGTTCCACTGAATTTTGTCCGTGAGGGGCTGGGGTTCACTTCACATAAAAACATCGCAAAGGAAGTGCTTGTTGAGGGGGTTGACATATGCACATGTCACACAAGGGGTGCAGTCATCTCTAAATATACAAAATAGATATCTATCTATATATGTAATGATAATATTAATAATATCAATAATATTAATGATATTAATAATATCAATAATATTAACAATATTAATAATATGTATAATATTAATTTATAGTATTAATAATATTAATAATAATATTGATAATATTGATAATATTAACATTAATACGTATAATATTAATATTGATATTAATATTAATAATATTTAATAATATTAATAATATCAATAATCTTAATAATATTAATAATATAATATTATTAATATTAGTAATATTATTAATATTATCAAATATTATTAATATTATTAATATTATTAATATTAATAATATTAACAATATCAATGATATTAATAATGTTGATAATATTAATAATATTAACAATATCAATAATATTAGTAGTATTAATAACAATAATCATTACAGTATTATTATCATTATCATATATTATCATTATCATTATTACTATTCTTATTCTATACTTTACGTAGAATATCCGCATTCCGAAAATGGACCAGACAATTTCTGCAACATCCCGCCTGGAGTCATGGATAGGGGGTCACGTTGCTGCAGGAAGTCCAAACGCGCCTCAGCGAGGAAACTGGCCCCTAAGATGTCATGGAAAGCAAGACAATGAGGTACCCTCCGCTGTCATCAAACATGGCAATTGGAAATCCACTGTAAATGCAGGTTTCTAGCTGGGAAAATCAACTTTTTTCATGGGTGATTTCTCATTGCCGTGTTTGATTACCGGAGTGTATCTATGATCCATCACTGATATTCACTGAAAATGGATGAAAATGTGGTATCCTCACGATCAATATCATCAATAACTGATATTCACTGATAATCACTGATGTTCAGTGATAATCACTAGTGATTATCACTGAACATCTACTGATAGTTATACAGTAACTATAATCACTGATATGATATGATATGATCAACTCTTCAGGAAAAGCTGAAAATTGGGTGTTTCAAAAAAAGTGGCTGGCGCCGCATAACTTCCGGCAGTTTGAGCCATCATTCTGCCAAGAAGGAGGCGAAAAGGATAAGTTTATTGCAGGGAGGGAAAGGTCTCAACCAACGAACCAGCCATGTCCCCAACATGGTTTGTTTCATCCCAACGATTCTGAACAGAAATGTGTGACGTTGAAATCACCATGTTTGATGTATATAATTCCCCAAATTTGATAGTCATTTCCTCAACATTTGTGATGGTAAAACCCCCCATGTTTGATGGACAAATTTTACCATGTGTCATTGCTAGTTCCTAGATGTTCATGGCTGTTAGGGGCTGTCAGTTGCAAAAATATCAAAAATCGACCTCAAGATGTTCCTACAATTCCGTTTCTATGGGCAAGAAACGCTTAATTTCTATCAAGTTATGGCCATTTTATAGAAAAAATGATGAATCATCAACAATCGAAATTTGGGATGAGTCAACCCCCAAATTTTCAGCCCCCACATTTGTCCAGGACCAGCCGCCAGGCTCGTGCGAGGCTTCCATCGCACGGGTGGGACCCAGGGCCAGCCTCGGCTGAGTCGAAGGGATCTGACGGAGAGACTAGACATGATATGACCAACAATAACAGGAAAGCCCTATATTTCATGGGAAAATCCATGGTTTCCTGTAGATTTTCCCTCAAACCAATCCAATGAGTAAATGATCAATGATCATGATTACCCCCAAATCATCCATTTCTAGATGGATTTTCCATTAGAAACCATCCATTTTTGGGTACCACCATGGATCGGAAACCCCCATATGACCAACAATAACCCTCTGGTAATTTAACATAGCTATTGAAAATGGCCAGTGATAGTTGATGTTCCCATTAAAAATGGTGATGTTCCATAGCTATGTTAGTTTACCAGAGGGTAAGCAACAAGTATGGCTGATGGTATGGGACATGATATAACCAACAATAACTGATTATTAGATGTTTTATGCCACAATCTTTTTGCCATATACCATGATGTTAGGGCATAAATGGATATAAATGGCTAATGGCTGTGTCTGAAAGCGGGCTAGACCCCGGAATTATGTCAACCACCAGTGGATGGAAGGGGGTACTGCATGGTACTGTACCCTATTTTCAGACAAATCCTTGTTGATCATTGGGGATCATCATCCCAAACAAGATGGGATTCGGTTAAAAAAATAAACAGGTATTGTTTGAAACCGCCCCAAAGAAAATGGCAGTTTCAAACAATTCAATAATTAATGTTGACCTCGGATGAATGTTGAACAGCTGAGTTGTTTTTGTGCGGTTGCGATTTGAGTGGCAAACGACATCCCTGGGGGGAGGAATCCCCAAATCCTCAATCAACCAGGGCTTATCAGTCCGGGCCTAACATGGCACCTCTGTTGGCTCAGATTCCGGGCTGATGCTGGGCCGACCCCAAATGACCACGTCGCGCACCTGGAAAATTGTGCTGCCAAGGCCACATTCCCAGGAAGTGAGTAGCTTGGTGAATAGGGATTCTCATACTGGATAGTGATGTTCCCCAATATACTGGATAGATCTGGATCATGTAATCCCCCAAAATCATCAAGCAACAGGGGTTTTGAACACTGCTCCATTGGCTAGAAATCGTTGAAACAACTTCGTTGCTGTGGGTCTAATCACCATCTCCCGTGTTGGCTTTCTCCCGATCCAAGTCTTGCAGGGTGAGAAATAGTTCCTCCGCAAGCATCGCTCAAACTGGGAGGCGCAACCACCATTTCGCCATCAAAAAACTTCGAAAAAGTGATGTTTGAACCCTCCCAACATGTGGCAAAGCACATGTGGGGCGTCAAAAAGAAATGTTGGATCAATTTGGATCATGTTGGATCCCAACCTCATTTAAAAAATACTACACTATATTACAACTATATTACATCATGGTCATATTTTCGATGTTTCATGGGACAACCTCGGTGAAACCCAAGGATCCAAAGGGTCCAAAGGTTCACCCGCACCTTGATGCGAATGGGCACCAGGGCACTCAGGAACCGCCTGAGGCATGGACTGGCTGGGGAGGGATTCATTGGGGGGTTCGAACCAGTTCAAACCAGTTCAAAGCACTGATATCCAGATATTTTGATGGATATTTTGATGATTCAAATCCCGATTTTCAAATGACTATGATCCTTTTTTAAAAAGAATGTTGCCCATAAACATGAGGATGTCATCATGTCAAACACGCAAATGTTGAAACTCTTTCACCTGCAAAAATGCAATGGTTTTTTTAGAGACCTGGATTTTCAAAACATCGACAACTCTGATTTTCACGGCACGGTTGATTCGAAGTTTGACAGAACTCATTTGGATGGTATCAGCTCTTTGGTCTCCACATTGATCCACATTGTAACTATTATCAAGTAACAGTTAAGAAACAGGTGAGTGCATTTGCCCTCCAGCAATCAAACGTGGCAATGGAAAATGTCCTATAAATGGAGGTGTCAATGAGAAAATCATCTACAAACAGTGGATTTTCCAGCATGCCGTGTTTTATTGCCGGAGGGTACAATTGTTACATACCATTACAGTAATATCCTATGATGTTCCCATTCATATGCTATGTTTATCCTTTTTTAACCATAGAAAAAATTGCTATTTTCCAGTGGAAGGATACAACATGATACAACCCTTCCCACTAAAAATCCGCGAGTGATTTTCGCGTATCGACTTCCAGCCTTGCACTGCGACTCTGTGTGGTTTCAGCATCTGGCAGGACGCTCACCACAAATACAGGAATCTACCATAATCTACCATCCACATATATGATATGTACCCAAATATATTGCACAGGAAGGCATAGGATATGCAAGTATCATACATATACATACTATATGATATAGGTATTGATACATAGATAATATACAGACATTCTATGTGTATACTGTATACAAATGAATAGAGCCAGAGATAAATAGGTATATATAGACTCCTGGGCAAAGCCGATTTTCCGGCTGAATTTTGCCATCAATGGATTGTGCAGCCTATGTTGATTTCTGTTATTTCACGCAAATGCAATGGGGAATGCCTATTTTCCAGTCGCTGAGCGAGCTAGAAAGGTCTGTCAGCCTTGCGGCTAATGCACATTCTCTTTCATTGCACATGTTGCAAAGGTTCATGGGGATGCCAATACAAAAAAAGATCAAAAAAGATCAAAAAAGAACTTCAATTCTTGTTGACCCTATAGCCATCATCCTGAGTCATCAAAGTCTAGCCGCTATATCATCCCGATGGGATTCATCGTCCCAGTCCACCATGGAAATTCCCCAAGTTTTTATATCCCGCGGGTATCTCTGTAAAATCCCCAAAACCCTTCCGAAATCCACGTTTTATCTCATGAATCCGATGATTTTCCGATGATTTCTCACGAAATCCCATCCATCTTTCGCCACTTTTGCGAAGAACACACAGGTTTCCCGACCTTGCGAGTCTTTGTCGCTGGATAGCTGCAGGCAGCAAACCTGAAGTCGGGGCTAGGGGTACCCGGCATGGTAATCCAAGATTATCTTGGGATTTTAGAGGATTTTAGATGATTTTTAGATGATTTTGTGAGGATTTTATAGGATTTTACAGGGGACTGAGGGGGGTCAAAGGGGATGATTTGTACGTATGAAAATGGGGGGATGCCGGGTGTTGAAACACAAGGGGAATGCGCGGTCAGCGCCACGCCCTCGGACCACAATGGTTTACAGAATGAAGCATGTTGATATGAATGCGACCTGAAGGCAAGCATGATGGAATCTGGCTGCAAAGCTGGATTTTAACACGCCCTCCATGCGAACATTCCGACATTGGGTCTCTCATTTTGGGATCTCAGCCCTTCAGAGTTCGAGTGAATGCCACCTGGGATGACTGGGAGGAACTCGTAGCCGACCATCCTGACGCCTCTAAGAACAAGGCTAGGTCGACCGCACGTGTGATCTTTCCTTTGATCTGGCCAGTGCCCTTGGAACCATATGTGTTCACAATCCACATGAGGTAGCGCTCGATGTCATCATCATTTTTGGCACGGCGAATGAGGCCGACATAGTTCAGCTCAAGAGCCTTCACTTTGTCCATCACACACACAGTGCGACCCCAATCTTCAAAGGTCATGGCATCCTCAGGGATCTTGATCTTCGGGTTCATATATGACACCACATCGGACGGATGGAGGCTTCCATGTCCTGGCATCGGCACTGGATATCCTGGGCTGATCTTGTAGTGCATGGGCGGAGACTCTGGATTCGACATCGCCAACTCCTCCCACACTGACTCCGGCAAGGAGCGAGGGGAATCTGGGTCTAGGCGCCTCTTCGAGGCATCGGTCATCGAATCGCCAGAAACAGTCTGCAGCTGGGCTGACTGAGTGGCACAAATCTCCTTTGCACACTTGGCCATGTCGGTAAACAGGCGCACATCTTCCATGAGGCTCACAGCGCCCACTTGAAAGCGCTTTGGAATCACAGAAGCACGGTATGCGGTCACCACTGCTTGCGACTGTCCATGGCAAACTGCACGATAGAGAAGCCCCGTACATACTTTCACCTCCTCATCATTCAACGGTTTGTCATCCACTGACTTCTGACGGGTGTTTCGATGCGACGCGGCCATGATGGCTGGATCACAAAAAGTCTTTCACCCTTGGAAAAACCTGCTGCGCACCGTGGCTTGAGAATTCTAAGGACGGCACAGTCAAGGCTCATGCTGGCGGCTCACTGCTTCGAAGAGTCGATCTATGCATGGGCGGACAGGCACACTATTTAATTCACATCACCATTATTATTACCCCAGTTATCCCATCTATCTATACATATTTATTATGACCGGATGTCTCGGCATTTCAGGTCGTGACATGTTATGGGATGCAGCTGGACGGCAAAGAAAAACTACACACTGCACATGCTGGTGATTTTTGGAAAAACTGCATGCCTTTTTCTGCCCCACATCTTAGGCATCGTTTTGTGGCGACTGTGCATTTTGTTCTGACTGTTTTTGCTTTTTCCCCGACTGGGAACACAACGTGATTTCATACGTTCCACCTTCCAAGATCTCAAATAACGGAGCGGTGTCTCCTTTGAGTTTGGTCAAACAGTCAGCTCCCATTCTCAGGTTGTTTACCCAAAATACCAAGATATTCTGCTTTTGGGTGGTTTCCTTGGCAATTGAGTAATCTATTTGCAATCTACGTTCTTGGCTCAATGCTTGGCTACAGCAACTTCTGGTGACGGCATCAAAGAAACCCTTGCTATCTAAAACAAGTGCAGCAGGATGAGTGGGAATTTTGTTACGGAATTCTTTTGGAGTGGTACCAAACAAGGTTTCATCCCACAAGGCTTGAAATGCCTCGATTCCATCCAACCCATTTTGCCCTGCCAGCGTTTCAGCTGCCACTGAAGATCTCACGACACGTCGGAGCTTCTTGCTCTGCCAATCAATCAACCAGCAGACTGCTCGTTTGCGCTCAAACATTTGGGGAACGGTGAGGCATAGCAAATAGCCTCCCTGGCTTTCGCCGTTGGCACGTGTACCCCAACCAGCATCAGAAATGCAAAGGATCCGTATGTTTTCTAAATCAATCCCTGGTGGGAAGTGCAGGCACACCTTTCTTTCTTTCATCTCACGAACAGCTTTGTTGAACATTTGGATGTGACTGACAGTTCCTTTGTCTTGGATTCCTTGCAGAAAGGATGCTAAGAACGCTTGATCGGGTCTGGTTGCATTTGCTACCCATGCCAGCTGACCGGCACATGTTCTCATCAAAGTTGGATCTTTAATAGGGGTAGAGGCATTGCCCATGGTCTTCGTGGGAATTTGTTCCAAGGCATCGATATATGCTTCTTGCCCTACTTCGATAGCAAATGTCTTTGGATTTTGTCTTATTTCTATCCCCGTGTATCGGATGGTGTGAGTCCGATAGTCTCCAAAAGGACGTTTCTTTTTCAACTGATTTAAAACCTCATCCATTTCTTTTGTCCCCGCCCCAATCAAGTCATCAACATGGATACCACAAAGTCCCACCAATTTCCCATTTTTCCTTAAGGTGTAAAGACAAGGGTCCAATCTAGATGCATGGAGACCTACTTCGGTTAATTCCCTGGTCAGCCTAAGGAACCACGCACGGGGAGCTTCAGCTAAGCCGTAGGCGGCTTTCTCAAGTCTGAACAGGTCATCATTTGAGAGGTTCATCCAAGATTTGATTTCTGAAGGGGGTCTGAAATAGATATCCCTTTGGGAAGGATCACCAGACAAAAATGCTGTCTTGATGTCTGCGCCCCAAATGCGCCATTTTTTGCTGGAGCAGATGGACAAGATCATGTGCTTTGTTTCTTTTCGAAGTGTTGGGCTGTCAGTCTGAATTCGCCCCATCTCCGGATCTTGCCACCCTACAAGGACTAGCCTAGCTTTCGGGGTCTTATTTCGGTCATCAGGATCGCTACTCTTTTTCCAAGTAAGTACCCATCTGGCTCGAATGATCCTATCTATGGAAACACCTTTTGATTTACACAGGGATGTCACTCTGTTTTCAATCCATGAGTTCCATTCTTTTTGCATTGCACCTTCAAACAACTTTTTGTCATGTGGTGACAGGCTACGGAAGGACACTTCTACTTTTCGCTGCTTTGCTTTGGGGGTGACTTCAAAACATTCATCTAAAACTTCCCAAAGACACAAAGGGTCGGATGTGATATCAGTGGCTAACACATCCATGGAGACCTCAAAGACCTGCTCAACTCGCGGTGTCTTCCGGCTGGAACGAGGTGCATTCTGTGCAGTGACTTGCAACTCATCAGCATCATCCATCGGAACCTGAGTGTTCACTGCTTGCTCTAGCTCTTCAGCATGTTGTTCAGACATGGGAACGTCAGTGTTTTCGGCACTTGCTGCTGGCTCTGTGCCTTCTGCTGCTTCTGGCAAAAGATTGGAATCATCAGGATCTATTTGGGGTGAGTCTAATAGGGGTTCTACTGCTTCTGGTTCACGTAGTGGGGATTCGGGTTCATACTCTATTTGTTCAGCTTCACTATTGACTTCAACCCTCCTACGTTTTTCTTCAGGACCATCAACAGGATTGGATTGGTTTGACATTTGATCATCCTCCGGAAGCAAGTGAACCATTTCAGGCTTTGGTCCTTCTTGGAGCGGACCTGCAGGTGGCATGCCGGCTGCACGCTGTTCCCAATATTCTGGAGATCTATAGAACCTACGTCTTATTTTCCTAGGAGCGCCCTCTGAGTGAGGATCGGGGGCTTCAGGCTCTATGTCCATGTCTTCTTTAAGTTCAAAATCATCATCTTTGGGGATACTGGGAACAAGGTCAATAAACTGACCAGCGTTGTGGCGCAAGTGCTCTTCAGCTTGCTCCAACTCAGGCGACAACTTGCCAACTGTCAGGGCTTTGGAAAGCTTGCGGAAGACTGTTTCATCTTCAGGCATAGGTCGAAGACCTTCTGGAGCGCAGCGGTACAAGAACCCATTGAAAGACACCCAAATCAAACGAGGGACCAAACTGTCTCTAGAACTTTCAGTTCCTATGATCCTTCCAGGCCCCAACCATGCACCTTGTCTAGTGACCAACATGCCTCTGGCAGTTCCATGACCTTGACGGCGAAACATGTACACCATTTGACCTTGAACAAATGGACCTCTCATAGGCCTATTGCGTCCGGCAACTGCTCGGCGCCATGTGTCTTTAGCATGTTCCTCTAGGAATGCCTTGGCTGCTTGGTCTCTCAAACGGACTTTGGCTGCAAAGGTGGGATCATCTAAGATCTGGGATTGAGTTGCTGGGTTCAGCTGCTCTTCAACGTCAGCCAAGGATCCGGCGTGACGTGGCTCGCGGCCTAAGAACCATTGGACTGGCGAAAAGCCATGCTTTCTCAATTGCTCATTCCGGATTCCGGCACAAGTTTCAATGACTTCTTCAGGGGTTGCTTCAGTACCTGAACGCCAAACATGTTGTGCCATTGACCTCAAAACTCTATTGGCTACCTCAACCTTGCCTAATTGCCAGTGTGCCTCTGAGGCTGCATGAAGAAGCTGGATATGATTGCGCACCATGTACCGCTGAAAGTCATGGGAAATAGTCCTATGATCGGGATCCATATAGACAGTTCTAGGGACACCGTAAGGCCTACTCCAAACTTGGTGAAAAGCTTTTGACAGTCCATGCGGTCCAGGCTGAACAACTATCTGCTGGCAAAAATCGGTGGCTAAGTCCACACAGGTCAGCACATTGCGAACAACAGTTTCGTTCTTCCCATTTGCGGCTTCGCGGACAAGTTCGACTTGAACATAGTCTACACCAACGACTTCGTTGGGGCTTTCTGTGTGGGCTATTGTTGCCTTCCGACGGCTTGTTGGAGGTTTCAGTTCATCACAAACTGAACAGCGAAACTCTTTGATTGCACGTTTAATTGCATCGGAAGACTGACATCGCAATGCAAGCCTGGTCATGAGTTCAGGGGATGAGTGGCCAGTGTTGACATGAACTTTATGAACCAATGCTCGGGCACGCTTCATTTCAAGGTTGTCACCAGGAACAGCAACAGCGCCCTCTGAGTCTTGGCCAGCTTGTTCAAGTTCTTCTAGCTCATCATGTTCTTCGGCAAGGATCTCTTCTACATGCTTATGCTTCGAAACTGGAGCTTGCTGGGACATGAGACCTACCATGATCTTACAGAACTTCTTTGGATAAGTTTCGGCCCAACTAGTCAAGTTATATCCCTTGAACTTACCTTCCAGGTGTGCATGTTCATGCCTGCCATCACAACGGAATTTTACAAGTCCTGATGCCAATTCGGGCATCGATGTCACAATTCGTGTGGGCTTGAGGACAGGCTGGTCAGTCTTTGGTGATCGCAAACCTAAGGCGCATTGGTCTACACGGACCTCCCAGGCATCTTCCAATGAAAGCTCGGCCCATGCCAGAGATGACAAAGGATTTTCAGCGTGGGCTCGGCCGCCCAAAAGGCATTGCAAGTGCCAGGCTTCGGACACATTGTGCAGGTATCTACGGGCAATGTTCTGTTGTTCAACAATCATCTGCCGAGTAGATTGATCTTTGGACATGTTGAGATGCGTCCATTGGCCCCAATACTTGCAAGGGAAACTGAACCAGACATGATCTGGTCGGCACCATGCGATCAGCAAAAGCAAACAACGGCGATCATGCAACTTGGTAAAGTCCTGACCAAAGTCAAGACCCAGGCGAATGGCTTGGGATCCTGTGATCTTCTCAAAAGTGTCAGACAAGGGTGCTTGGCCAGTGAAAACTTCAACAAGGCCTACCTTTTTATCTAACTTATATGCTTGGGACCCCAACCATTGTTTCAGCTCGGACTTCACTTGGTTCGGCTGAGTGGCCATGCGTGACAGGACCATGCGGCTGCTGGCTTTTCTCATGGACTTTATGCTACGCATGAGCATGTCTCGTGATTTCTTCGGCATATCATGTTTTGAGTCCATATCTACCCAATCCATATTTTCATATATATCTTCAACATCAAGATCATGACATTCAGGCTGAATGGGACTGGGATCACATGTGCTGCAGCAGTAGCATGTTGGCTCTGTCGGAACTTGACATGCACTTGAAACATCATCGGAACTGGGCTCAGGCAATCGAAAGGCAAAGATGGCTGTGTTCATGGCATTCACGGTTCGGCATTCCAGGGATGCAGGCCGATTCCTCCAGGGCGAGATGGCAAACTTTCCACACAACTCAAGAGAAGCTACAGAACACTGAAACTCCTGCTTATCGGCACCTGGGGGAACACGCTCTTTTCGTGGCTTGTAGGCTACGGATGCATGAACAATTGGCTCTTTGCTTACCCCAAAGATTACTTCTAAGGCTTTACTATGGGCATTTATGTCAATTACCCCATTTTTGGTGTTCTTCACAATTGTTTGAAAAGCCCTCTTTTGGTCTAAAGGGGTTATTTTGGCTGGCTGAGACCTAGTTCGGACTGGTTTGTCCTGGCATGGCAAACTGCATGGAACATCATCTTCGGCCGTGGGAATGGCCGGTGGCGGATCTATCTCATTGGGCTCATTGGTATCACATTGGGCTATATCAAGCTCACCATCATTGGCACACAGAGGCAGCAGGAAATGGCCGTTGGAGGCCTGGCGTAATGGCACCTGGTTCATGCCATGCTTCTTGCTGGTGATGGTGCGATGGTGAAGATCAAGTACAGCTTCCATACCTTCAAGGACACGGCGGCTCAGGAGAAATGGGGTCATGCCGGGGACCACATAGGTTGTGATATTGCCTTGCAACTTCCCAAGACAAACTGTCCAACGAAGACCCTTGGTGGTCTGCTCAGACTTGCCATTGAAACCCTTCAACTCTACAGCTGGCAGTGCTACTTCTTGAGGAGCAGGATATCCATGTTGTTGCAAATAGGTTGAAAGACTATCGGCAGTTTGTTCGCCAATGACGGAAGTTGTACAACCAGTGTCAATAATTGCAAAACCTTGTGGAATAGATGCCAAATAAATTTCCAGCTCATCAGATTGTGGATCAACTGCGATTGCATGACACTCTTCAACCATGTAGTTGAAACTTTCCACAAAAACAGACTGGGCTAAATTGGCTTCTTCCCTTTTGGCTTGAGGCTTGGAACCCCTCCCATCTCCTTTCTTCTTGGAGTCCTTGCGGTCGTACTTGAAAGGCTTGACAGTGGTTTGCTGGCTTCCACTGGCTGACCCGTTGTCAGGAGGCACGGCAACAACTGGGTAATAAGTGGATGGACCAGCTCTAGCCTTCTTGATTTCTTTGACTTTCTTTTTGGATTCTTTGTATGACTTGAAACTCTTCTTGAAGTCTCGTTTGGCTTTACGTTGAATTTCATAAACCTCAGCTAACTCATCATCGTCATCAGAGGATTGTTGACCATGTTCACCCGCTAGGACTTCGGCATCATCACTACCAGAATCACTAAGGGGAACCTCCAAGGAAGAGCTATCATTGTCATCTTCTTGAACTGCATAAACCTGCTTTTGGGGACGTAGCTGTGGCTTTTGGGGTTTTCGGTCATCAAAACGGTTGTCCTCCAAATCGGAAGCACGCAGAATCCTTTCCACATCCAGAAACCGAGAACTGCCGCCCGTTGAGCGGATGACCAAGGTTCGTTGCTCTCGATTCAGCCCAAACTTCCTCATAAAAAGATGGCCCAAAACTGACTGTGGAAAAATAGGCTTAGGCTTTCGATGTGATGGTTCCAAAGTACCAAGCATACGTTGCATCTCCAATTGAGCACGGCTAGCATCGCCTGCATGAGTCCCAGTGGACTTCTTAGATGACTTGTGTGAACCTCGCTCAGAACCGGCTTTGGATCTTGCTGACACTTCTGTGCGGCTCGGAGAAGGCTGTCTCTCAAATCCAGCAGGGGCTGATGGCGGCGCAGACTTGGGAGTGGCCGGACCACCAGCAGCAGGTTGCGATGGCTTCGCAGTCTCATCTTTCTCTTTCTCATCGGTGTCATCGGTTGGTCCAACACCTTCAGATGGTGGCGGATCCGCAGCAGAATCGGACTCCTCTAAGGAGCTATCAACAGGGGATGCAGGCTTCAATCTACCAGGATCGCCTTTGCGGCGGCGCTTGGACTTGGCAGCTTCTCGTTCCTGTTGTATCAGATTCTCCAACCGTGACAAGGCTGTTTTGAATCTAGCAGCAAAAGCAGTGGTACCCTCACCATGGCGTTTCTTCAGATGAAAAAGGAATTCATCAATTGCTTCGTGCAGCTCAACTTCTGGAAGGTGCTTGTAGTGCTTGTCCAAGCATTCCAAAACTGTAAGCCAACCTTGTTTCGATCTCACATCAGCAATTGATAAGTGCTCTGTGCACCTCCAAGCTTCACCAGTTAATCTGCTCAAAAGTTTGGGTCCAGCTAGATGTTGGTTTTTGTCTTCCAGGGCAGCTACCGACAGGATGACTTTGCGTCGAAACTCCCGATACTGACCTGGCCTCCCATCAAACGTCAAGTCTCTGAAAGGGTCTTTATTGTCCATCTCAAAAACCTGAAGCTTGCACTGAACTATACCAGTTCGATGTTGT
This sequence comes from Symbiodinium sp. clade C Y103, assembly GCA_003297045.1. Lineage (NCBI taxonomy): Eukaryota > Dinophyceae > Suessiales > Symbiodiniaceae > Cladocopium > Cladocopium sp. clade C. The sequence goes on along the minus strand of BGPT01000913.1, from coordinate 109,499 downwards.
TGCACCACAATGTAGTGCCACCAATCCCTGGGTGCAGTGAAGCACCTCTTGCGGAATCACAGCGCGGAGGCCTTGGAGCTTATTGCTCCGCTACCATGTTGAAACACAAGGGGAACCCTCGGACCACAATGGTTTACAGAATGAAGCATGTTGATATGAATGCGACCTGAAGGCAAGCATGATGGAATCTGGCTGCAAAGCTGGATTTTAACACCGGGATACCCTCTCGCAACAGTTTGCTCTGGAACCCATGGCCCATTTAGTTCGAGGATTTACCGTGATTTATCGATTTACCGATTAAAAGTAGTGATTTTCAATAGCTATGTTGATTTACAAGAGAGTAGCAGTAAAAAATCATTTCCAGTTCAAGAGGCTGGGACAATCGTTGGACAATGGCTTTTGCTACGTTACTGTTGATTGCCATGTTGGATTTCCGGACAATATCCATGACAAACAAGTGTAGTGTGAGTCAAGTCAGTTCATCTGCTCGAGCAAAACGTCGGAAAATAGAAGCCGGCACTGGAAGTTTGGAATGTCGATTCAAGAGAACAATCATCCAAAGATGGCAAACACGAAACTGCCAGCATTTGCAAACCTGAGGGCCAAAAGGAAAACTGACATGGGGATGGATCAAAACATACTACACTACAAAAACATCCACAACTACAATTATCATTTTGGGATGAAAACCCATGGTACTAGGGTGCGTTGGCGCTTAGCCACATGCCCATCCCATCTGGTGAAATCAACCAATCTGACCCCACAAAAATGAACGACATCTTTCTCTGCTCCTGAGACACTTCAAACCATGGAACTGTTTAAGGCTTATGGCCTTTTTTAAGGGACGTGTTACAGGAAGAGCCCCCCTATGTTCATGTATTTTCATGGGAAAACCATGGTTTCCTGCAAATTAAATCAAATTAACCAATCCTTGGATACCAAAAAACCACTGTGGGAAGATCTTCCTTGCCCTCGTCTTCCCTGCAGCCAGGAGGTCCACCTCAGCTGGTCTGAATGGGGGGAATGACCCGCAATAACCACCCCCTCAAAAAATGCACCAGAAGAAAAGCAGATTGAAAAAGATGTGTTTGGGAAATGATCATCCCATGGTTGAAAGATTTATGAAAAAGAATGTGAGAGAAAAATATCTGAAACCGCTGGCCAGAAAAGATCTCAAGAAGCCACTAAGCCACCAACCAAGGGGTCGCGGCCTAAGCGACAAAAAAAGCAGACTGAAGCATTTGGAGGTTTCTCAAAACTCGGCTGGTTGGTATCGCAACTTCCCCAAAAATGATGAAACTTAGATACACTGTGACTATTGCAGTTCAAAAGTTCTGTTTGAAGCTGGGTATATCCCGCCAGGTATGTAAAGAAAGTAAACCATTGAAAATCATTGTAATCATTCACCTATATGAAACAGTCTTAAACGACTCCACCAAGTTTGATCCAAACAAATGGACCACCTATGCTTCAGCTTGGACTCGCACTTCTCCACAGGTCGCTCCTCCTGCCACCGGTGCTGATCTTTGACACCACCAATGGTGCGGCGGTTTTTCCAAGCCGAGCCTCTTGACTCATCTGGCTGCCGTTCCGGTGGAGGAAGTCATCCACATAGGCAGTGTCATGAGAATAGGAACCTCAAAAAATCGATATTTTTCTGTGCATGTGAAGTGTAGTCGTGTGTCCCCATCTTGGCCAAAACACATGGGTTTTTGTTGACAAAAACCATATGTCACATACCCTCTGGTAATGAAACGTAGCTATTGAAAATGGCCATAGAAATAGTGGATTTTCCCATTAAAAACTGTGATTTTCCATAGTTATGTTAGTTTACCAGAGGGTAACCATGACTTCAAGTTGAAACCAACTTTCACAGCTCGCGACGTTCGTTTCCGTCCGGGAGTCCCAGGGCCGGCCCAGTACCATATCGATCTCAGGGCGCAACGAGCGAACGCCTCCTTGGCAAACTGTTCCGTGGCGCCTGGCTTCGAAAATGCCCCAACTCAATGGAGGTGTTGATGGGAACATCATCTAGAAATATATCGTGGATTCTTCATTGGAAATCCACTATAAATGGAGGTTTTAGTGGAAAACATAGGAAAATCGTCTATAAATGGTGGATTCTTCATTGCCATGTTTGATAACCTGAGGGTATTGAGATGATTCTTGGGATGATATTGGGAGATGGTTATGATAAACAATATGAACAATACCCTCTGGTAATGATTGTTACAGTTCCCGAACTTAAAACTGCCGTGTTCTCAACCACTAAATCCTCGAACTGACTAGCCGTCGGCCATGCCTTCCGTGGCGAACTCTTCGTTCACTGGATGATTAATCAAACAAATATGTGATGATGACGGTGATAAAGAAGAAGAAATCAAGAAACTCACATCAACCAATGTAGATCTTGTAGATGAATGATCCAAATCAACTCAACAGAACTCGAGTTATCCAAGCGCGGCAGTGGTGCTGTCCAGGGCGAGGTGGCAGATGCCACAGAGAAACCACACCAGACCCAGGGCGGAGGCCATCGCGATTTCCATGTCCTCTGCCAGGCGAAAATCCAATCATTGGATTGGTTGAAGGAAAAAAAAAATCACCGGAAACCCCTATATTTCATGGGGAAAACCCCATGGTTTCCGGTTTACATTTTCCCTGAAAACCAATCCAGTGATACAAAATCTCCCAAAATCACCCGAAAAATCTCTGGTCCCAAAGGAATCACATCATTCATATCGTGTCATATTAAACCCCCGACCATGGTTTCATAGAAGATGAAACCACATGTTTGGGTGGCATGGGGGTGTTTGGTATGGGGAAATCTATAATGCACATCTTGGGTATATCCCATTGTATCGTATTGTATCCCTATAGATCCAAATTGAATCTCACTAATTCAATCCCATGAAATCCTCATTTTGGTTGACAAAATTCCATGAACTCACCATGTTTCGCTGGTGAAATCCCATTAAACCACCATTTGCTCCATGATTTTCCATGAAATTCTCCATGATTTTCCAATCAACCCCCATCTCCCCCATCTCCCCCATCTCCTCCAAGCGTTCGCAGAGTTTCTCCAGATTCGCCAGCGCTGCCGCGTAGCTCTTGGACCGTAGCTGGCCTACATGGAACAGTAAATGTGTCGCAGAGTCGCGATTGCAACAACAGAGTTTTGATTCGCTGGTTGGTTTGACCTCCCCCTGGAAACCAAAAAAATGAACGTCTTCAAAGATCATCATCCTATTTGTATCCATCTCTCAGGATGTCCATCACTTGGGGGGTCGGATTGGGATCCAAATCTCTCACAATCCCCCAATGTATGAGCATAGTGGAAAAGAAAGGTGAAAATTAGGGCCATTCAAACATGTTTGAAAATGTTCATCCAATTCAAATTGAAACTCGATTGATATGCTACTGTTAACCCCATGTCACCGTCCTGCCCCTGAAGCTTCAGAAAGACTGGGCCACACCGACACAGAGCCAAGTTGAAGGTGCAGTCGCATTCGAAGTACGCCAGACCTGTGAGGCTAAGCCCTTCAAATCCATGGGTTGACGGACCGAAAGATACCTGGTGACCAATGAACGGTCGATTTTGGCATATCAAAAAATAGTTCACTGCTCTAATGTTGTTGGGGGCAACAAACTTGAGTCTCGACCCTGCAGGAAGATCTAAGCCTGGGGAACCGGTAGATTGCTGGGGAACAGCAAGTCAATTCATCAAAGAAGCCAAGTTCTCAGGCTGAGAAAAAGATCAAAACCCAGACTCCGACAGCTTCATGTTCCAGTTTCGGAGCCCAAGGTCCACAACATGTCCAGTTGTTGATATCTAATATCTATGTGTATATATATAAACGTTAATATATATATATATACACATATCATATACACCAAACCAAACATTACCTGTATGTATATGTCATATACATGGCCATCATTCGGTAACATGACGTCTCAAATATCTCTCAGGGAAATGTCCACGGAGCCTTCTTCAAAGGTCGTCTCTTTGGACGAGGGGTCGCCTTCCCACTTGGCCTCGAAGATGGACAGTGGGCTAAGGGGCTTGTGTGTGGATTCAAAAACGCAGAAATGCTAGAACAGCTGAAAACTAACATATGTAACATATATGGGTGCACAGATAGATATCATATTATACAATATAATATAGATACAGAAACATACAGATAGATAGAACATACATACAAATAGCAGCTACCTACAGATATCCATATTGTATCATATTGTACACCTGGAAGATACAAATGCAGATACACATGCAAAGACGTAGATAGTCAAAGATACAAAAAATATCAAATAAGAGTTTAGGCTTAGGTCAAAATTGAAAACCTCAAAAACAGCCCAAAGATTGGAGCGTTCATACATAAAGATGACCAAATGATGTGCTCATCAAAGATGGATCGAAATGGACCGAAATGGGAAACCTTGGGAAAGCACCACTCATTTGTGGTCATGTTGGATTCACTACAAATGGTTCCACAACATCAACCATATCTGATCATGATTGTCCACGCTCGATGGACTCGATGGATAAATACGTTTTGAGACTCCATCAATCAATATCAGTCAATATCAATTGTGCATCAGGATGAGATGCTTATCTTAGGATCATTCCGAATTGTACCCTCTGGTAAACTAACATAACTATTGAAAAATCACCATTTTTATGGGAAATCCACTATAAATGGACATTTTCCATAGCTATGTTAGTTTACCAAAGGGTATGTTTCACGTGAATTTCACCATGGAGAAACGCACCCGGATTGGATCATCAAACCCACTGATTCTGACGGCTTGACAGCAACGGCCGCCTCCCCCAGCCCTGGCCTCGAAAAAATGCCTGGCTAACTCCAACGCCACCGTGAAGTCCTGGAAGGATCAGAATCAGGGCCCAGGCACAAGTCCGCAGAGATCTTCCGCAGAATCCCAGAATTTCTGTAGAATTAAATCATGGTGAAATGGGTTTGTCTGAAAATCGGGTATCCCTAGTTTCCAATATGTTCCAATGGATGATATGCATGTTCCCTGTTTATTTAATGCTATTTATGGTTATTCAGTTATTCCTGATTTTCAGACAAACCCAAATGTTGAACACTGATGATCCATGAAACACTAAAGTTGAGTCAATTATCCCAAGCCCTCCTGTATCGCAGTGGAGGCATCCCCCAGGTACAGCCTCGACCGAGCAGTGAAGGCATGGATGGTGTCAGGATTAGGTTACCCAACAGCTTGTTCCATAGCGGTTCTGTCCAAATGATGTGATTCTTTGTGATTGTTCTGGTGGTTAAGTCAGCAACAAATGGTTATCCAGGTATCCATCACAAAGTCTGGTTAGAAACTCTTGTTTGCCGATTCTTCGATGGCCATAAATGGGGGAACATCTCCCCCATGTTGAAGGCCGGCAAATGTGGATGTACATGGATTTGGGATGACAGGATGGCACTCCAAACAAGCTGAAATCATTTAATTTGGGGGTTTCCTAAAATGGAGGTACCCAAAAATGGATGGTTTATAAGTTTATAATGGAAAATCCTATTAAAATGGATGATTTGGGGGTACCCCTATTTTAGGAAACCTCCATTTATGGCCTGGAATAGTCCAAATTTTGGCCTTCCTGAGCCTGCCACGAGCAGGCGCCTCTGTACACCATCAATTCGTGGGGAAGGAAAATGACCTAAGATCACAGAACCAGCCAGCGACGGGTTCTCCGAGGAGAACTGGACTTCACCACCCCCTAGGTGCCCACAGCAACCCTATTTGTTTTTTTTCTTTGAGATGATCATCTGTGACCATCTGCCACCTACACCCCCTGCACGGTCGGATTTTTCCGGACATGGATGAAAACAAAACAAGGCTGTGTTTCAAGATTGGATCTACCCAAATTGATGGCCATTAAAAGTTGGCAAACGTTGTGATCAGCCACTGGATTTAAGGTAACCTCTGGTAAATGGAACATCACCAGTTTTAATAGGCAAATCATCTATAAATGGGTCATGTTCATCCATTTTCCACGGCAAACTGTTAAATCACCACAGGCTATGCCCAGTTTTTGGACTTCGCCCCATCTGATGGTTGGTCACCGCCCTCGGGCCACTCACCGGCAAGCCATCCTGCGTAGGTGCCTCGGAAAGAATGGGGTGACTATCCCCAAAACGTCAACACTAAATGGGGGAGATGGTCACAACACCATTTTTGGATCAACACGGTCTGTCCTACCTATGTACTAGACTAGATGCTACTGACCTTTTGGTATATCTTAGCACATCGTACTGAATCCATCTAGAGACTCTATGCAAGCTACAATTCCACATGGTCCTGGGTTCGTGGCTCGATTTTTTTTTGGGGTCTGTCTGGAGAGAAAAGGCCATTACCCCCAGAAACGCCATGGTTTCTCTACCCCAGTTTCAAAAAAAAAACAGTGCTCCTAATTGCTGGTTATATCACACTGTATCCCCATCATATCCCATAAACTCCCAACCCAACGCTCCCAAGGCTCTCACTGGACGGGACTGCAGCAACATGTTGAGTCCTTGGCGCAGTCCAGCTGGCGGCTGGCAGCCGTATACCCTCTGGAAATTAAGCGTGGCTGAGATTTTTGTTTTGAGAAAACGGTGGTTGTTTAATGTGTACATAGACATTGTTGTGTCCAAAAAATAATGCAAAAGTCTGGAAATCCCATGGTTTCTCATATTTTCCTTGCATAGTTAATAGCCAAAAATGCATAAAAATGCAATAAAATAAACCAGGGTATCAAACCGGGCACCAGAATGGTTGTGATTGTCAATTTGACCTGGCCCACCATCACCTTGAGCTTCCCACTCACATGCGCATGGCGCCAATCACTCTTGAACATCAGCGAAAGGATTCCAACCTTGGTGTGTTCAGAGGATTGATCGAAGGAAAATGCAAGGAAACTATGGTCTTTACCGTATGTGGGACGGGATATACAATAATGTGGGATGTAATGGGCTATATAGGCCATATCGATGAAATCGGCAATAAATTATGATACTGACCGCTTCCCCAGTAGGACAGCAGGAATGAAAGAAATACTGTGAGCTCTAGAGCACCTACCAACACATGGCACCCTCTGGTTATTCAACATAGCTATGGAAAGTCACCATTTTGTAATGGGTACATCGTCATCAATCATCTGTAAATGGGCCATTTGGCATAGCAAATTGTTAAATAACTAGAGGGTATACCATCAAGTGTCCATCCATGAATCCCATCCAAAGTCATGAAAAATCATATTAAATCCCTGTGAAGTTCCATTGAATCAACATGAAATCCTATGGCTTCCCATGGATTTTCATATGATTTCCCAGGAAAATCCCATGGTAAAAACCACGACCTAACATCCAAGCTCAGCCACGGCATCTTTGGCACGCGCCAGCGGCACCATGCCAGTCGGACCTGGCCACAAAAAGGTGAACGTCGTTCCCCGAAACCAGAGGAGTTGTGGGTTTTTTATGGGAAAATTCATGAGAAACTCCTGGGAAATGATGAGAAGTTATGGGATTTTTAATGGCATTAGAGGTTCAACGGTGATTTATTGTTGGATTTTAATGGAGATATCATGGGATAAACTATGGTAATGTGTGTGTGTGTGTCTCAAAAGGGAAATGTATTCCCAATATCAATATTATGTATATTATATATATATATATACATATATGGCCATTCTTAGAGGGAGAGTAATTTGGGATGCATCACAAGGTGCAGAGCATTGGAAATGGGGATGTACTATGATTTACTGTAACTATCCCCATTGAATAATCCCCCTTGTTAAATAATTCACATGATTACTATGGTAACTTACAGTAAATCGTCATTAGATAACAGTATCCCCAATTATTCTAGTTTATTTACTATGATCATCATTCTACTGTGCTTATTCAAGTAATAACAATCTGAATAACTACCATTGTAATCACTAAAATTTCCATTGTTATCATTTATTTTTCAATCATTTCCTAGGATCTAGGATATCCTGTAGAATTTAATGTAGAATGGCTGAATGGTTCGTAACGCCGTCCACCTGCGGCCATTTCCCACCACCTGCCCGCCATCTGCGCCCCCGGACAGGCGCGCAGCGCCCGACTGAGCTCCTGTTCCGCTCCAGTGAGATGTCCCACTTTCAGCTGGGCCAGCGCCTGGCAGTGGGTGATGATGGGTTTTGAGGATGTCTTGGACGATGAACTTTGGAGAAATTGGTTGTTTTTGAAGATGTTTGATGGGTTGATGTTTGGATGATTTGTTGATGTTTGGTCGATGTCTCATGATGTTTCATGATGTTTGGAGACATGTGCCTAGGTTTGATGGCCTCATGGTTTTGTCAATGATTTAGGTGCCCATGGTGGTTGACCTTTGCATCTTTGGCGTGTCCCCATCATCAACCTCCAACTGGTGATGCCCATGTTCTACCAATTTCTCTTGTAAAATTGGGGATGGTTTATGCATATTATATAATATTAGATATATTGGGTTTACAGGTGTTGATACCACGGTATTCTTGTTTCCACGGTTTCCACTGCTTCCAAATCATACCATGGTGGAGTTGGCAGATCCGAAAATTCGCAGCCGAGGCACTCTTTTGAAGGCCAACCTGCGAGCGCTTACTGTGCAGCTTGGAATGCGACTCGAATCAAACACCAGTGCAAATCAGAGGTTGAATGGGGTTAATGATGAGATTTCATGGACTTTATCAGGATATATATATATATATGGATAGATGAATGATGGTAAACCCTCCAGTATAATGGGAATGATGATGAGATTTCATGGGATTTATCAGGAAATATGTTGGTTTTGCCCTCAGTAAACTAACAGTGCTATGGAAGCCATGGTCCATTTAGTTCGATGATTTACTCATACAAATCGTCATGTTCAATAGTCCTGTTTGTTTACCAGAGGAAACCCAAAAAGCGATAAAAAAGTCAAATCCTACTCCCGTAGGGACAAATAGTGTTTCTATGTTTTTGGGGGTTACGATGTGAACATCAATATGACCACAAATGGGTTAGTATTACCCATCAACAATCGGGAGCTTATAGCATTGGGTTTTCCACATCAACCTACTCTCTTCACCAAGGTTTACCGGTTTACCTACCAGCCATGGAACAGCTTGATATGTAAAATGGCCCATTTAGTTTGATGATTCAGCTATATTTACCTACTATAGATGGTGATGTTCCATAGCAAACGCTTGAAACAAACCAGAGTGCGCCCAGCCAAAAAAATATCTTCCCGCCTGGCAGTCCTAGGCTCCCGCAATTTCAGGGCAGCCCCAAAGGCATTGAAGGCATCCGCCAGACGACCATGTTGCAAACAGAGATCGCCATGGACCTGGCTCAGCCATATTGTGCTTACATGGGGATCTTATTGGTTGTAGGATTATCTTGAGGGAGACATAATTGGATATTACATGTTAACATTTAACATTATATAACTACGGGTGAAATTGGCTGATGATATATGTGATTTATTTTCAAAAAAGGCTGAAAATAAATGAACGCTATTGAGATTGGATTTCAACATGTGATGTCAACTGGTAGATTTTGACTTTCAGGTGGTTTTTTTCCAGTATACAAGGAGATTTCACCAAAATGTCTATCGAATGGCCACCATGCCTATCACAGTGCTCGTCCCTAATCCACCCCATCTTCCGAAGCAAACCTTTTGCCATTGTCACTATTCTCTTATCCCCTCTGAAGGGATCAGTTCGGATCAATTATTCACCCATACCCCCAAAAACACAGTATTGACAGTATGCAAGTTTGTGAAGAACCAGCACTTCAAAATACTTTCCAGTGGCGCATTACATTTCTTTGTTATTCTTTGTTTATGTCCCAAGTGTACTGACCTGTTCACCTGACCAAGGTTTCCTCAGCCAACGTCCAGAAGAAAACGACCTCCTGCCTCCTGCAAATCAGCTCGTTCCGGAGCCAAGGCCAGCGCGGCGGCCACGTCCTGATGACAATGAAGACTCTTCTCCAATCTACAGGTGGTGTTGCGCATAGTGGTGTTGTTGTCCAACTAGAGTAACTACATGGTTCTACATGTAACTACAACCTCAGCCAACAATATCAATATATAATCATATTTTGTGCTCTGAAAAGTCGATTTCGATGCAAGAAATCACAGCCATTTCCCCAAGTGGCTCTGGGTAAGTTCACCCCTTCCCCAGCCTCAAAGGCAGCATCCACATCCCCAATCTCCGACAAACACCATGCGCGCATCACGCGTGCGTCGGCATGACCCCTGGCAGCTCAGGGAGTCCGATCTGAAGTAGATTTCGATTTACCAAGCTGAAACGTTGAGGGGTTGAGGGATTACCCCCACCTTGAGGACAGACGAAGAAGGCTGCAAATATATATTGTAGAATCTGAGGGTGAAACACTACCTAGCTTTCGCCCCTAGTAGTTCAAAACTTTTCACTCCAGGGGCCCTACTAAAGTCACTGCCAGGTGTTTTCAGATCGAGTAGACAATGGCCTGCCAATTAGGCGCATCTTGCCAAATGAGAGATTCTCACACCTGTTTTTCCTATGCCGTTGCAGATTTCTTATGATTTAGCTGTTTGCTACTTTTGCATACGCTTGCTATCTCATCTTGTTTGGTTTCTGTAGGCTTGGTGTTTTTGTGAGAAGTAGATGCAAATGATAGAAGACCCGTGCTGAATTCCTGAAGACCTGAAGCAGGATGAAGCACGTGCCAGGGAAGTTGAGGAAGTTGAATCCCAAGCGAAAACAGTCCCTGGAGGTTGGACATCCACATCCCCCATCCCCCTTCCCCCATCCCCATCCCCCCATCCCCCTTCCCTCCCTTGGCGCCTGCTGTTCAACGCCAACACCGCGGAACACGCCTCGATGGCCTCCGAATGCCTCTCCAGCAAAACCAGCACTTCGGCCTGGACGTGGCAGCTGTGGCAGCAGGGCTGCCACCTTTGGATGAATTTGGATCCCGAAATTTTGATGTGGCCTAACTTGATATTATGTTTGAGTGGAAAAACATGCCAATCCAACCTTTTCTTGGGGTGGTAGCAAATTTCAGACCATCTCCATTTTTATCCATGGTTCCCCTAAAAAAAGCAAAAATGCCACCAGGCTCCTCCAGGGCACGTTGCCGTGGCGCTGAGAGGTCAGGTCCTGCAGCCGTCAAGGCTCCCAAACATCCCATAGATGGTCCCAAAATGTGTCCCAAAGATGTGTCTATTATAAATGCCTTACTCTTTCTTTTCCATGGTGAATCTGCGGGGATGTTTTTAGAATATGGGGGATGGGATTACCACCCGTTGCCACTGGTGGAGCTGGGCATGGTGGAACTGGGATTCTTTGGGGATTACCACATCATTTGGACCACCGTTGCAAGTGATTTTTCACCTGTCCCACCAGCCTTCCAAGCTGGACCGCCGACCCGCGCAGCGGCGGCCGCTTTCGCAGAGAGCCTCGAAAGGGGCCGAAGATATGTTGAGTCCATGGATATTGTGATGTGCGATGATACACCATGTGCTTGTTTTTTCTGTGCATTTTGGTTGGTAAAAAACCACCCCTCCCAAGATCAAGATTGCAGTACATAAATGTACACAACTTATCTGGTAGGTTTAACCCCAAGAATCAGAAAGGCATCTCCACTTTTGTTTGCCCAGCTAATCCCCAATCAAGTAGGTAGTAGGTAGTAGAAGTCCCCAAATTAAATATAAGTGAACCAATCAACAATGGCATGTTATAATGGTTCACATCATCATCATCCCACCACCTCCTCATCCGCATTCCCAGCCTCCCAGGCATCCTGGGGCCTCCCCAAGCTGCACAGGCATGCCGCCCGCAGGTGCGCGGCACCCAACGGCGCGCTCACACCAGTGATCATGGCCTCGAAACAAGAAACGGAAAGGGGGGGGTCAACCACAAAAATAGGGAGTTTACCAACACAAATTGGGGAATCTTAGAGGATTGAACTCGGAGTTGAACAAACAAAAAATCAGATGTTGCCAACAAGAATTAGAAGTTAATAGGCTTTAGCCGGATTTGAGCAACAAACAAATTCTATTTCCATAAGCAACCAAAATTGGGGGATTTGACTAAGAACAAAAGGGTAAATTCTTATGTTCAACCCTCCCCAGATGAAAAAATGTGGTTTGTCTGTAACATGTCTCACCTCTATGGACCATAGCCCCAACTATCCATACCCTGCCCCCAGATGTGGATAGTAGGACCGATTACTCCACCTTCGGGTATGGGTATACCTAAAATCCAAATTGGATCATTTTTACTCCCATTCGAATTCGTAAATCTAAAATCATACAAAAAAACACAGTTTCTTTCAATGATGGTACATATACCCCAAAATTTTATTTTTGATTATTTAAACCATTTTAAACCCAACTTCAGCTGGTACCCATGGCACCCTCCCCCATGTCGTGCCTGTTGTTCCACAGCTTCCAAGTCTTGCACGGAATCGGTCAACAGCTGCACCACACGGGCCGTCTCTTGCGTAGAGCCCTGGTCAAGAATGATGGGTTGGAATCAATCACCCTGGTGGAAACTAACGTAGATGTGCAAAACCCATGGGTTCCCCAGGAAAGTCTACAAATGGTGGGTTTTCCACATCTATGTTAGTTTACAGGAGGGTATTGTTTGGTTGGTGGTTCGCCCCAGCTGGTCAATGAGGTAAACCAGTCATAAATCCAATAACAACGCTTAATAATGGTTCATCATTAATAATGGTAAATGATGGTATAATGGTTAATAGTGGTTAATGACTTAAACCCAATGCCATAAACCATCCCCAATTGGGTTTTTTATTGAGTATAGCAATGGGATGATTTGAAACGACCCCCTGTTATGGTGAGTTACTGGGATGGTTTATGGCATTGGGTTTATCGCATTAGGCATCTTTGGGAGGGTATAAGTTGGTTTACAAACCATTCACTATAGTTATGTCACCCATAAAAATCATGTGCGTCAACCTAGCTACCGCAAACGGGGGCCTAAAATTGGGGCCTGACTTGAAACTTCTAACTGACATTAACTAACCTGACATATGGATACATATCATTCACCGTAATCACAAAAACATAGCTTATACAGGGTTTACCATTGTAAACGCTGCATCCAAGAAGTCATGCCTAAGTCATGCCTGAATGCTTTTATGCATGGAACGCTGTCTTCAATAAAAGTGTGATGATCAGGTTTAAACATTAACAACAAGCGAAACAGCATGCAACGCGAATGATGAAAGTAATGAGTTTTTACTGCCTTCTCATACGTCTCTTGTGCAAATCGCAGATAAACGCGGGGATTCTAGACTCCAGAGTTCCACTGCGTTCTTGCTAAAGGCACGACTTTTCCGAAACACTTCCCCCAACGGTACAGCGGTTTTTCCCTAAAAAGGGTACGACTTTGTCAGATGCCTGTATTCACCTAGATAGTTAATATGATGTTATATCAATATGATAATCTTTCAACCCCACAAAAATGGTGACGACTTGGAGGATGGTTTATGGCGTTGGGTGTACCTCATGAACCACTATTAACAACTATTGTCCCATCATAAACCCTCTGGTGAACTAACATAACTATGGAAAATCACAATTTTTATTGGGAAAATCAACTATAAATGGCCATTTTCAATAGCTATGTTAGTTTACCAGAGGGTAACCCTTCTTATTCACCATTCTGAACCATCGGGACGCTCCACCTCCATCCCCCGTGCCCATGCCGCGCAGGCCAGGGCAATGGCTCGATGGAGCCGCGCCTCACAGATTTCTCAATGGATTCTGATCATCACAATAAGAATCGAAAGAACTCTATGAAAATGGATTACTCATTGTTATATCTATTGCTAAACGATATATCTTTAATGAATTTCATAGATAATTAATGTGTGTCATAAGAGTAAAATCCAGAACAGTGAGAACGATGAGAGATTCGCCATGAGTATTACAGTATAAACTAGTATAAATATATATATATATACAAATAAATATCATTAAATATAATTAGTTAAATATCCATGGAATAGCAGAGGTTGGTCCCCATAGGTCTCCACCAGCCAGCTGTAACCTGGACATTCACCGGCTGCAGGCGTATGGCTTTGGTGAAGCAACCAATGGAGGCCTCGCCACGGCCGGGAAGTCGATCTGGGAGAGGCTTGGCCCAGAACTTGGGGTCTGGAACGGAACCATCCTATGGGAATGTTGAAAATATGGGAAAATGTCTGGAAATGTACGGAAATATCGGAAGATACAACATGTATTGGTAATTCGTTGTGAACATGCAACAGTACTACACCCTTGCTTCTAATCATTGATCTTTCATGGAACATCCCAGCAGGACTCAGGGCATGCACCGAGGCCTCAAATTTCAAATCCTGAAACTTGAGGATGCCGGCTGAGACCTTCCAGAAGGGATCCGTTCACTGAAAGTTGCGCAAAGACGTCAGCTACGAGTCTATGCAGAAAAAAAGTGTGTCACAACGTGTCACCCGTCGGGTTGGCAAAGCTGATCTGCAGCCACAAGATATCAAACATTCACTTAGGCAGCACATAGAGGATGCCAGAGGCCCTTCCAGAGGGGAAAAACTCGTCTCTTCAGCTCCCCATCTAGGGGACATGGAAGCAGCATCCCCGCCTACAGCTCCGCCAAGATCAATGGCCATCATCACCATATATCATCCATGTATCATCCATGTATGAAAAATCACCCACGAATCATCATGAATCATCCATATATCATATATAAATTCATATATCATCGACCATCCATAGAAATCATCCGTGAATCATCCATATATTCAATTTATCCCTTGAAATCACCCGAATTGATCCAAGGCACATGCATGGTGAATTGGATACCTTCATCTCCCGGGTCCTAAGAGGGGCCATGTTTGGGCCCGTTCGAAAGATAAAACTCCCCATAAACTGAAGAAACATGACTTAACTTAACGTGATGGTTTAACGGTTTACCCAAGAAAAATGTGGACTTATTTGTTTTGCTGAAACTTTGAAAACCAAGTCCACTCAAAAATGCAAACAAAATGTGGACTGAACCCATTCTCAATAGGAGCTGAACCAAGTGAAGTGGGAGGCCTTGATCAGTCAGGATGGGGATATCAACCCAACATAGTTGCCAAAAAATCAATATCACATGTTCAACATTGTCCAACATTTTGGGATCTGTCGAAGAACTGGCCTGTTTGATCAGCAAGGGTGTTCAGCCTCCTCGAGGTGTTTCTTTTTTAAACAGACAGAGGGAAGTGAGTATCTTTGGATATGAGACCAGAAACTAAAACTGTGGCACTTGAATGACAAAAGGATGCCCCAAGCTCACCATTGGATACAAATCATTGGCACGTGACTCTAGCGTACCCTAAGCAGCTGAAGTGGCCAAGGGCCCCACTACAATCAGAGCGTGTCGGCAATCCGAGACAGCCTGGCAGGTCATTGAGGTAGCCATGTGCAGTCCCTGAATGAGCGGGGTCAAAAAGTTGTGGCTCTCAGCATCGACGACGTTGATTTTGTCCCACTATTTATTGAAGTTCCGGATACTCTTCAGTCCAGAAAAATCCGGATTCTGAATGATGGTTGAACACATTCCTGAATTGGCCAACAAAAGGTCTTTACAGTATCTGATGGCCTGCAACTGTACAGCCTAGCTACCACGGAGCTCTTTGCTGGCTGTCAAAACTAAACGGACTGGGCTGGCAAAAGAGAAAGCTGCTATCTGACCGGCACTCTACTCATCAACAAGCACAGCTCTTGTGCTCCGAACGAAGCTCAGCCACCAACTCCTGCACTTCATCGGCAGAAATTGAGGCTGGACCTTTCTCATCTGCATAGGCAATGCTGGAGCCATCAGTGCAGGAGCTCACCACTGAACAAGCCAAAGGCTTGCAAGTTGCACTGNAATGCTGGAGCCATCAGTGCAGGAGCTCACCACTGAACAAGCCAAAGGCTTGCAAGTTGCACTGCATGCAGAAGATGCGTCTGGTCCATTCTCATTTCCACATGCATCTTCACTCACCAAGTTGAAGAAAGCAGTCTCACAGGCAGTTGCAGCTGGTTCTTGGGTCCTGTCTGCCGCGTTGCCCCTCAAGGACACTGGANGAAATTGAGGCTGGACCTTTCTCATCTGCATAGGCAATGCTGGAGCCATCAGTGCAGGAGCTCACCACTGAACAAGCCAAAGGCTTGCAAGTTGCACTGCATGCAGAAGATGCGTCTGGTCCATTCTCATTTCC
>BGPT01000913.1:39954-89624 GCA_003297045.1 Symbiodinium sp. clade C Y103 | reverse complement strand
CAAAAGCCATGCTTTGAAGCTTTTGAGTAGGAAAATGAAGGGAAATGCCTAGCTAATCATACGCAAGGGCTTCAAGTTGAGCAGAAAAATCGTGGCTGAAAGCTTTCCACGTGATTTACTGGGTCCTCTGCATCTTGTTGGCAATGTTCCATGCTTTTTCAATGATTTTCCAGGGTGTGCCATCTTTGTGTGTGCATTCGCACGTGTAGTTCTGCTGGGTTCAGTGGTACTTGGCGGCAAACTGCATGTTCGGAAGCTTTTAATNTTTTCCAGGGTGTGCCATCTTTGTGTGTGCATTCGCACGTGTAGTTCTGCTGGGTTCAGTGGTACTTGGCGGCAAACTGCATGTTCGGAAGCTTTTAATAAGGAAAATTAAGGGAAATGCCTAGCTATCCATACGCGTGGGCTTCAAACTGAGCTGCTGATTGACAGTTTCCACGTGGTTTGCTGGGTCCTCTGCATCTTTTTGGTAAGGTACTGTACCTTGTCAATCGGTTTCTATGGTGTGCCAGCTTAGTGAGCGTGTATTTCTGCTGATTTCTACTAGCATTTGGTGGCAAAAGCCATTTTTGAAGCTTTACCACATGATTGACATCCAGTCTCCCCATGTATATATACATTTTTGATGACCAAAACCTAGTAAAAAGAAAGTGTGCCATGTTTCTGTGACCGGGTACCCCCCCAGTGTGCCATCATTCTGTTGGTCAAATTGGCGCACCCTGAAATTTATGATGGCACATCGCATAGATTTTGCATATGCCATCATACGGTTATTCCCTATATAAACAGTATACATTATGCACATACATGCATTGCTGCATATACTGCAAATATATGTATACTCTATACATGTTGATTTCAAAAATCGATCCTTAACCGCGCTCTTCCACCTCCTCCCAGCGGCAAAGGTCACATAAAGCGGTCACACGCAGTTGGAAGAGCAGGGAAGGTACCTGCGAAAAAGAAAAAAAACGATGGATCCAAAGAGGTCCCAAAGTTTCTCCAAAAATATAAGTTGCTGTATCATGAAGTATGAAAAGATATGAACTAATATATTGGAACATGATTAAACATGTATAAATACACATAATATGTGAAACTATGTATGAGATCATGGTTTATACCTGTATAAGTAATTCTAAAATATTCTAAAAGATATGATCATTTTGTCTTACAATGATGGTTTCCACCCTGAGGTGACCACCCCACTGAAAAACAGCGCACTGCGGCAGCGCGTTGTTGTGGCTCCCGTGCAACCAGTTGCAGGAAGGTACCTCGGCTCTGCCATTTCCATGTCATATGGAACCTTCCTAAGTCATGGGGGTGCCCCAAATCATCCAAAATGTGACCATTTTGGCATTGAAACCCATGGTGACAACCGGGATCGCCCAGTTTGAAGAAAACCGCTTTCTGTCTGAGATCCCAACGACACTGAAGGGCTTGTTCCAAATCATCACCCTTCGCCATGGCCTGTTGGCTCCTTGGTCACATCTCCAGGCTGAGGGGCAAAGGTGTTGCGCAATGCGCAACGGCACTAGGGCCAGGAGATGGCCTTCTTAGTTAGACTTTCAACTGAGAAAAACGACATGGTATTTTTACATGGCCACCAAACAGGGTTTGAACTTTGATGTACAGTATCTGAGAGGAATTCAGACTCGGAGAAAAAAGAAAGCAATCAAAATTGCAGAACTCTTTTGGTCAAATAGTTTGAATTATATTGACGCTCACCGTGTGAATTCGAAGTCCACTGGGTGCATTCCCAATCAAAGCATGTGACATGACATGCAAAGATTCAATTGTTGAATAAATTGTGGCCGGTTTCAGCACCACCCGGAAAATATAAGTGGTACAACATGGGATAACCATCCCAGATATCCCTTGCAAGATGCCAATGCACACTATTTGAAGCAACCGAACTGGGATCTCTTCGGTATTTTGCTGGGGTCTCCCACTTCACAAGCGCGCGAGCAGCCAGCCACCGCGCCTTCAAAAGGCGTCTGGGGAACCAAACCTTCTTTTAGACTTTTAGATCATGTCCTGCCCAAAATTGCCGAACCTCTGATTCAAACTGGACCAAAGAAAGGGCTTGGCCTTTTCCTGATGGCCTTGGGAAGAATCGCTGCATAGCAATAAACAATTCTAACATAATAGTAATATCAATCATGATCATCGTCGTCGTCGTCGTCGTCGTCGTCGTCGTCATCATCATCATCATCATCATCATCATCAGTTGACATTTGACATTTGACATTTGAGCGAATGATTTGGTCTGATTTGGTCTGATTTGTAGATCAAAACCCGGGTAGATTCTCCCTACATAGCATCACTTGAGGGAAAGCCAGCTGGGAAGGTACAGGGAGAAGGAGGAAGGAGTGGTGAAAGAGCGGGGTGTGGTGAAAGAGAGGTGAAATTGGGAGATACAAAGTCGAGAGTAGGTCTGATGCTGTCCCAGAGAATATTGGGCCACAGCACACCTCCACAAAAAACCGGCTGGAGGGGGAGCGAGTTAACATTAGTTACCCTCTGGCAAACTAAGATAAACTATACAATGGCCATGTTCCAGTTCGCAAACTGTTAGTTTACCAGAAGGTATACCATCAAACATCCTAATAACTCCCATACCCTCTGGTAAACTAACATAACTATGGGAAATCACCATTTTTCATGGGAAAATTCACTATTTCTATGGCCATTTTCAATAGCTATGTTAGTTTACCAGAGGGTAAATCCCGATGAAAATCCCATGGAAAATTCAGGTGCCAGGCCCTGGCCTCCTCAGCACTCCGACTCCGCGCCGACAACATGGCCGCGGCCGCACCACCGCTGCCCGCCTGGAGAATTCGCCCATCGTTTTCTGGGGAAAAGACTCGTAAAACCCTGGGACTGTCATGGGGAAAATGGATGAAAATGGGATTTTCATGGGATTTAATGGAGATTTCCATGAATTTTATAGGGGATTATAATGGGCCAAACGAAGGGATGAATTAAAACAACCCGGCAATGCTCCGAAATATGTGTTATCCCCTACTCAACCATGGTTTCTGGCAGGTGTTGAATTTGAACGAGGGAAGGGGTTATATGGGAAAATCATCTATCGTGGGAAATTTGAGTATTTGCTATCAGCTGGAGGATGTGCCTTTGATGTAAAATATACATATATATATATATATATATACATGTATACATCTATACATGTATGTATTTTATATATAATATACATGTATTACAAGAAAGATACCTCATAGGATCAGCTGATGGAAAAATCATCTAATTAATCCCATCTATCAATGGGGGCATTCACCCAAAGGAGTTTTCCACAGGGGAAACTCATCCGTAGACCATGGGAGAAAAATGGGTACCCCCCGGCAGCGGCACCACGTGGCCAAAGCTTGCGCGGGCCGTGCGAGAGCCTCAGCAAAAGACGGGGGTGACATGGAGTGAGGCAACAAGAATGGGAGGAGTTTAACAAAAGAGAATGGGGACTAAACAATGTGTTAAATGGAGATATACTGAATAGGATATCATGGGAGATACAAATGGGAGATACCTAAAATTTAGACTTAGATTGAACTAGTTGCTAAATGTCAATGTAAGATTTAAGAAAGAGAGAATTTCAACCCACGTGAATTAAGGATTTAATTATATACAAAAGTGACGTATCTCAACTTTCACCTTGGGCGCATGCTAATGGCAACTGCTCAGATGCATGGTGGCTCTGTGCTCGTGGAACTGCACCAGTAAAAATGAGGGATTCAAACCCACTTGTGCTTATAAACATGAGGCTCTTGCAGGTTCAAACCAGCAAAACTTGGATTAAAACATACAAAGCTAAGGATTCTTAGAAACCATACTGAGGATTCGCTTCCAGACTTGGTTTAGAAGAATATGCAAATGAATGGTGAAAATTGGGCACCCTGAAAATCTAGCAGTTGAATATGACTGGAACAGGCTAATGTGCTGCTAATGTGAACCAGTGGAAAAATATGAAAATGGCATGGCTCCAGTGAAATCAAAGTGATTCGGAGATGATTTCCACCGCGAGTTGAACCAAATCCACTCAATTCCACGAGCCTTCAGGTTCTCGTTGCTCGCCCTGCATGGAAAAGTGCTGGTCTGCACATCCCTTTTCCAAATGAGGGAAGCAAAACTAGGGCCTTTCTTGGATGTTCACTGATGTGCACCCACCCGTTTTAGAAGTGTGAAACCACTCTAAACAAGCCACTCGTTCTGTGATGCATGATGCTATCGTCTGTTTATGGGGCCTAAAATAGTCGCAGCTTCCTGTCCAAACAGCTTTGAAAGTAAAGAATATTTCGTTTCGCGGTTCACGAGACTGTTGACTCTTCGTGTTTCAGGAAGCGACCAAACTCCCGTCCTCCAGAGCAGCAAGAGCACGATCCAGCAAACCTCAAACAGAAAGAGTGGTTCAAACAGCGGAGAGAATCATCTCAAGGGGACGAGGCAAAAATCCACCGAATATCAAATCCTGGCTCGCTCAGGAGACCCTGGGACATTCAATGCTTTCCAGTACCAGCTACCTTTCTCGTTGCCCGATGTTGACCTCTTCCCATTGGGTATTTTCGAGAATATCAAATCCCAACCATCTGCTCTTGATCTCATCATGTTGCGGCTGAAAAGTTCATGTTCTTTGTTTTAAACATGTTTAAACTGGCATTTGTGTGGCTGACATCCCCACTCTTCTTGCTTGAATCCCATTTCAGTTGGTTGTAAACCAACAATGAAATAGGTTCGCTGTTGAATCCCCTTTCTGGATCCTCAGAAATCCCACGTCAGGTGGTTTTCTCATTAACATTTCTCCTACTTGATCCATTGATTCCTTTGTCATTTATTTTCGTCAGATACTAAGATCCCCAATTGCCTCTGGTTTTGTTGTTTGAAGTTCTTCCTTTAAACATTTCCAGAAATGCATAGAAATCCCCGTTTCCTCCATGGCGTAACCGGCGTAACCCATCCCCGGTCATTCGCAGCGCCGCCGCGTGGCTCAGGGCTTTCTTGCGATCGCGGCTCTTGCCGCTTAAGGCCACAGCAGCAGAGCAAATCCACCTGGGGCGCTTTGATGATAACGGCTCGTTCATCAACAACCTGAATTTTCCCAGGGTGTAATGTATATGTAACCATCAACAACATGCTTTTATATATGTATAATATGTGTATGTATATATATATATAATATGGATATGTATAACCGCAATATAACCATATGTCAGAAGTTATAACTATCAAGTGGACAATAGTACTTGATTAAGGTCCTATTGACCATCAACAACCACTAGGCCAAGGGCATATCATTATTGGAACGGTCACCTTTGGGTGGGTCGCTCCCAGACGCAAGAGGGGGGAAGAATGGCTAGATAGAGAGGCAAAATGTCCTATTGACCATCATGTGCTGGAGAAACCTTGATGGATGGGGCGGTTTGCTTGATGAAACACATGGGAATTGATTAAATAAGGCAGGAAAAGAAAAATGGGGAAGTGATGGATGCTTGGGAAGTCTCACTCTCATCCCATAATAACGGATCTGAATGGATCGTACTGATAATTAGTATGTCAATCCGCATCAGCAGGCCCCCTGACAATGTAATTCGCACTGCTTGAGACGCAGGAGCCAGTTGCGCCGCCTTCCAGCGGGGGCAGGCTGGGGGTAACACTAGGACTGGAGAAGTCTGAAGATTTCAAAGACGTCCAAGAATTTGGTGCCAAAATTCAGAACACAAGCATCACCATCACCATCACCACCACCACCACCAGCACCAGCACCACCACCAGCATCAGCACCAGCATCATCATCATCATCATCATCATCATCATCATCATCATCATCATCATCTTGAAATGTGAAATTTGAGCGAATTATGAGGTCTGATTTGGTATGATTTGGTTGTAGATCAAAACCCTGGTGGATTTCTCATTAAGCAATGGTCCATGCGTACTGACCCATCTTCATTTCAGTTCTTCTTGGCAGCTGGCAACTTCAGCGCGCCTCCTTCAGATGAAGTTGCGCTTGCATGAAATGTGGCTCAGAGCCCGTCATTAACAATGCCTCAGCTGAAGCTAGTTTATTTGTCGCTGGATTGACGTCAGGGAAAATCTACAGTATCCAAGAAACTAACCATAGGTTTTACCATCCAAACAATGGGGAGTAGCCCCTAGAACCTCAAGTTTTCTATGGAAAAGATTCGCCTCATCCCGTCCATGGTAATCATTAATCATGCTTACAAACATATGTCTATGGGGCAAGTCAGTGGGTACCCCTGAAACAATCAAAACATACCAAAAGAAAATACCACTAAATATGTTTGACTAATTGAAGAATCTGGGTAAATTATGATATTTCACTCATCTGACAAGTTCGGCTACCCATCTTCTGATCATCCAGCCACACCCTCTGACAAGTTCGGCTATTTTGGGTTAGCTACCCCAGCTCAGCATCATTCCAGTGAGGTCTGCCTTAATCTCAGGTCCAGAGATCATTGCTGTTCTGCAGTCCAGTGGCTCCCAGAATGGCATGAGCCGCCATTCGCGTTGGCTCGTGGTAGTCCAGGGATGCTTTCAGATATACCACTGCCTCCAAGATGAGTTTTCCAACAAGAGTCAGCCCCCAGAATTGCCACAGCTATGGGGAAAATTATGATAAGGCTGATAAGGCGCAGGATGGGGTACCCTATTTTCAGACAAACCTTGGGAGCCGTGACCCACCAGTTGCCCCCACCTCTTGATGTCGTTGCTGTTCTATGAGGATCTTGCCGTACCAAAAGAACGCCAAGCCATCCTTCAACGGTCGGGAACACCATGGGAGAAATCCCGACAACTTTCAAGTAAAACAACTGCCAGTCCAAGCTGCCAAGCTGATTGTGTTGTGGATACTCCTTGATTTTCACGGACCAATCACTTTCGTATTCGCAAGGTCATGTCCGTTTCGTAAAATGGTTTGGTTTACCTCGCAGAGATGCGCAGGAATTCCCGATGGAAAACCAGCAATTAAAAACGATCAGTCCATCTCAAGCACCAGAATTTTCCATCCCTTCTCCAGGTCAACTGGGTCTGTCTCAAACATGGCTTCCCCATATCGCCGTATGGTTTGGACAATCATGTTCTCCATTGTCAATGTGTTAATTGCCATAGAACGGGGCCCCATCCCTCATTTTGAGACAAAACCGCAATGCATTTGGTTCTTTTAAAGGACATTAGGACTACACGATTATTACTAATTGGTCTCAACTTTTCAGTGGTTTAACAAATTAAACACACATCTTCCAGACAAACCAAGTGGTTAAAAACCGTTGAATCACCATATGTCCAACATTATCCAACCAACTACCGTACAAAAACCTCATCTGTTCAGCCTCTGGTTCCAGCTCGAGGACCTCCAAAAAGTCGCTTCCTGGCAAGGGGAAAAAAACGACAGGGCGCCATGAAGTCAAAATATTGGGAGATTTAGGCAGTTACTTAAGTGTTCATAACTCTTCAAAATATGGCTGAGACGATTTAATCTCGAAGAATATTTAGTTGGTTGATAAGTGCTTATAAGTCCTCCCCTTTTTGAAGAACCCACGGTATGACACAAGAATAGAGATGGAACTAATGGCCATGAGGGTTTGACCAGGACCCTTTCTTTTCGAGGTGGACAATTTGGACTGAGCCGTTTATTGGAAGAATATGGGACTATGGGGAATCCCTCATATAGACCCATTGGTTTGAAAGTGACATCAGAGATGTATTAAGTGTTTTCTCTCTTTTTGGGATTGACAGAGTTGACAGGTTCAAAACAGGTGAAGTGGCGTAACCGATGCTAGTGAGGAATATGTCCAATTATTGTGAGTGGTGGCTCCTTAGAATAGCACAACAGCGCACTGGTCAAGGAAATCCTCTAGCAGTGACCAGAAGGGTTTCAGTCCTACTTCTCAACTACTGGCGTGTCATGCAAATTCAGTATATCCCAACTATATCCATGGTATATCCATTGTATATCCATAATTTGCCTTCCTAAAAAGTGATAATTTTCAGACAGACCCGTATGGCTGATATATCAATTTGATCAACCCAACCCCCGGATCGATTTCATCAACCCAACCGATCGTCTGGTGGTATCTCAGTTTTGAACAACACTTAAATGCTGTGGGAACCAAAATCCTTGACCCCCGCCCAAAGTTCACTTCACAGTCTAACTGATTGAGTCGAAATCATTAATTCTAGTTAATTCTCCCAAACCACTAAATGTTGATCAATGTGTATCTTCATCATGAAATCCATATGAATCATCCATGTGTCGGTCCCATTTGCTCCGATCCCTTACCCGCTTAAGAAGTCGCCATCCAATTCATAAATATCATAGCTGGTCATGTCAAACACAGTGTTTCTGATAGTTTTGGCTCCTTGTCCAATGACTAAACCCGTTCCAACCCAGAAATTTGGACGATCTAATACCGATACCCAATTATTTCTAGAATAGATTCACATATCTTTTCAACAAATCCCCATCCAATCAAAATAGGTCTTGGATATCTTAGATACCTCAAATCTATGTCAGACATCTTCGATCCATCTTAGATAGGATCTATCTCAGATATCTTAGATATAAATCTCAAATATCCTAGACATCAATTTAGATCACTTTAGAGATGTTAGATCACTTTAGATACCAATCCACTAAGCCACCACCTGGGCGCCATGGGCTCCCCCACCCGCCGCTTCCAGATTCCCCATGAGTCGCAAGACCAGGGCGCGGCGCATCAGCAGGTCCACCAAAAAGGCCCTGAAACGACGAGGAGCCCAGGGCCCAGGAATGCCATGGTTGGAACTGATGCACAGCAAAAGTGTGCCTTAAAATGGCGGAAAATAAAACTGGGATTACATAGGGATTTTTTGGGAATACTCCACTAAAGTGTGTTAAAGCAAATGAAAATGAACATAATTCAACGATGATCAGAATAGTCAATAGTCATCATTAGAATAATGATATTGGTTGTGGTTGTGGTTGTGGATTTGCCTATGGTTCCAATATGGTCAAGAGGTTTTAAGAAACTGATGGCTAACTCAAAAGTCTTACTGTAAATGATGATTATGGTTATAGTATGGCTACTATAGTTTGTGAACATCCGCAAATGGCGAGTCATTTTGAAACACCCAAGATGATCAACCAAGAAGGCTCAGAGATCTTCGTTTGGCCTCCCCTTCTGCAAGGGTTCAGCTCCAGAATTCACAGCCCCGAAAAGATTAAAAAAGAACCCTCATGTTTTCCCTACCTGTTCATAGATTGTGACTTTCTCAGGTTTGGAGAGCCCCACAAGTCATAGAACAAGGTTGTGAGGCAAAAAATAAGAAACGTCATCACCACCACCCTGATCACGATTGTTTTCCATCCCGTCACTACTATGTATTACAATTGTCTATGTGTGTTTTTCCGAAACAAAATGTTTGTTGTAAATAGTCATAGTGAATTGTCCCAACAATTCTCTCCAATATTTTATACCTACTAGCAAACTAATCACAAAATCATGATGGTGACAATAACGACAATAATAATGTTGACAACAATATAGTAATCACAGCAACCATCCGAACAACAATGGTAATAAGCATAATAACAACAAGAAATATAAACAGTGTGTAATAGTAGTATATACTACTACTACTACAGTGATAGTGACTACTGTGTGATACTAAAGTGATAGTATAGAAAAATGCGAGTATCAATTATAGCAGTATAAGATAAGAACATCAAATATACAATGATTATATCATAGTATTGAGATAATGATAGTGATATTAGTATAAGATCATGGTTGTTCACTATCATTATACTAATATAGTGATAGTGACCCCCGCCTCAGCTCTCTGGGCTCGGCCAGCAACTGATCCTCACCTTGCCTGGCTCGACCGTTGCTTTTGCTCGCCCAGGGGGCATATTATGGAGGGATTCTCATAGGATTGTATGGAGATTATATAGGGATTATGCGGGAATTGTAATGGGATGTTTATGGGGAAACCCATTGAAGATTCAGTGGATTGGTTGACGGGAAAATCTTAACCGGCAACAGAAGTTTTTCCTGTGAAATATGGGGGTGTTCCGATTTCAATGTTCCCACCAATCCATTGACCAACCCTATGTTGTGGGGATGTCCTAAAAATATGAATGAGAATGTGGATTATTGACAAATTGACAATAGTGGGATATACGCTCTAGACAACAATTTTAGGGCGTTGTGCAAGAATTGTGGATATGGCCATGAAATAGTGAGGAACATATTAATGTTTAAACACGTGTTAAGCCCCATGTTTGGCGGTTCACCCAAAAATGGCGATAAATTGGGCCCTAAGGTCTAAGCATTCAGACTTTTCTGGGAGAAGGAAGTGTTCTTTTCCCCTAAGATCTATTTCCTGCTCACATACCCTCTGGTAATTTAATGTAGCTATTGAAAATGGCTATTTATAATTGATTTTCCCATGAAAAATGGTGATTCTCCATACAAGTAGTTATGTTAGTTTACCAGAGGGTAACAACAAGCTCGCCCCCCGCCCGATCCCTCAGGCTTCTCCGGAGCCTATGAGCGCTGTCACCGTTGGAGTGCTTCGAAGGGCTGTCCCTCAGTCAAAACCCAGTCCTTTTGAGATGATTGATGATTGTTGAGTGCGGTCGAATGCTTTCCCCCTACTCATTACGTAGATCCACGAAGAAGAAATAGGGGAACAATAAGAGCCTGAGTCTGAGATTTTGTCCCTGTATTGTCAATTGATTGTTGATTTGCGAACAAGAAATGCATACCAGGGAGATCACGTAACTTGACTGGTTACTCTATTCGTAGTACATCCCGTCTGCATCCCCAAATATCCCAAACCCCATGTTCTGTTGATTGATATAGTCAAACATCATCAAGCATCCCTATGTTTACTGCCCAAATCCCAAGCGTTTCTGGCTTATCAAGATGTATCCACCATGTTTACTCATTGCAACAAATCAATTCGATCAATCCACATGAAATCACGAATAAGTCTCCATCTCAAGCCATATAAAAATCCACATTTCTATCCCAAATGGCCTTGGTCTTTTTCACCATTTTTTGGGTGGATCCATCCACCCGAAAACATGGACATCCCCACTGCGGCTGCGACATGTCCGTCCCCGGAAGCACGCGGGCGGAGTTCTCGCCATCGCCATCTGAAGCCAAGCGGAAATGGCAAGGGGAGGATTTCATCAGGAAATGGAGATTGAAGATTGAAGTTCGGAACATGTGGATGTAAGCATCAAACTTGAGGATTTCATCAGATTTTTTTTCAGCATTCCAACCGTCAAACTTGTGGATTTCACAAAAAAGAATGGGGACTTGACCAACAAACATTTGGATTTAAGTTCACCCAGCAAAAATGAAGCTGTTTGACCAACAATTTAGGGATGGCCAGAGGGGGCCTAGGTCTTCAGACCTGGTTTGGTTCAACCAACAGTGATTTTGAACACTGCTGAAATGGGGAGGTCACCACCTGCGGCTGATAAATCTCAAGATCCAAGCATTGCTAGACTGCTGGGGGACCAATGCCATAGTTGGTTTCAACAATGATTTTTTTAAGAATGCCCTTCAACCTTCCCCAAACTCCTGCAGCTGAGATGGTGGATATCATAATTTACTAAAATAGACCATCTCCAAACCATGTCCACATGTGTCCCTCAAGCCACCTCTGGTTTCCGGCTGCAACTTCACGTCCTTGGAAAGTTATGATGCCCAAAGGGCAGGAGGGCATGTCCATCCCAATTTGATTCACCTTTTTTGGGACAGACCCATATCATTTGAATCAAAACCGTTGATGGTTGAATTTCCATGTTTGTTAGTTGGATCCCTGTTTCAAATGATTAAATCCTCAAATTTGATGATTAGGTTGTTGGTTAAATCATTTTAAATACGATTTTATTTTGGTTAATTACTGTATATCATGTTATCACCCAGTTTGATGATTAACTCCACCATTTCTTGTTATTGTTGCTCGAATCGCAATTTTTCTGGGTCAAATCCCATGAATTTTCCAAACGAATGCCACACTTCTTCGCCTCTTCGGGTTCTTCTTGTTCTCCACCCTGATCTTGTTGTTCCAGCTGATGCTCCATAGCCTGTTCGTCTGCACAAAAAAACTTCGATGTTTTGATATGTTGAACCCTTTAAGCGGGGAAAGTGAGGTCTTAATCCATTGGATTTGGGGGCAGCCTATTTTCAAAAAAAAAACAATGTGCGTGCGTGTTTTGTTTCACAAAAAAAACAAGAAAGCAATAATTTGCGGACAAAATGTGTTGTTTTCAAGATGTCCTCATGTTGTATCCCTGTCTAATGAACTGTGCTTGGGATGGCGCCCCTTTGCGCGCCTGTGAGGTGTCGCTGATGCCACGGCTGTACTGGCGAAGAGCCTGGCTGCATGGCGAAAAAATTGGTTTAGTTACAGGAACAGCATATTTTGATGACCATTGGTTTATATAGGTCTTTACAAAAAAACATGCTAGTATCGTTTTTACTTATCATTGCTCCTCATATTTTGAAAGGATAACAATATCATAAGTATCTAATAGTATTGTTTTAGAAATTCCATTGCAACAACTGTATTTTGTGTTTTCTTTTCTATCCATGAATAGTGGTCCCAATGATAAAGATTGATGAATAGATATTACAATGGATCTAATGGATTCTTCATCAATGATACATATATTATTATATTATGTAATATCTATCCATTTGCTCCATTGTTCTCATATGTACAGTAGTCATCGTTTTAGATAGAGAAGTAAGGTCCTACCGAAAGAAGACAGCAACCTTTTAGCGATAAGGACAGCGAACTCGGTGGAAAATGGGAAGGTAGATCCCTTTCTTGGACATACCAAAATCTGCAGCCGAGACCCTGGAGTTTCATCTTTTGAATCAACTTGCTACTAGTCAAACTATCATTTGGAGCTATACATTCTGGAAATGCAACGGTTTGCTATGGAAAATGGCCCCTAGCTAGTTCGATGATTTACCCATTGAGATTTAAAAACGGTGTTTGAACCTATGATTCATGAAAACAAATAATTCACATTGATTTTTGCCCATTCAAACAATGGTGTTTAAAACAATTCACCCAGTTCGCTAATTCGATGATTTACCCACTAACAGTTTCTCAAAATGGCGGGTTTTTTTCCGAAAAACAAAAAAAAACTTTCAACCATTTTTCAGAGTCAAAATTTCGTACCCCAATACTTAGATGGTTAAGACCAAACATGAACATCCTTTAATCTGCGGTCCCAGATTGAAATTTTCACCCATCCCGAATCCCCAGCCTCCAAGAAATTGCCAAGGCCCCGCAACCTCAGCTCGGCTAGAGGCGGCTGCGCTGCGCTGAGCACCGATGTTTTTCTGTTTTTCCATCAGGTGTTTGAAAATGGAGGTGTACCATATGGTATACCTAGCAAAATGGCAGTTTGAGTAGGGAAAATGAGGGTTGAGGCCATCTTTTTGAAGGGTTTTAAGATCTTTTAATAGGTGGATGGCATCTCTTGGATTGTCTCCATTGGTGCATTGGGAAAGTCTAGAACCGGAAATCTTGGTAATTTTACCCCCAACATACAGGTTTCAACTAATTAGTGTGAGTCTTCCCATAACAACTCTGCAATGTTGGGATGAACCTCCAGCTAGACTACCTATGTTGATTTGAAGGGAGCTACAGGGCACCATCTGGTTTGATTAACACACACAAATCTATCCGCCGGACACATACTCAAAACCCAGGCCGAGTCTGGGAATAAATTGGGGAGCCAACAAAAAACCGTTGAAACTCGGCTGTTTCGAATGGGGAAACCATAAGAAACCGATAATTTCGAGGTACCCATGTTTTAGAAGCACCCAAATCATGGAATTTGCCAAATGGGGATTTCCCAAAATGGGGGTACCCCAAAAGGGATGGTTTATATAATGGAAAATCCTGTTAAAATGAACGATCCGCTCTCGATCCACTTGCAGAACGATCCGGTAACTTGATGTCCACGAGAAGTCGAAGCACTTGCTCTCCGCACGTCTGTCCATAAGACAAACCATTGGTCCATACGTATCTATGTGTCATAGGCATGGCATGGGAAATTCATCCAAGTCCAACAGAAATCACACTACAAGTCTGAACAGGCGCTGGACTTCGGGCCACTCCATTGCCAACTCCCAAGCTGCTGAATCAATTTCAACTCCAGCCGCAAGCAACAAGCGCAGAATTTCCAAGTTGCCATTGTCGATAGCCAGATGCAAAGCTGTTTCACCACTTCGATTTGCAAGGTTCTTCTCAGCACGAGCTATGAGCAATAATTGCACCATGTCCAGGTCCCCACTGAAAACTGCGTAATGCAGAGGTGTTTGGCCGTCTTCCATTCTACTGTTCCTTTCAGCACCTGCATCTAACAACAAGCGTGCTACTTCCAAGGAGCCCCTGCCGGCAGCCGTATGCAACGGTGTTTGGTCTCGCATCATAGCACTGTTCTTCTCGGCACCAGCATCTAGCAACAATTGCGCAACTTCCAACTGCCACATAGCAGCTGCCAGATGTAGAGCAGTTGCTCCATCTGATGTCTTACTGTTCGTGTCAGCACCGGCATCTAGGAGCAGTTTCAGAACTTCCGGATGCCCATTGAAGGCGGCACAATGCAAAGCCCTGCAGCCATCTTCTGCTGCTATTTCGAGGTCAGCACCCGACTCCAACAACAGCTCTATGCAGCTTGGGTTACCCGCCTCTGCCGCAAAGTGTAGTGCTGTCCAGCCATCGCGATCTCTTGCGTCCGGGTCTTGCGGTCGCTGGAGCATTTCCAGAACTTGTTCGACCTCATTCTGCGCGCAGGCAGAAATGAGTTTGGCATCTTCATGTTCCACAGATGGCCAAAAATCCAGAATCACAAGTTGCAATTCCAGTGGAGGATATATCTCTTCTTCATCACAAAGCTCACCCGCGCTTCCATGCAGAATTCGTTGTCTGAATCTAGAAACACCAAGTTGGTGAGAAAGGTACTTCTTCAGTCCAAGAATGGATCTGCCTTTCTGCATCATTTCATCCAACTTCTCAGCATCAAGAACTGCCACTTCTGTACCTGCCGCCGCTGAAGACACGTGCAGCATACTCCTTTTGGGGTCAGGGCAAAGACTTGAGCCACGAGACTGAGCCAATGGAAACATGCAAAAGACATAGGCTGGTTGGAGGATCCCACAATTTCATACAAATACAATCTTATATGGGTTTGTCTGAAAATGGGGTGTCCCAAAACCATTGGTTGACCATCATATTTCCCATTAAATGGTCATTTTGGGGGTGTACTCCATTTTGAGACAGATCCATACAATCGATCTGAAATGAGTGGGCTTATATAAATCATTCCAGACGTAAAAGAAATGTCATTTGTGAATGCTGATTTGTAAATATCTAAAGTACTTTCAACATGCTTCACACCAGCCATTCCGGAAGCCAGGCTTCGCGCGAATCAGCTAAGCCCCGACGCGCAACCAGGTGCACTGGCCTTGGGATCTGACAAGGGGTGGGGATACCCATTTTTTCGCCATTTGGATTGGGAAAAAAGGATGGAAACACATGGACAAACCATAGGATTTTAGATAAACCCATATCAACCACCATGGAAAAACGATGATACAAACCCAAAAAATCAAAGCGATCAATCGGATCAAGCTACCCATCATCATGGTTTAAAAATGCTAAAAGGCTGAAGTTTTTGTCTGAAAGGGTCTGAAATGATTGGCAACCTTTCTGCAAGTTCAAATTCGGGAACTTCAATGCACCAAGCATGTCCAAGGATAGACAAAGGCTAGCAGGGCCACGACTCATCTTGAAGAACTTGGCGGAAGTCTGAGCGAGCTCT
The DNA here is from genome assembly GCA_003297045.1 of Symbiodinium sp. clade C Y103. Classification (NCBI taxonomy): domain Eukaryota; class Dinophyceae; order Suessiales; family Symbiodiniaceae; genus Cladocopium; species Cladocopium sp. clade C. The sequence goes on along the minus strand of BGPT01000913.1, from coordinate 73,747 downwards.
CTCGAAATCTTGTACCTCACAATTCACACCCGATCCAATTGGCGGTCCGATTAGACAATCTTGGATCATACACAAATAAAAAATCCGAGATGATAAAAAATGTCCATCATTGTCCATCCTAATAATATCCACACTATCCATGAATGTCCATCCTAATGTTGTCAATCAACATATCCATCAGGATTCCACTACTATGCGTTGCCCGTCTCTCTTCCGTCGCCATCTCTTCGTGGGCGCCTTCAGGCACAGCTCACCGCGAGCGAGCAGAGCGGGCTTGAAGTTTGGGAAAAGGCCTCAGGGATGAACCCAGTTGGGGAAAGCTCAATCGAAAAACCCATGGGAGAACCCACTGGATTCTGCAACCCATGGCTGTTTGATGGTTTTTAATGTTCAGCTATGGCTATGTCTAGAAGAGACACCTTCACCACCTGAAGCAGCTGATGTCGAAGCTCCCTTTTCCAGTCCCGCCCCCGAGGACAAGCGACTCAAACAGCGATTCAAATAGCGGATGGCGCCATGCAGGTCGCCCGTGCGTTTCAAGGAGAGGGACATCAACACCTGGTGCTGGGAGATTTGGGCATCCCGTAAAGGCCATGGAAAAAATATGAACAAGTCATATCTGGCAAAACAAATCAGGCTGCAGAAACATGCAAAGGAATCCAAAGGTCGTGTACCATCAAGTATGACTTGCTGGAAAATCCAGCCATTTAGTTTGATTTAAAAAAAAACACACACAGCTATAAACCTCCATCTACAGTGAATTTCCCATCATGTTGTCCTATATCTTCCTATGATGTGTCCTTTGAAACCTCCATTTCGTGAGGGGATTTTCCATGGTTATACCACTGAGCCCTGGGCGTAGATGTTGCGGTTGAAGCCAGCATCCTGATCCGGAGAAACTGTTCTATTCAAAATGACATGGGAGGATAAACAATGATAAATATATGTGTATGTATATTTACACACATATATTCATACATAATTAGAATACATATATATAGTTATATATATATATATACTATATATATAGTTATATATATACTATATATATATATAGTTATATATATACTATATATATATATATAGTTATATATATACTATATATATACTATATATATATATATATATAGTTATTATATATAGTTATATATATACTATATATATAGTTATATATATATATATACTATATATATAGTTATTATATATAGTTATATGTGAATGACCACGACCCTTGTAACCCACGGTGTACAGGTCCTGGTAGATGTCCTTGATGTCCAGTCCAAAGCAACAGCACTCAGTTTTGTTCCTTCTGNTGTGAATGACCACGACCCTTGTAACCCACGGTGTACAGGTCCTGGTAGATGTCCTTGATGTCCAGTCCAAAGCAACAGCACTCAGTTTTGTTCCTTCTGCGGAGCGGTGTATATCTTGAGCCAGAGCTCAAGTCGCTTGAGCCACCTGTTGGTAGCTTGAGCCACGGGCAGCGGGGCGATTGGAATGAGTACCTGCTGGACCCGTGAATTGACTCACACATGCTCCTATTGTACTGTACNGCGATTGGAATGAGTACCTGCTGGACCCGTGAATTGACTCACACATGCTCCTATTGTACTGTACTTACCTGGTCACACCTGGCCTGCATGTTGTTCACATTATATATATAGTTATATATATAGTTATATATATAGTTATATATATATATATAGTTATATATATAGTTATATATATATATACAGTACATAGTTATATATACAGTCTACAGTATACATAGATCCCATTTGGATCCATTTGGCATAACATCTAACATAAATGTCAACAAATTTCAACAATCAACCATCATAAACCACAGGAAGTTAGCGTGACCTTCCAAAATAGCCACGTGATCGTGGCTTCTGTTCGCCTTCTGGACGACGTCAGCGAAGTCTCTTTGGGCTCGCTCCTGACGGGTCATCTCGGTACTCCAAGAAATACTGGTGGAAAACGAGTGACATCAATGGATATCAATGGATATCAATGGATATCAATGGATATCAATATCAATAGATATCTGATATATCACCATCCAAGACTATCCTAAATCCAATGAAACAATCCCTATGAAACATCTTTGGACTTCCACCGCCCACCTCCTCTCCCAGGGCTAAGTAGCAAAAGCCCCTGGAGACTAAGGCCTGTCGATCCGGAGAGGGACAGCCCGTTGCGGCGGCCCCATCCGGACATGTTCGCAGTTTTAATATAGGATCCAAAAAAAATAAGGGAATAACTTGGGACAAAACTATAATCAAACTGACCAAACATTGCTGTCAACAATATAACTGCAGATATTGATACACCCCTCAAACCCAACAAAACTCTGTGTGTGTTTGGATGCTCTGGGATACGTACAGCGTCAAAAAGACATGAAATGGAATTCATGTGAATCATCTAGCGGCCCACTTCAACCCTTCCAGTTTTGACTCCGCCGTCTTCAACGCGAAACTTACAGGAAACCAGGCTTTTCACCACAGCTCTTTCCTGCCATATTTCCCAGCAAAAGCTTATGTGCCCTATCTTATTTATAATTCTATAATTCTCTATGTGATTGTATGAAAATAGGCTGTCCCCCAAAAAGATCGATTCATCATCGTTTTCCCTCTTTAAAAATGCTAGGGCCGGGGCGTTCTCCCCCATTTTTCAAGCCACCCAGCTACAAATCCACCCCAGAAGCCGGATCGGCAGCATCGGTGGCCTGGAGAAAGCCAGGTCGTAAGTCTAAGGCCATGCAGAAGTGCTGGGTGGCTTTCTCGTAGTCCCCCTCCTGCATCTTTTGCCTGCCCCATTCGACCTCACCGAAGATAGCTGGGTGGCTCGGTGCTGCTGAACAACCCAAATAGAGGAAAGTGTGATGAAAGTCCCAAGGAGAGAGTCGCATCTGAAAACAGGTGAAAGCATGAACCAGGTTCAAAAACATCCTGGCTGGAAATCATTGGAAATCCATAAAAGCCAACCGTTGCAAGCAGGCTCAAAACCATTTTACCGAGTGTTACCTTTTTCAAAACCTGGTTATGGTGTGTAAACGGCACTTGCTCATCCAATCAAACACCCCTTGGTGCGGAAATGGCCTCAAAAACCTCCCGGCCTTTGAGACATGGCAAATATAGCAACCTCCAATGATCATCATGAATCTGAGATCCAAAAAAATTGAGAGAACGGAAAAGGATGAGTCTGAGTGTGTCTGAAAGTGGGGTAACTAACTGCAATTACCCCAAATTACCTGTGGATTATAATAAAATGCCAGAACTTGAGGGCCCTGCACTGGCCAACTCCCCTAGCCCTCCACTATAAATAAGCCGAGTCACGACAGCAGTCAGGTCGCGCTTCACGCTGTCAACGATGAAAGGCATCCAGCGATCTTCACTGGAGCCTCCGTGAAAAGGTCATGGGCCCGACAAAGGCATGGCCGGGGCCGCGATTCAGAAAAGTCTGACCCCTTCTGAACCCAAGAAGTTCATCAAGTTGAACGCTGAAGCGGCTGAGAAAAAAGAGCTTCTTCCTAAAGAATCCTAAAGATGTGGCTTTGAATCTGACGCTTCTAGGTGCTTGAAGAATCCACTCCCGTATCAGGCTCTACATGCTATGTCCGGCTGCGGCTTTTGTGGTTGTAGGCTATATTACTCTCCATCTAGGGTGATACTGGAGCCAGGAGTTCAAAGATCCACCATTGCCTGATGACAACTCAATGAGTTGATGCATCACATCAGTGGAGTTTGACTCAAAAATCTCAAAGCAAAGATATTGGAACATGGCAATAGGCCGTGAATCTACCAGCCACCTACACGTTTGCCGGTTTCTGATGTTTTTATTGTTCCCCTTAAAATCCCTTAAAACAGTGTTTGAAACGCAACGCACCTGCTTTTACTGGACGAAGCTGAGCATGTCACTCTTTATACACTGGCCCTCTTGGCGAGAGACGAGGATTGTCTGGTGAAAATCTGTTCCACATGGGCTGAGGAGGAGGGGTGGCTGCTAGACATCCAAAGCATCATTGTTGAAGAGGTGTCCTGAAACCAAGAACAGTTCCTGGCGGTTTCTGAATGTTGGAATCCTGGCCTTGAAAATAGGCGGCAAATCCAGTGATCATCACTTTCCCCATCAAAATGGGCATAAACGAGGGGGTCTGAAGGGTGATGAATCGACAAAAAACTTCTTGTGGAAGTGAAACCTCGACGCATGTTCCCTTGCAAGCTGCAGGCGCGACCTGGAATTCCGCAGCGACAAAAACTAATTTTCTGGCGGGAATCTCCATGGATGTGCCTGAAGAATCTTGAAGATAAGTGATTTGCATCCAATCTGTATCACAAGTTTGGATGAAATATGATGAACCGTGATGGAACCAGTGGATTTGGGCTGTTCCCTGGTGACATCCGGTTTTCATCCGTATACATCCGTATACCCCATCTTGAACCAAATCCCGCATGGCTATGTCACCAGTGCCACAGCCGTGCTTGCGCGGGTCCAGGCGTCAGTCATCAGCCTCAGCTGGTTTTCCACCTGACACCATCTGGTCGAACCTGGGACCGGCCGGTGACATCCCGGAACTGGCCGGCCAAAGGGCAAAACACCAAGGGCCCGGGAAAACCGAGATAAAAAAAATGACATATGGATACATATGGCAAAAAAAAAGACAGGGAAAATCAAGATCAAATCATCAAACCTAGTGTGATTCCAAGAAGCAACGGAAAAATCTGGAGGCAGCTGAGGGCTCCTGCATATCATTTTTCCATTTGCCCCCTGGCGAGCTACCTCGCCTGGCAATTTTGTTCAGTTCCTGGTGCCTTTCTTCCAAATCAGAGATGAAATCCAACACACTTGCAGAACATGGGTATGTCTGAAAATGGAGCGTATACCCCCATTTTGACATATCTCTAGCCATGTAAATAGGGAAAATATTGGCAAAATGATGGCTCATCCATTGGAATTGGGGGGTCCCCTCTTTTAAAAACAAATCGTGCCAAACCAATAGAACTTGGGAACTGATCCTCCTGTCAACTCGCGGAGCCTCGCCGCGGGCGCAGCCTCTCCTCGCCTCAAACCAGCTGAAGAGATCTGCTGAGGTCTGCACCATCCTACAGTGCTTCCCACCCTAGTCTCATTTAATGTGGGTAAAACAATAATAAACCACCCATATTTTGATGGTTTATACCACCTATTTATGGTGATTTTGGGGATGGTTTATTATTGTTTTTCCCACATTATTCTAATACCCCTCCAATACCACCCAGTGATTTGCCGGTTGAAGCAGTGATCCGCAGACGAATCAAGACCTCTTTTGATCGCCGAACTGACGTTGTTTACTACAGTCAAGTCATATCAAACAAACATGATCAAACTATGCCAAATTCTCCCAAAAAAGATCTGGGGAAGCAACCTGGCCCCTGGCCAATTCCCCAACAAAAATCTGCCTGTCATCATGCTCGCTGTAGTTGCGCGCCAGCGGGACGCCAGTGAGCTTTTCGGCCTGCGGGGGCCAAGGCTTCGGACCCGCCGGTGAGACGAGGCCAAGATGGAACTTACTTATAGCAACTCCCAAATATAGTTGAAAAAACATAGATGGAAACCATTGGAAACCATTGGAAACCATAGGAACCTACTATACTTCTAGGTTTAACAAAGAAGTTGGAAACCATTGAAAATGTAGATACTGTGGGGGAAAACATCATGGTACTACCATCCTGAAAAAGTTGTTCTTTCTTTGGGGGTTGCCAGCTATGACTATACATTCTTGGTATTGGTCATATCTGTTCGTGACCCGTAAACAAGGAGCAAGTGCACACCGCCAGCATGATGGCCAAAGTCACCCGCTGCACCAAAGGCTCTTTTCTTCTCGGCCAGCACTTCTGGTCGCCGAATCCATCCACGCAGTTTCACTTTTTGAAGCCTTCAAGGCTTTCAAGTTTCCTTTATGATCCTTTTTGATTGCCGTGGCATGTGGCCCTTTACATCCGGAACTTTCGCTGACATGTCTGGGCAAGACATGTCACGGGAAAAAGAAGCCTCAATCCACCTGGAAAAATATAGTGCATCCTTCCTCCGGTTGGTGGTTTCAACCACTTCAAAGCATGAATGTCATTTGCGGATCATTATCCCAATTCAGGAGGCTCTCATAGCTATATCTGGAGGGGGGTTCTCCCTATGTGTTTCCCCATCAGGAAACGACCAATGACTTGGATGATTTTGGGATCCACCAGTTTTGGAAACCTCCATCAACCACTTACATAGCCTTGGAATTTACCTTCATGAATCACTAACATCATTCACCATATCTGAAACCCACCAAGCACTTGTCTTCACCATGGCGCACAAAAGCGCAAGCGCTTTTAGCCCAGCCATGGCACCTCAGCAGGCTCCCAGAGATTTCTGGAGGTTCATTCCAAACACGAAAACATCTGTGATCATCTGTGGGTTTCCTAAAATGGGGGTACCCAAAAATGGATGGTTTATAATGGAAAATCCTATTAAAATGGATGATTTGGGGGTACCCGTATTTTAGGAAACCTCCAATCTGTGGGCAACTTGAATCTTGAATCTATGGATGTTCATCCACCAAACAAATATGTCACAATGCGGAACTTGACGTTTTTGACCCAAGCCCCAAATTTGCTTTGGCAACTGGATTGCGAGATCTTCAGGCGCGCCCAGGCAGCAACTTTTTGACGATTTCTGCAGTGGGCTGACTATGGCAGCCACGGCCAAAGTGTCTCTTGCGTACTGCTTCGTAGCCTTTAAGGTCTACTGACACGCACTCGAATGGGGTGGGCTCCTGGAAATTGGCACACCCTTCCGACTGCCCGTGTTGGAAGCAGACCTAAACCTGAAACGTCTCAAACAATGACCGTGCAATCACAGTCAGGTTAAGCAGGCTTTCGTTTTTGGGGGGTGAAACTCGGTTGAAAAAAACTTTCGGACTCTACGACAAAACGGGTTTCTCATCGTTCTCATCCCTGGGACTCATCGGACCTTGCCTGACTTGCTGCTGGTCCGGCCGTCCCTCTCCAGTGTGCCGTCCTTCAACTCGTAGGCTGGGGCAAAGCTGCCATCGGACCTTTTCAGGGCGGGGTTGGGCTGGGTATCTTTCACGCTGCCCAAGGATGTGAAGCCCTGGTCATAGAGCTCACAGTAGGGAAATCCAAACTGCCTCAAAAAGATCCAGACGTGATGATAGGACCACTTCATGATAGGATTGATCCGCATGAAGGCGGGCCATCCATCGGTTGAAGGGGTGAAGGCATCCACTCCCGTCATCCAGGGGTCCACTGAGCGCTGGCCCATCACCACGGCCTTCACGTTGTTGGCCACTAAGGATTCCATGCCCACCCGGAAGGACCGGTGCTCCACCGTCATCTCCAATTCCAGGCTGCGCACCGTCCAGGTGACCTCGAGGTGGGCTTTCTGAGGGATTTCATAGGGAAAAAAACACCAAATCCAGGGGATAAATCATGGTAAATCCTATGGTTCGATATAGGTGTTGCTTTGATAATGCTACTTTTGGGCATAGTTTGTTTATCGACGATGTCCAACCCAAGAAAATAGATATGCTTTTTTGGGGTGGTTTCTGTCAGTGACTAAAAAATTGGATCCAAGAACATGCACCAGTTCAAACCCTTTCTTTGAAGGGCCAAACCCCTCACAACTCATCCTCGAACCTTTGATGTCCGAAATTGTTCCAGGAATGCTCATCCCCATGTTGATTAAGGGCCAAACAATGCCAAACGCTCATCTCGCAGGTGTCCTTCCATTTTTTATCAGGCCAGGCCAAACTCCGCTAATCTCCCAGCGGCAAATCGCTCCCAAAGATGGAAACATACATTCCCTACCATAAAATTTGACGCCAAAATTGGTGCTCTATATTTTAACTGTCTTATCCCTTTTTCCGTGAATTCTTATCCTTCACCAGAGACATATTCCCATAATCGATTCCGGAGTCGTCGTGGATGTCCCAATGGAAAAATGAGCCAAACCATCAACAAATCCAAATTCTTATCCTTCACCAGGGACAAATCGCTTGACCCCAAAAAATGGATTATCATACTTCCCAAGATAGTGGCTAGTATAATCTCCTGTGATAATCAGCCATTTTTGGGATTTAGCACATCTTTTTCCATGAGTTCCCCTCTAAACTAACATCGCTATTCAAAATTGCCATTTAGTTCGTTCATTCCCCTAAAAATCGAAATGCTCCATTGTTACGTGAATTTAAAATGTGAATTTACCAGCGGGTTTCTCCATTCAGCGTCCCAGGGACAAATCGCTTGACCTTGCCAAACTCATCGCCCGAGTCGAAGAAGATCACCTGCGGCGTTACCGGCAGCTCTCCCTCGATGGCCAGCAGCACTGCCAGCCACAGATACAGCACCTGGCCACGGGCCACGAAAAGGGGCCCCCCTCGAGGGGGGTGATGGATGTGGTTGGGTATAGATATCCCATATAAATCCATTATGGTTCGCATCTCATGATGGAAGGTGAGAATTGAATTATGAGATTTGGTCAATTCTAAAGTGAAAATGAGTTTGGGGATTTTGCAATCAGTTTAAGGACTTTGTCGATGATGATGTCCCATACAACCATTAGAAAACAGGGCTTCCCAGCCGACTATGTTTGGATTGTCCCTGAACCAAGAAAGAGTGAACAATGCTGGGTTCCCGGCTGGGCTCAGGGTACAAAATACAGGGTATAGGATGGTATAGGGATATATGGAAAAAAAAAGTACTTCAGATGAACACAAAGAAACAAGGACGGAATGTAAACCACCTTGTTTTGAGGTGACGGCGTCAAAAGTCAAGAGACCTACTGTGGTTTGATGGTCAGCCGCTGCCCACCTATCTGATGAGTCCCCCTTTAATGGGTACAGTAGTATCCTATCAACCGTTGGGCTTCTGATCATCCCCACAAAAGGAAGGGGGAGCCTGTTGCCAACACTGTCAAACGTGGGCGTTTCTGAAAATTGAGGTAGCTCGAAACCAGTGGTTTCCTTATTAATTTGAAAATTACCACTCTTGAGGTTGTATCAAAGATTGGAACCCAAAAATCCCATGGTTCACCATCATTTTCCCCATTAGCATTGCCATAAATTTTGAGGACCAATCCATGCCATCAGACCAACCCCTCTCAAGGCCGAGCTTCAACGCATGCATCCTTGCCGCCGTTGAAGGACACCGTCAACTCCCCGATGTGAGGATAGAGGATCGCTCCGCGCCGGCAGATGCTGGACGACTCGAAAAGAACTGCTGCAAAAGTGTCATCCTGAGAGCACCAGTGTGGCCAGGGCGATTGGCCTACTGAGAAGGTAGAAGAAGAGGGAACATCCCTGGGTCGTCAGTAGATTTCCTCAATGAACATCACCTTTTTAGCATCCCCAAAATCAGGAATAGAAGGGTATGAGGAATTTGGAATTCCTGTGGTTAGGCGGGTTGTGGTTGGGTTTCTAGCATGATGAAAGGGCACTTTTTCCATGCGCTGCCTGCAACTGTGTGTGTTGGATTTCAAGGGTCTTGCAGTTGATCCTTCGGAACAGAATTGAACAACTGATCCTGCTGGACAGAAATGAACAGCCAACCTCAAACCTTTTTATGGTGGAACGGTGGAACTATGTATTCCAATCGAAGAGTTAAAAGCGAAAAGGATGCAAAAACGTTTGACACCGAGGGTCTTCTATTCCGAATTCCTGATGCAGTCGCTTTCTAAGAGCGGCCTCATCCTTTTCGCGCAGCACATCAGCTAAGCGGTGAATGGGGCGGCTACCAAAATGTCCCACTGCAAAACTCTGTCCGTCATCTACGTCATCCTCAAGAACAGCCCCCATGGGCTGTTAGTCATGGAGCCACGCAAGAGTCAAAGCCGCTAACTGTCCAGCCAAAAATTGCAGGATCCGAGCGCCAAGTCTTGTCTGAATCATTCAAACCTAGGAGAACAATATCCTGTGAACAGGCAAAAGGCACATTACTGCAGAACCTCAAGTCACTTGGTGCAAGACTATGGTACACCCCCCAAATACCAGTTGCACGGGGTTCTGAAGCTACTAACCATTTGCTACCCGGGTGGGTGGTTTCATCCCGTGGAAAAAACGATTGGTAGACGTAAAATTGGAGGCAAAACACAAAAAGCACCAACCAGACATGTCCCGAATGTTGTTGGTTATATTAGTTTTATTCCCAGGATTGGTTGTCTTTATGCACCCACATATTATATAACTCATAATTTGCTGGCATATTTCAAACCACCAACCACGACCTGCAGGGATCAGCAACAACCTCCACATTTTCTGAGTCCCCCGACAGAGGGGACCGACGTCCCAGCACCGGCATGTTTAGGATGGAGAATTTGTGTATGGCGACCCCATCCTAAAGCTATGCCGCAATACCTATTTGTGCTCTTGGATAATGATAGATGTACCCCCAGCAATGATTTCAACATTTCAAAGTCGGCTGCAGCCAAAAAGCCAGTGCACGAATACATATCGCAAGAGCATGCTGCAAAGCAATCAACCATGAATTGCCTACCGTTTGAGAGAAGAAAATTTCACATGCTCATTGTTAAATTCACATGTTTGCCCAAAATTCAAAATTCATCATATATCAATTAAAGTCAAAAAAACAAATATTTCTCAGATTTAATATAATACAGGTTTTCATAGGGTTTTCCCTACTAAAACCATTTAAACACCGCCATATCTCGGATCGCAGCACACATTTCCAGGTGCACCTCCAGGTCGGGATTTCTGCCATGTCCAGGCGCCTTGGCGATGGGGATGGCGTACTATCCGTTGATACCAGTGACTTTTGAATATGTTTGACATATTTGACACTTCCCCAGCTTGATGATCTCATGATTTTGCCATGTTATGCCATATTTCTGCATATGTTTTGCTTCGAGTGCGCTTTTACATAGTGTCGTTTGGTCATCAAAAGTTCTTCGGCATCCCGACCCATTTGGTGCGCTCGGCATCTCGACCGTTGAAGGCTCCAAAGTCCATACCTGGCTCCGTGGTTCCCGTGATATCTATATTATCTATAGTGAGTGGGTTGAACGAAAAGGAATCGATTAAAATGAACAATCATGATAAGTTATGACAATTGATAGTTCTCAAAAGTGGGTTCTCTAAATCCTGCCAGAAGATTGGTTTGACTTTTGCTGGAAGATATAGGACCATACAGGAGAAATAGGGTAAACTTTGGTACTGGACGCAAAAAAGAATGTTGACATATGTTGACATTGTGTCACTACTGACTACTTCCGTACAAAATGACAAAAATCTACAAAAATCATCAACAATCTAGACTTGGCGACTTCTCAGTACAGTCCAAAAACCAATACCCAAATCGTCAACCAATACCCGAAAGCTGCACCTCGATACTCGCCGCGGCCCCGTCGATTCTCGCGGCCGCGATCACCGCGATCGTTGTTCAGGGCACGGCTCGTGTGACCTTTGGACGACTGGGAGGCCATGGATGGAGGCCCTGGATGACATCATCAATCAATGGCATGGACCTTCGTGATTCATGATATTCATGATGCTGGGTCAATATGAGAGGATCAACCAGGAGAAAAATGAGAATCATCAAGAATTCACGAAACTGAAATAGGATCAAATAGGATCAAATAGGATCAAATAGGACGATTTTGGGATACTTACCCCCTACTCTCACCATCATTCCACTGACGTCGCAGTGAGGTCGTTGCAATCCCTCAGGCTGGCACCATAGTCACCAGGCGGCGCCCGTCCCATGGCATATGGCGGCGGATATGGGCCCCAGGGGCTGGCGCCATATGCGACCTAGGCAGGACCATGGAGAACCCACCTCCCCACAACTGGGGTGACTACAACTGGGATTACAAACTCGGTTACCCCAAGTCAATCTCCTGACTTTCTCCTGTCACAAAGCAGTTCGCAGGCTTGAGCTGCAGGCCGCATACCCAGGCATACCATACGGCATGGGATATGAACCTTGACACCAATGGGGGGGTGTTCGTTTGAGGATCATCCTGGAACATCCACGTCCCCGCTTGGCATGTCATGGGAATGAGCGAAGCCACGCCTGGCATGGGATGTGCTCTGCTATCGTCCCTTTTTCGCCGATCCCTACCTGCAGTGGAGTGGTCAAGGGGTCCTACACACTGACCAATCAAGTGTCGGCGGTTGAGAATACCTTCCGGCAATCCAACCGGACACTGCCAAAGCACCTCCTTCCACTGGTTAGTTTTCAGTCTATTCAATGTAGTATTCAAGGTGAATGAATTGCCAAGTTATTCATAGCTGGAGAGTTGGATGATTCTGCAGAAGTTATTCCAGTTAATTATATACCATAGCTGGATAGGATATGATAGGATATGGTGCTTCCATGATGGATTCAACCCATCCCTATGGCAGTCATGGGCCGCCCCACTTCGACTTCGGTCACGACGTTTCTTCTCTCTGCCTTTATCCAACGATCCAACTTCCAGAAGGCGTTCAATGAATTGATTCCACTGGACAATTTGTCAGAATCCCCAATAGTTTCTGTGTGTTTTTTCTCATCAAATATTGCGATGTCAGTTGTTGCATGTTGTTGCTTGACAGACTAGTTCCAAGGCCAAGCAGTTGCCCCAACACGATTCAAATTCTCAAACTGGTCCGTTCCACTTTCTGCCAACAGCCCCAGATTCAAGGAAGAAAGGCTTGATGCTCTCCCAAACTAGATGGAAGAGCGAAAGGAATTTGAAGCAGTTTAAGTTGGTCTAGAAATCCGTTTCTATCCATTTTTGGAACTTCTGCATGGATTGTTTGATAGTGCCAAGAACCAATCTGGGCCCAATATTGACATGAGATTTTGTGGCAATCTGAGAACGTTGCTCTTTCCTCGATCTTTGTCCTTCTTGCTCTTTCTCCTTAGATGTTTCAGACTGCTTCGAACCCCCCAAAAAAAGCTGGGCACTCCCCGAACAAATTGGATGATTCGGTTTTGGACCATCTTTTTCCTAACTTTTCCTAACTTTTCCCCTATCGTTTTGAGTGTTTGAGTACCTCAAGTGCTCCAAATCTGCTGATTTTGCCATATCAAAAAACCAGCTCGGTGGTCCCGACGGCTCGGACTCCTGCACAAGGTCAGCAGTGACATCCAGTTTTTGGGGAAATTTCTGGAAAATATCTGGGGGATTTTATTGAGATGTTCAATGAGGTTTATGTGGTTTTATGATTTATGAAGATTAATGTGGAAATCTATAGGATCTCATGGGGATTTATATGATAGTCTTTTCAGCATGTGTGTGCCATGGTCAATCATATTGATATGTTATATATAGTTTCTCCCAAAATAGGGTACCCGAAAACTGTGGTTTAGCATCATCTTCCTCATTCATGTGGCAATTTTGGGGTACACCGGTATACCCCATATTGTATTTTTGGAGGTTGGTTAAGGACTGATTACTTTCAGGGACAAACAAAAGCTACGTGCTTTTTGATGGCATGTACCAGCATTAATAGAGGGCCTTATAAATGTTGCCCTGAACCAAAGTCTGGGATAATTTCGGCGGAGAATTCCCTGAAGCAGATGGTGAACACCCACCAAAACTTGTTGGACCATCTGGATGTAACGCTTTGGCACGCCTCGTCCTCTTCCTCCTCCTCATCAGAGTCAGAGTCATCTTCGCTCTCTTCTTTGGCCTCTCAACATTCGGATCCCAACCATTTCACTAGCAGCAAGCCATGCCAAACCTCCACAAAAACCTGCTCTTCCAACTTGAAGCTCCCAGCGCGGCCGGCCTTCTTTTTTTTGGCTTTGCTACTGGTCTTTTTGACCTGAGCTTTGAGTCATCCTTCACCTCCATCTTGGAGACTAAAAGTCATTGAGTATCCACAAAATTGGATGGCTAAAGATCTTCAAGACAACAGCAACCCCCAAAAACATCTGAAAAGAAAATCACGCCTCCTAGCGTAGATTATAATAGTAATAAAATATTACGTTTCTATCTTTTTGGTGCTTCCTATACATAAACCTCACCAAGACCTGCAGGTACCGGTCCACACTAGTCTTCCGAATGTCCCCCCTTCCCATCTTCCTTTCCGCTGCGAAGCTCGGACCTCTACAGCCTTTTTTGTCTTTTTCTTATCTTTGGCAGTCGCCTCTCAAACATTCTTCAGCTTCGGCAGCAACATGCATTTTTTATCATTGAAAAGAACACAAAAACTACATCTAAGAGAAAATGTATGGATTCATGAAAACCACCAGGGGAAAAAAATTGTCATGGGACACACATCCCATGTTTGGTTTTCGTGGTACTCTTTCTGTGTGTGTGTGCTCCTAAGGACTCCATAACTCCATCAGCCGTGCCCTTCCCAGATCTACCAGCCTTGGAGACCTTCTTGGTCTTCCTATACCAGGTGGATCTCACAAAAGTGGAAAGGTAACAACAGAAAGACATAACCAGTGGGCTGATGGAGAAAATGTTTCAACTCACTCTGAAAAACAGAAACTGACACCACTGAACCCCCAAGACAAATCGGTTTAGAATCGAAGCACCAAGCGAGATGTTTCATGGGTGAGTTGATTCATGTGGAAGGCCCTAAGCCAAAAGCACTGCCCCTACCTCTGACAAATTTGTTCAAAATTCCACGTGTGGGAAAACCTGTTTCCAATAGCCAAAAAAAACCCTCTGTTTTTCCCCTCCAAACAAAGGCGGTCGAAAAACATCAAATTTTGATCCGTTCTCACCTGCAACTTTTGGAGGAAGAAGATTCTTCATCACCTGGGAAGCCGAAACGGCCCAAGAAATCCCAATGACGACCCAAAAAATGGATGGACCAACCAAATTTGGAAGGATTGACCCATCCAGTTTCTGGTAAATCTGGAGTTCTTGTTGGGGTTTACCTCTATTTTTTTGGAGGTATTCAGAAGATTTACATAGATTTGATCCATTCCGCTGTGGTAGAATCTTGGAAGACGAATGCTCTCGAATGCCTTCTGCACACGGTTTCAATCACTAATTGGAGAAGAAAATCGGCCCCAAGAATAAAATCCATTTGATTGCTGATTTTTACGAGCTACAATATATTGGATGCTGGAATATCCATTTGACCAAATATGGTCTGCTTGACACTCGGGATAAATGCCTGGCATGATTCCCAGAAATGGGTTAGAAGGCAAACTGATCCACACACCAGCCAGGGTCCGGGAAGCGTAACTTCATAGGGATAAGAATCAATAAGCCATTCCTGTCATAGCCAACTGATGATGTTTTGCCAGCGAAGTGGAGTTTCGTCAATGATGATACAGAATGACACAGGTACAATCAATAATGGATTCTGGATAGGATTTGATTCTCCAGCTGTGATCAGCCATCTCATATACCCACGGTCGGTGCTTCGTGCACCAATATGGGGTTGTCCAAAGTAAGGTGCTCCAAAACTGTCTGCGTCTTTAAGCAATCCATTTCAATAGGCAGAAACCAATGGTTGGGGTATCGAAATAGGGTGTCGTTAAATACGAAGCTTGGTTTGCTGCTAAGAAGGACCAGTCCGTTTGTGGCTCCTATATCTCAAATTGTGGCCAATACTGCACCTTGTGCTGTTGATCTACAACCGAGCCAGATCAACCATCATCAACCATCATCAGGGCCATTTTGACCCCACCACCTCCTTCCAAGCCCCAAAAATCTCACCGGGCTGCTGTCAGAGTCGCTCTCTGACTCGGTCGAAGACCTGGGCCAAGAAAATGGGAGTTGACCCGAAAAACCAACAGGTATGTTATGTTGTTCTTATTATTGTCATTGTCATTCTCACTATTATCATTGTTCATTCATTCTCATTTCGTTATCATCATCATCATCATCATCATCATCATCATCATCATCATCATCATCATCATCATCATCATCATCATCATCATCATCATTCCGTATTATTATCATTCAAATTACATCATGTGTTTATGTTAGTTATATCCATTGAGATCCAATAGTGGGGTACCCTATCTTTCTTTACATCACTGTTTACCACGGCTCATCAATCGCATCCCGCTAGTAAGAAATACCCTCATATTGGCCTCCAATGTGAATAGATTCACTACTAAATCAGTGTCTCTGGAGGTGTATTTACTATGAGGGGAAGGGATTCAGGAACGACCAAAAAGTGCTTTGGTACCCTCTGGTAATCAAATGTGGCAATGGAAAATCCCATATTTATCCATATTTGTAGATGATTTTCCCATTAAAACCTCCATTTAGTTCGGGGATTTCCCAGCTTGTCACGTTTGATGACACCGGAGGGTAGTTGAGAAGAATCCAGGAGCCACAAGACGATCCTCTGAGATGCCGGGCGACCGCTTCCTAGTCCGAAGGGGAACGTGGTGGATGGATCTTAAAGCTCGACACCATTTTGGGGGGCTGAAATCCAGAATTAGTTGCGAATGTATCAAGTGATATCAAGTCTTGCCAGCTATTTCAACGTCAGTCAGCAAAAAAAACCGTGGTACTAGGAATTTTGACCTATTTGAACATGTTGAGAATCAATGTGCAAATCCAAATTGGATTTGTCCAACTTCATCATGATGAATCCCCATGGAATCGGAATGTGGATCAATATTGTACGTTGACACCCCCAAAACAGAAACATAATTGGGGGGTGAAGCGGTCACTGCTCCGACCAAACTGGTAGCTGACTGGCAGCTGGCCTCCCCATGTGTCCGGCTCCTCCGAACTCCGGCTTTGAGCCAAGCGATTTTAGCTCACAACGCAAAATTCAGCAGGAGCCTTTGGAAAAGCCAAGGCTGATTTGGCAGTGGATCAAGAGCACTGCAAAAAATTGGTAGGCGAAAATGCCAAAATTTGACAGAATATCTCGAAGTGGTCTGTTCCGGAAACATCTTGGCGTCTCAGGGCATAAAAGCATCAACACCATTCAACACCCGCTTCGTTTTCTGCATTGAACCCCTCGCGGCACGACACTTTTCTCTGCGATTTCTTCAGATCAGTTGATCAACCGGAAAACCTGCCGCCTCCAGCTTTGCTGGCATCGGCTTTGGCGGCTAAAGCCTTGATCCTGGCTCTCTCCAAATGGACCGTGGAATATCTGTCTACGTTTGTCATTTTGGAGGCATACCCAACTGAATCCAACCCCAACCCCAACTTTCTCTTAAATCATACAATTTCCAACAAGAGTTCAGGAATGCTCCAGGATCTTGGCTGTGTTCTTTCTTTTTCGCAGCTGATGGCAGCTCAGTCCATGACTTCTTTCAGTGCTACTCCGACCACGAGCAGGACGAAGAGCACCCCGAAACCAACCGCGACCTTGCCGCCAACGTCACCCATAGGCATGAAATACCTCAGGAAGACGCTGCCAGGATATCCCTCATTGTGAAAGAGAATTCTTGCTGGTGCACAGGGCCGAAGACCCACTGGAAACTGCAGATCAGGCAAGCATGGGGTTAGCGTTTGACTTTGGAAATATGGATGCAACCATTTCCCTATGCCACGCAACCAGAAACTGTTCAGCTGCAACAGCCCAAAAGTGTGGCCACTACCAAGGGGAAGGTGACTCTTTTTGCATCCCGAGGACTCCGTGGAGTAAATGGTACCAAAGCCCAGGTAGAGAAAAAAGACCACCGCGGGCACGAAGAATGCATAGGGGTCACCTGGATTCAGACTCCAGTCACATTTTTCAAGAATCCCCCAGGCATGAATGTCGGTAAAGGCTGGAAACTTGAAAGATCTTGAAATTCTGGAAACCTCAACTTCCAAGATCCACAAATTATATGAAATTATAGGCCGAATCTGACAAACGCAGTTCCCAAGAAGCAGCGGGCAGTTCCGTGGCCAGGCACCTTCTTCCTCATTCTGCATTTTCTCTTTGGGAAGTTCTTTGACCTCCTGATCAACTGCAAACTGCTTTGGAAATCTTTGGAATACACAAACTTGGAGATTCTTCATCATTTATTGGACAAATTCACATCTTGCTTCCCGGGCCCCTGGGGACAGACTAGCTTTCCTTTCTCTTCCCTGTAAGTCCCTATATATAATATGTGTCCTTGGCCCTTCACCAGGCCAACACATCTAGAAGTATCATTCAGCTGGGCATGTCTGAAAAGTGAAAATAATAGGCTATGTGGGTTTCATGGCCATGTGCAAGGGAAAATCATGATAAACCAGTGGAATTGAGTGTTTCCTATATATAATTTTCGGAGAAAATCAATTGGTTTCCCTTCTCTCCTTGGCCTCATCAACGTTTTTGGCACTTGCCATTCTTCTGGTGTCAGATCGCCCTGACGCCTGCGGGCGGATTTTGTGGCTGTGGGTTTTACGAGGTCTTATGACACCAAATAGCCAAATCACCCCAGTTGAGAGCAGAGGTTCTGCTTACTCCGGGCCACCTTTAGCACTGGCCTCTGGTAAACTCTGGTGATCTGGCATGTTTGATCAACATTCGGCAAAGCGAGATATACATAGGTATACAGTATGCATGAACCAACGTAACAAAACATTGGGATCTCCCAAACTTGGCAAAATCGACGTGAGGTTTGATGAGATCTACTTGGGAAGCCCCAAAGACATCATCCAGTTTGAGGCCGACCCATCGGTTTTTTGTGCGCCTTGATGGAGGCAACGAAGTTTTCTTCAGGAAGTGTCGCCTCGGGATGAGCTTGGGATGAGGTGTGTAGATGAGTGGGACAAGAAGTTGGTCTTCAAGAGGTATCGAGATTGCAGTTACTTTCCGCTCCCAGGCTGTCCAATTCCCAAAGAACTGAGGCAAAGGCTAAGAAAAGACACGCAAACGCCAAGAGCCCTGAGCAAAGCTTGGCCCGTCCTTGGAAAATCTGGAAGCCCCAGCAGAAACCTTGGGTGGTTTTGATCCAACTTGGCACTGAAGCCTCTAGAAGTCCCAAGCTAAAAAACCATCCTGGCCACTGAGTGCATCCAAGCATCTACGCTTTCTTTCCAGCTTCATGGCAGATGCTGATAGGAGTGTTGTTTTCAAGTGTGAATGTTTCTTTTCAGCTCAGGAGCTGTGTGGCAGGGGCAGTATGGAAAATCCTATGGTCCTATGCAAACTTGAAGTTGCACTTAAGCCATTTCACAAGATTGGCGGTTTAAAACTTGAGGGAACCACAAGTCAAGCCCTGTTGAAGCTGGTATTTTCCTCAAGTGTAAAAAGGTGAGATTGGCCACACCCTGTGTCCGAGGTTTCGGAAGCTCAGAAGCCAAAGTTGGAGGAGGAGGAGGTTTGCAAGAGAGGCCATACAAGATATGCAAAATCAGTGTCAAACGATTCGAATGGTGAACTAAATTGGATTGCTCCACAACTCCGCAACGAAGTCATCCAATTTCCACATCAATGTTTGAGTCGCAGGGTACATCCACACATCAATGACATCCCACATCGATACCAGGTCCCTCCATGTCCCTCCAACATCATGCTGCCAGCTCTTTTTCCCAGTACGTCGCCTCTTTGGGCTGACCTCCTGAACCGCATCTTCCTCTTCCAACTCAGTCGGCAAAGCCAAGCGAATCTCCCAGCGGCTGCTGGAAGACCTGCTGGCCAAGGGTTCAGTGCCATGGGAGGTCTGTGCATCCCTCAACACCAGCCGCAAGACGTTGTTGGCCAAGGGCAACCTGAGCAAAACCTCAGGGGCACACGGCACTCCATTGGCCCCGGCCAGCAGCCCGGCAGCTTCCGCCGTCCTCTCCCCCGCATCGCGCTCCGCATAGACCTCCGCACCACCGAGGGTTCGGAGGCGCCGGCGCCGTGCACGCACCGTGCCAGGGAGGCTTTCGAAGGCCAGCACTACGTCCAGCTGGGCTTGGGCTGTGCAGGTGGGACGTTCGTAGTCAAGGCCAGGACGGAAACGACGAATGCAAACAGCCAGATCGGAGGTGCCCTGTTTTCAGGGAAGTTGAACTGAACCTCAAAATGATATGGCCAAAACCCAGCAAAAAAAAAGTTGTAAATAAAGGAAGTTTAAATATGTGGCCAAATTCCAGATGTTTGGAACTTGTTTGCCTCCCTGCCTTCACAGCTGTCAACCTCCCCAAATATCGAAGAAATGCTGGAGATGCCAAGACCTTCGCCAGCTGCGCCAGAGCTTTGCCAGCAGGGCACTGAGATGCCAGCCGTTTCTTCCCCTTCCAGACCTTGCCAAAGGCACAAACACGCCTGTGCAGCACCGGGCCCAGCAGCTGCCATCCATTGCCCAGGTCATCCTTCGAGTCACCCTCCCGCAGTGCCGCTGAGATTTTTCCCAGGCAGTCGCTGCGAAGAAAACCGGGCAGTCGCAGCTGACTCTCCTCCTCGAACTGCTGGCAGAGCGACTCCATCTGCCCCAAGTCCAAATATTTTGGTGCGATCACAGCCTCCAGCAGCTCCCGATCCTCCGCCGAAAAGTCACCAGTTGACAGCTGGCAACTGGCAAAAAGCTCTGAAGAGCCGCCTGGAAGCCAGCTGGGTGCATCAGCCTGGACAAAGATGCCATGCACAGCCAGCTGGGGAGCTTCATCTGACACAACTCGGGTGATGCCACAGGCTGCAGCCTGGTAGATGTATAGCTGACCTCCTGGCAGGATCCACATGTCGCATGGGCGAAAAAAGTCTGGATAGGAGGACCTGGAGGAGTAACCGGCTGATAAGTTTTATGAAGTCTAGGAGGTGCCAAGAAAATGCGAAAATGCAAGGGCCTGAAGAGTATGACATCACGCAAAAAATATGCAATATATACTGTTGGTTGCTAGATGCAATGGCAGCATGAGTAGGCGATTGATAATGTGGTTTTCAAAGTTGTTCATGTAAGCGGCGCAACGCTACGGATCCCACAATCCCTGTCCTTTGGGCACAATTTTGGTGGATCTGGCATCATCCTCAAACAGCTCCAAGATGCCACCGTCCCCTTCAGTCCACCAGCTCTCAGTGAGAAAAAGGGTAAAGCCCACACCCACCTTTCCAATTCCTCCAAAGCACTGCGGAAAGACATGGCCCCCAGGTGGAACCGCGACCAAAGCGCAGTTGGGTGCCACTCTCAAGTTGCACCCCGTGATCTTTCCCACTAAATCTCTCCATTGACCCCCTTCAAATGTCGCACGCAATACTTTCAGTGCTGAGATCGTTTCCCCCGAGATCTCGCAAAAAGGCAGCACCAGAGCCACGGTATGCTGAGTTTCAATGGCTTGCAGACCTTTCAGTTCCGACACCAGCTGATCCCTCAAATCATCCAACTCATCAGCTGGATAAGCCTTCACCGCGCTGACACGGCCCAAGGGATTCCCTTGAGCCCACTGCTGTCTCAGGCGATTCAACTCAGCTTCCCCAACCGAAACCTTCATCGCCAAGCAATCATCCAAGGTGGCAGCCACAGGTGGAGTTTGCAATGGCTTTCCAGCATCCAGTGGTGAATGCGCCAACTGGTGAACGCGCTCCGCCAGCATCATCATGTCACGCATCCGTTGCAAGGCATCTGGGCGTCCATCCTTTAGCCGTGCATCGGAAAAGACCTCGAGAAGTCTGATGATGTTTGACACGGAGCCATCCGATTTATTCCTGCATGCAGTTTTTTTTTACCTTGTTATCACAATGAAACTTCATGTGAATGCCGGGGTGGATAGCAAGTCAAGTATATAATATAACATTATATAACTTGCTGGGGGTCCGAAAAAGTTGGACAGGTTTCACCACGATTCTGATCCTATCATCATCATGTGATACATGGTCTGTGTTGATTCTCATGCCGATACTTAACTGCTGTTGAATCTTTGAATCCAACTTACCCTCTGGTGAACTAACATAACTATGGAAAATCACCAGTTTTAATGGGAAAATCCACTATAAATGGCCATTTTCAATAGCTATGTTAGTTCACCAGAGGGTATCGCAGAACTGCACCAAGCCACGATGTAACTCGCAAATCTCTGCGCTCGCATGCCCAGTTTCTGTGGCTGAACCACATCCTCCCGGGAGCGTCGGAAGTGATCCCCCAAGTCTCGTTGCAAGCGCTCAGCCCAATCCTTGGGTGCAGTAAAAGCGACCAAAGCTTCCTCCTGGCGAAGCGGAGATGTTTTCTTCTCCTGTTTTTGGGGGTGAGGATTTTACAATGAGTTTTTGGGGAAAATAGTGGTTCTTCAAAAAAAGTAAAATCAAACAAAGACTGATGTTACTCCTTGGAGGAAGTAGTCATATATAAACAGTGTTGTTTACACATTCAGGAAATGTGCGGAAGTATCAAGAACCTTGTCCTCATGGGCACCCACATGAAATGAATTGCAAGAGCTCAGCGTCGTCACGCCCTCCAAGTGGTTCAAGGCCAAGACCAAACTTCCAACACCGATGTCCACGTCCAAACCGCAAGCAGTGACGTATTTCTCCAGCTTTCCAGGTTTTAAGCCACAGTCGTGTGGAAGTGATTCAAGAACATCTTTTCGAGACTCTAAAGACTCCAGAGTTTCAGTCTCAATCTTTTGAGTCAACCGAAAACGTTTCTTGTACGCCTTCAAGGAAGCACAAGGCTTGGGATGTTGGTACACTTCATTCCAGCTTTGTGCAGAACCATCAGCAGAAGCTAAGGCAGATTCCAACTGCTTCATAGCATTGCATGAATGCACAGCAGCTGTCTGACATCAATATGATTTTGTGTCCTTCTTTTTTGATCATTTGGTGGGTCCCAAAAATAGAGGTTGTTGTATTTTCAACCGGACAGGCGCTCAAGACCAGTCAAGAACTGATTGCTGAACTAAAAGGAAATATCATAAGTTCGCCCTGAATCTCTGTGCCATGGCTCTTCAGCAAGTCGATTTTCTTTGAGAAGCTGCGAAACAGGAAATTTTAGAGGAGACCGGATTCAGATTTCATCACAGTGCCCAGCATGATGTGATGTGCTCATGATTCTTAAGTTTTTGATGGATGTTCTTGCCAACGCAGAAACCATGCACTTTGATATGCATGGGAACAGCGACCAGAGCTGTGGTCATTTTGCTTGGTTTGCTTTAGAAAGTCAAAATACAGATGGCTACTCACAGCGCAAACGTCGTCAAGAACCTTGGTGAAGGAAGATTCGCCAACATGACATCGTGATTCATTGTGAACACAACATTAGGGACGGAATATTCTGAAACATGACCAAACCATCTGGTTCCGGGGTCCCAAATTTTGACTCGACTCATCTCCATATTTTGAAGGCTATTCGATGTAAGATCAACCGCACTTGGATGTTTGCCGCGCATGCAGACAACTGGGGCCCTGGCATTTTCAAACTGCCCATGGAGGCTGCGAAAACTCTCAATGGCCTCGTGGGATGGGGCAGCACCCCCACGCCCCATGCTTGGTTTGGGGATAACTTGTCAGCCAGTGATCCCACCAGTTTCCGATGATGTCCAAAAGCCTATGAACCGACTACTCTTCATCGTCTGGTGGGTGGTTTTCAACCCCGTCAACCCCAGTTGTATAACCACCATACCCCGTCCGAGAGATTCAACAAGGAAAAAATGCAGATTTCAGGGTGCTGGGGATTGGGGTCCGTAGGTGTCAATTCGCCAATACGCTGTTACGCCGCTCGTTGTGTTTATTCCGATGCGCCGTTACGCCGATCTGCTGCAATCATGCCGTTCACCAACAGAATTCGGGACATCAAGCAATAGTAGAAAGAAATGAGAATTGGATCAATCAAAATTGAGATGTCTGCAAAAATGATTAGGATATGTCCAATCAAGATGCGGACATCACCGCCCAGAACAGCGTTGTATGAAGAAGAGATTGGATCAAATGACAAAACGGATTGATTTACAGTAATCAACATCCAATCGAGAAGTATGCTGATGGCTGAAAGCAAAATGGTCCGTGATCATGCTGGCATGGACTGCAACACGTTTTCTGAAAAAATACCAGCCAACTGCAGTTTTGGGCTGATGGTTTTGGTTTGGAAACTCTTCCTTCGGACGGAAGCACTCTATTTCTATTGACAAAGGGACATGATTGATATGATATGTATAGAAGATGTATGTATATTTTCTTATATTATGCATTGATGTTTGGCACCTGATTTACAAAAAACAATGTAAATTTAGAGATAGACATAGCTGCCCTCATAAGTGCCGGGTTGCAATACCAAGAGCACCTTGTCTCATCATACGTCGGAGTGTGCTATGTAGTACATTATGTGCTATTGATGTTATCGCTCAGATATAATTCCTGTAGGGAATCAACATGTGGGTGTGTCTGAAAATGTGGTATCCCTGAGCCCAATGGATTGATTATCATCGTTTTCCCAATCAAATTTTACATGTATGCTGGGGCATACTGAGCTTTGAAGACTTGCTGCAGACTTTGTTTTGGACGGAGAATGAACTGTACAGTACTGTACAAGTGATTCGGCTGTTGGCCCAATACCTCCTGATAATCAAAGATGGCAATTGGAAATCCTCTAACAATGATGCCTCTATTGGCTCGCTACTATAGTGATGGCGGGATTCCACTGCCAGGCTAGATTACCAGATGGCAAAACATGATAAAACTAGTCAACTAGTCTTCCATCAACCGCACGGAGTGCAAGTAGGCACAATCTGGCGAAGTCTTGCAACAAAAGTGGGCATCACTGTACTCAAGGCTCCTGTACAGTCGTGAGCCTATGAGCCTCGAAATCACTTGGCAATGCTTTGTCCAAGGCATGTCATGATGAAAGGCCGGAACAGCGGGTGATCTGTGGAGATCTCATCCGTGAAAGAACCGGCTTCGTCTTTGGGGATCCAAGGCTTCACCGACATCACAATGGTTTTGAGGCCCGAAATCAGATCACCATTCTCCACGTCGATGGTTGGGAACTGTGCCTGGAAGATTTCGGCCACCTCTTCAGGGAAATTCGCGTATTGGATGTTCACCGCCATCCTGCACTGTGCATCCACGCTGCGTTGATCGAAACCCACCAGAGGGTCCTTGGGCAGTTTCTTGCTGCCAGCTGCCAGCGCCTTGGCCAAAGCTGCTGAGTGTCCGGCACGTATTCGATCCAACAGCGGGTTCTGAGGATCAGAGAAATCCAGCAGAGTCATAACCTGCTCCAAGACCTGCTCCATCTTCTGCTGGAAGACCCCTGATGAAAGGAGCTCCAAAGCACGCTGGGCTACGGGAAAGATGTGACCCGCCCGCTCACCCAGTCGCAGCAAGTAGGGGAGGTTGTCGCCATGGAGCTTGTGGGACTTGTAATAGGCGAGGCCCTGAGGCTTTGGCGCTGAAAAAAGATCCATCCATTGAGGATGAAGGCAGGTAGTGATGAATATTAGTTGCACAGAACACAACTTTGGAACCACGAATTATTTCTTTATGTTTTTTCACTTGTTGGTCGAACCACAGTGGAACCCACCAGCCAGCCTTGATCTTGCGGTACATCTACACCACGTCATCCGTGCCGGTCGTTGACTCCGTTGGCATCGTCTCCATGAAGACAAAGCCTTCATAGTCGATGGTAGGGTCACCAATTTTCTCTGGGTTGGCAGGAGGAAACATGGCCAAGAAGTCCGTCTCAGTGATGGCACCCCAAACCAAATCATCCAGTTTGTCAATGAGGTTGTTGATCTGATCAGAATGTGTGATGACCCAGTAGGTGGGTTCCTCAAAACCCTCGGTCTCGAAAGCTGAATGAGGAGTGTAGAG
Source organism: Symbiodinium sp. clade C Y103 (assembly GCA_003297045.1). Classification (NCBI taxonomy): domain Eukaryota; class Dinophyceae; order Suessiales; family Symbiodiniaceae; genus Cladocopium; species Cladocopium sp. clade C. The sequence goes on along the minus strand of BGPT01000913.1, from coordinate 48,123 downwards.
CTTGGACTCACAGTCACTGAGCCCCAGAACAATGCAGCGATCGCGCGTGTATCGGCAGGCCAGCTCTGTGTGCTGATGGTCACCGAAGAGACCACGGCGATTCTCACAGATATTCTCAAAGGAGACCACCTCACAATATCCACTGGGACACCAATGGACCCACTTCATTGGAATGTCCTTGTGAAAGTGTGCATTGGTATTTGAACATCCACTCCTGGACATCTTTCCACTTTTTATATACATCGTACTACACCGTTTTACCCCCACCTGGATCATGTCCAACGGATATATGTATCTTGTTGAGGTTTAAACCATGCCAATAATGATGCGGGTAAAACAATAATATTTGATAAACCACCCATTTGGGAATGGTTTATGCCACCTGTCTATGGTGAAGTTGGGGATGGTGTATTATTGTTTTACCAACATTGCTCCACTTGTTTCATCTTTTTTCAATCCTTGATGTATGTTTCACCGGTGCCCCGCCTTACATCCAGAAGGCCCTGGAAGCTGCTGCGCTGCAATTGCTGCGAGCCTCTGGAAGATCATGGCACCGTACTGATCCATGGCAGCCACCGAATCCGGACAAAGACCAAGCTGCTCACGAGTAGCCAGCCCGTTACCTGAGAATTATTGGAATTTAATAGGATTTGAGAGGATGATGTGGTTATGCAATGGGATTTAAAACCATTTTATGGTGAGCAAATGCTGAATAAGCAACAATTATGGGCAATGGGGGCTTGTACCCGAAAAATGACATCGTTCCTTGTTGCGGGAGAATGATGATTTTCTCTGGATGGAACGGGGTACTCTGTTGTCAGACAAACCCAGCAACGCCACTTGGAAAAAATGAATGTCAAGAGGATCAAGCTGGAAAAGTCAAAACGAAAACGCCAACCAGCGACCTACAAGCAGAGCAGTAGTCATGTAGCCCAGCATGTGGTCCCCCTGCATGATGCCACCCTGAGTGGCAGGAACCATCACCAAGTCGTCAATGCCGTGGGATTTGCCATACTCCTTGGCCTTTCGCTTCCACAACTTCACCCAGTCAGACGCGAAGCCATCAGCGACGGCATCCCAGATCTGACCTAGAAGACCACGGGCCAAAGTCACACCGAAGTAGGAACCATCACCTTTGGAGCTGAGATGACCAGAGATAGCACCACCCTTGGCCAAGATAGTGCAGGTACGAATGGTCGCATCATCGAAGATCGCCACGCGACCCTCCTTCAGATCCTGGGTCTCACCGATCCCCTCCTCCGCATGCCGACGCGTACTCACTTCGGCACCACGCTCCAGCTTGTAGGAGATGCACCGCACATCAGACTGATCTTCTGGATTGATGAAGAGAACCGTGCCACGGGCCTGCTTGGCCCATTTGTTGCGCCAGTAACGATTCCCCCACCGCTCCTGGTATTTCAGCAGACACACACAGCACTCCCACCTCTCCAGGTTAACCTCAATGTCTGAGATCGACTCGTAGGTACCGGTGATTAAACCAATTTCTTTGAACCGCTGGGCCAGAGCCAACAGTTTTTCCTTCATCTCTTGGTTGTCACTCTCTGCCATGTGCTGCTTCTTCTGTGCAAGTGGAAAATTCAGAATGAAACCGGCCTCAGCGAACCACTGTTTCAGCTGATAGGGCCCACCAGCCCTAGTGAGCAAAGTAGCATATGCTGCCTCAGATTTGCTGATTTGCAGGTATCCTCCCTCACCCAAACCGGAAAAAAAAAAACATAGGTTTCAGATTTCCCCATGAGAAATCCAAAGATGACCTTGGATTAATCCAAGTTTCTTCAACCTCCAAATCCTTGATTTCTGGGTCAAGGCCACTATCATCACCACGAGGAAATTCCATTGAATCTGAATTTGCCATTGCGCTGCAACTTGCTACACGTCTTCCGAAATAGATTTCATTTTTTTTCAGTTTGTTTGAAATAGAGATGGCCAGCAAGAATCGTTAGGGCTCCATAAAATCCAAGTTGGGACGAGAACCTTCATCCATGCCCTCATGAATGCATGCTGTGATGGTCTAGGCAATCATGTTCGGGGTTCCAACCCAGACTCAACGTCAATGTCCTTAGCAGAACATACCACCAAGGTAAATTATTGTTTGACCTTCACCCGAAAAAAAAAAAAAAAAAACTTGTGGGAAAATCACGTACGAATGTGACATGTGGGTATCGGTCAAGATTGAAGACCCAAAGAACCGCAAATGTTGGTTCATTACTTAGCTGTAAACCATCCATTTTGGGGTACTCCCACTTTGGACGCATATCCATGTATCTATACATGACGATCATCGGTGAATCAACTACTGCAAATCACCCGCCTAACTCATATTTCAGCGTGCTGAGGTTGACCTGCGCGCATGAACCAAATGAAGCGTTGCAATTTTGTGGCTGGTTTGATTTGGTTTTGCTACACTCTATCATGGGTTTCAAAAACCATGAAAGTTCCATTGAAATTGTGTTTTTTCTTCATCACAATGTCTGATTCCTTTCAAGCTGTCATCCGGCTTCGTCCCATGCTTTCCGCTGGCCATTTTGCCTGTGGCCTAGAAGCTGCGCCTCAGTAAGAAACGAACATGAAAACAAATGACAAAGGCGTATATATCTGGCTGAAGCATCCAGAGACCCTGAAATCCTCTTATCGCGGTAAAAATTGCGCTGTGTATATAAACGTCTTTTGGGTAAAAACTGCGCTGGGAAACGGCAATTCATGTAAAAACAGTGTTGCGTGAACGCTCTTTTATGTTAGAATTGCATTGCGTAAACGCTGTTTTGCGTACAGGTTGTGCTCTGTAAGCGCTGTTTTGTCTAAAAAATTGCGTTGCGCAACCTTTTCTTCAAAATGGTGATTTGACCACCAAACTGATGGATTTTACTACCTGTGTTTTGTCTGCTTCGTAAACATAACCACTTACAAGTAAGCGCCGTAAGTCCCCCCAGGTCAGGTTAAAAGGGGTACAGGTTTCCCCGCGGATTTTTTTCAGATTTCCCGGATATTATTTTTCAGGCATTCTGCTCTACTGCAGAAAACACCACCTGCAGGAGGCTGAGCAAGGCTTTTCGCGCAGCAACATGCTCTCGTCTCGACCCATTCTGGAAAAATCCCGCAATGCGTGCGCCAGATTTAAGGTTCATTTAGGGTTTGATTATGGTTCAATTGCGGTGCGCCTGGTGTTATTCGGGGTTGGTTTAGGGTTTGTTTAGGGTTGGTTGAAAGTTTGGGGGTTTTGGGTTGATTTAGGGTTTGCATTTGTTTGGGTAGTTTTGAATTTGATTTAGGGTTTGTTTGGGGAGTACTTACTCTAAATTTATGGTGTATCTAGGTTTTGTTAAAGAAATTTGTTTTAAGGTTGTTGTTTGTGTGTTTATGTAAGGTTGGTTTGAAGGTTATTCAAAGTCGGTTTTGAGATTTAAGGCATTCGGGGGTTTCATTTATGGTTGGCTTAAAGTGTTTATCTAAGGTTGGTTTAGAATGTTGATTCCGGGTTGGTTTGGGGTTTACTTAAGTAAGTTTGGTTTAGGTTTATTTGGGGCTGGTTTGTGGTGTTTATGTAAGATTTGGTGTAAACGTGTTGAGGCTGTATTTGTTTTTGCAAATTTGGTTTGCGTTGTTTGTTTCGGGCGTGTTCAAGGTTCATTTTGGGTTGGGTTTATATAAGGTTTGTTTAAGGTCTATTTAAATTTGGTTTGCGTGGTTGTTCGGGATTGGTTTCAGGTTTATTGAAAATTGGTTTGAAAAATTCAGGCATTTTTTTAAGGTTTCGTTACTGTTTTCTTAGTGGTTTAGGGTGTTCATTTCAAGTTGGTTTAGGTCTGATTCAGGTTTCGTCGTTTACGTATGGTCTATGGTTTAAAATTGGTTTAGGGATTTAAGTAGCCTTTTGAGGGTTCGTTTCGGGTCTATTTACGGTTGGTTTAACTGTTATTGATTGATGGTTAGTTTACGGATGGTTTGGTGTTTCTTTAAGGTATAATTTTAAGGTGTCTATTTCAAGCTGGTTTTACACTTATTTGGGGTTGATTCAGGGTTTCTTCAAGGTTGGTTTAGGGTGTGCTTGGAGTTGACTTAAGGTTGATTCAGGGTTTGTTCTCAGGTTGTTTTTTTCCATTGATTCTGTTTGGTGTTAGTTTGGCGTAGGTTTATGGTTTATTTAGGTTTGGTTTAAAGTGGTTGTTTAAGGTTGGTTTGAAGATCTAAGTTGTTTTTTTGTTTCTCTGCGGTTGGTCTAAGGTATTTGTTTAGGGTTTGTTCAAGTGTTTCTTGAGGGTTGGTTTCGCGTTGATATAAATTTGGCTCAAGTTTGGTTTAGGGTGTTAGTTTGGGTTGGCTTGAAAATATTTAGGGTTACTGTAATTTGTAATTGTGGTTTATAGATTATTGAGGCTCAGCAAGGTTTATTTATAAGTTTATGTTTGGTCTGCTGTTTCCTGCGGGTACGTTCAAGGTTTGTTTAGGGTTGGACAAGGGGGGTTGTTTAGGGCCGGTTTATTTCAGATTGGTTGACGGCTTGTTTGGGGCTGGCTTAAAGTTTGTTGAAACGTGGTTTCAACATTTCAGATGGTTTCGGGCTTATTTAAGATAGGTTCAAGGTTTCATCTCGGGTTGGTTTGTGCTTGCTGCCTGGCTGTCCTTCCTCCCTCCGTCCCTCCCTCCCTTGCTTGCCTGTCTGGTGGCTGGCTGCCCCCCTCCCTCCCTTGCTGGCTTGCTTGCTTGCTCGCTTCCTGAGGCAATACCTACGATGACAGGTTTCTGAAAATCAACCGGGGGAGTCTGAAAAAAAAAAATGCCGGGCAAAATACGTAGCCGGTTAAACAGCCGCATGGAAACACCGACACTTGCTCTAAGTCGCCCCAAGCGCGTTGAGATGATGCCCATTTGCTGCAAATGAGCAAAGCCGACCGCACGCTGCGCGCGCGTTTGTTTTAGTCTGTCTATGTCTCTGTCTCTGCGATTGTGTCTGTCTCTGTCCCTGCATCTGCACCTGTGCCCCTGTCTGCGTCTGTCTCCTGTCGCTCTCTGTCTGTTTATGGGTCTGTCTATGTCTGTTTCTGCTCGTCTCTGTTTGTCTATCCCTTTGCCACTCTCTCACTCTCTCACTCTGTCTGTCTGTCTCTGTCTCTGTCGTTGGGTCTCTCTCTGTCTCTGTCTGCATCTCTCTGTGTCTACCGGTCTCCTTCTGTGACCAGAGGACGCGCTTCGATTCCACTTCCACAATCTTTTCGAAAAAAGCAGCTGGAAAGGTATCGCGCGACAGAATCTGACGCGAAGTGTCATGAGTGGTCACGAGGACATGTTCATAATGGCAGGAAATGACATCACTTTAATGATGCAGAATTTGAGCACGACGAAATTCTGAGCGAAGCACTACATNCATGAGTGGTCACGAGGACATGTTCATAATGGCAGGAAATGACATCACTTTAATGATGCAGAATTTGAGCACGACGAAATTCTGAGCGAAGCACTACATTGTTGCTTGACTTCCACAAGGATTTACCAGCAGCCAGGGCTGCATGGCTGTCGAGAAAGATGAGAACCTCGCTGCCTGCAAACGCAAAACGATGATCGAAATCCATCGATGCCTCTATGCGGCAATGTGGGAAGTTGCAAGCTGNGGCTGTCGAGAAAGATGAGAACCTCGCTGCCTGCAAACGCAAAACGATGATCGAAATCCATCGATGCCTCTATGCGGCAATGTGGGAAGTTGCAAGCTGTCTACAGAAAGATGTGACAAACCACTGCATGTCATATCCAATTCAAGACCCAAACCTCTGCGGGTGCCATGAAGAGATACCTGCTCGAAAGAGTGGAAACTTCGGCAAGCAACGGTAAAGGCTGTCAGGAACCTGCATATCGAAGTGGACGTGGATACGCTCGCGCGGTTGCAGACCCTGCTCCACAATGTTCCGCACAGCACTCTTGGTAGTCCCGTGGATGCCTAGGCAGACCGATGTGCATATGAAAAATATGCGGATGCATTGGAAGCAGGCAAAGCAAGGTAAGCAAGAGACAGGTCGGAGGGACGTCATGAAGACAAACCGGCACCAACATAGCTTCGTCTTGAATCGCCTGCCAAAGGCAAAAGGACGAGCCAAGTTAAGGGACTGCAATGTTAGAACCCNACGTCATGAAGACAAACCGGCACCAACATAGCTTCGTCTTGAATCGCCTGCCAAAGGCAAAAGGACGAGCCAAGTTAAGGGACTGCAATGTTAGAACCCCACCTCCTGGAACTTCTTGCTGTGGCCTTGCGTTGCTGCGATACGGTTACCTCGCATCCAAAAGCGTCCTTTGTCATCTGCCGCCACGGCTCTCTGGAGATCTTGCCTTGGCATGTTATGACGTAATGGTGCAAACTCGTGCGCTGTTACAATCAACCCATGCGCCGAGACGCCGTTGAACTTGGAGCAGCTGAAGAACAGACGCCACATCGACACTACCATCGGGTGCTACATGGAGGCCAAGGTCCAATGCGTCCCAGCGCAGGATGCGCCTAAGCAGAAACACAATGCTAGCGGTAGCACACAATGTTCCAAACAACTGGGCATCTTCGCACAAGCTGGAATCGCGGTCAGGGGGCGAAAGACTGCGCCCAATGTCCTGCTGTCGAGGAACCTCCACAAAGATTCTGCGGCTGCAGGTGTCTCGTTACGAAAGCAANTGCGCCCAATGTCCTGCTGTCGAGGAACCTCCACAAAGATTCTGCGGCTGCAGGTGTCTCGTTACGAAAGCAACTTTGCACCGGCTATGCAACAGGAACGTGTTAAATATAACAAGATGAAAAGGTCAAGACCGATATGGACTCATTTAGGTTGAAGAGAAAGGATAAATGTAACCAGTGTGGATAAAGGTTATGCCGGNTGCCGATGGAATTCGGCGGCATCTGGCCTGAAATGAAGCCGGCTGTGAAAATCTGGGACAGCAAAAGGGGACCTAGCGTCAACTTGTCGAAGCAACGAAGAGACGCGCAGTGAAACAAAAAGCCAAGTCTCGCTCGGACATTGCCTTGTCGGTTCCGGGGGCTTCATCTCAACTGTTCGCAAATATCATGTGTAAACATCATCCTCTTTTGTCCACGGGCAGGATTCGAATTGCAATGGATACTTGCACATATGATGAAAACCCGACGGCGACAGCTGCCGCTGACACATGTCCGACTTAAGTACGCTCACACAAAGTCACAATTCATAATGTTGTCAAGGCTGGACTATACTTTTGGAGAGAGACTTGGCATGAGTAATGCTGAGCGAGCTTCAAAAGCCAGTGGAGCGGGCACAGGAGGCATCTTGATCGACAGAGCCTCACGGTGNTACTTTTGGAGAGAGACTTGGCATGAGTAATGCTGAGCGAGCTTCAAAAGCCAGTGGAGCGGGCACAGGAGGCATCTTGATCGACAGAGCCTCACGGTGCACCCGAGAGCTTGCATAGGAAAGTTCCGTACGGTTGCAACAGTGCGGACATTGCTAATAGGTTGGAATCTGGACGCCATAAACGGCGATGGAAATATGAAGCTACAACATAAAGTAATATCTCCGGAGGATTATCGAAACGGAATTCATGCTGGCCTGCTGCATACAGCTGGTGAGATATGACTATGCTAAGCATGCTGCCAAAGGCGGTGGCGCAGGCACCAAAGGTTTCCTCACAGGCACCGCCTCACCAATGCAATCGGCTAGGTAACAAAGGCAATGAGATGTGCCAATTCGAANCCAAAGGCGGTGGCGCAGGCACCAAAGGTTTCCTCACAGGCACCGCCTCACCAATGCAATCGGCTAGGTAACAAAGGCAATGAGATGTGCCAATTCGAAAGTTACCAAATCCGACATGAAAATCAGAAGCGTCCGGAGATGACACCGAAAAAATCACATGTCTCCGTCAATGGACATAGCAATGAAGCCTCGACATAACGGCGTTTTGCAGGCTGTCTGTCCACCTGCTGCGTGACACATTGCCTGCTNGCAATGAAGCCTCGACATAACGGCGTTTTGCAGGCTGTCTGTCCACCTGCTGCGTGACACATTGCCTGCTGCAAAACGCAGAACAAAAAATGAACACGCCTTGCGCTCCCAGCCTCAATGTCGCCAACTGGACGAGGTCGACGGAGGGAATAACATGTAAGAGGCGGCGGCGCCGGCATTGCTAACCACTGCTATGAAA
>BGPT01000913.1:4320-39052 GCA_003297045.1 Symbiodinium sp. clade C Y103 | reverse complement strand
ATTTCATACCGCTGTTGCAAGCCATACTTCATGCGTGGTGAACCACCAACGGCTGGCTGATGCGCCAACGAAATGGTTCTGGGCTGTAGCGCGCTGCACGTGATTTCATTTTGCAAGGACGTTGCCAAAGACACGCCAAATGATGGGGGCAACGGTTGTTGAGGGCATTATAGCACTGAAAATGCCGCATCATGGGAAANTGCCAAAGACACGCCAAATGATGGGGGCAACGGTTGTTGAGGGCATTATAGCACTGAAAATGCCGCATCATGGGAAACAGCTGTCAATGATCCTGCATCGTCAACCACTATCATTGGTCAAACATCTCCTGTGATGGCAGCAATAATCGCAACCATCAACAGGAACCGTGCGTGCATCCCAGCATTTTGATTTCGGACATCAAGCTGTCACCGAAAACCTTCAATCAGGATGGACCAAAACCTTCGTTCGTAGTTTGACTCCGGCGTCCTTGGTACGATCACCGGATGACCGCCAACTAAGAACCCAACGGTTCCCATCGTCCTCCTGGGCAACGCTTGGTTTTTGATGCACAAACCGGCAAGTAAGCGCTTAACGCATCACCAAGGCTAAGGTTTGCAAGTCTGAGAGTTGATCCGGTGCACCCAGCAAGCTGGCTCCANGCACAAACCGGCAAGTAAGCGCTTAACGCATCACCAAGGCTAAGGTTTGCAAGTCTGAGAGTTGATCCGGTGCACCCAGCAAGCTGGCTCCATCAGCTTGGCACTTCTTTTCCGTCGCTGTCTCTCTGTAGGGGCAACCGAGGCAGCCAGTCAAAAAAAAAGGCCAATGCTGCGAGAAGCTGCAACTTCACGTGCGCACACGGAGCCATGGATGGCGGGCGATGATGTCAAACACCGCACTTGGCACCCCGCTNATGCTGCGAGAAGCTGCAACTTCACGTGCGCACACGGAGCCATGGATGGCGGGCGATGATGTCAAACACCGCACTTGGCACCCCGCTGTTGGGGGACTGGATCACGATCTCCATCAGATACTCATGCAGGGTCTCAAGGTGCACGGAGAGGTCGTTCAGCTGGAAGCTGTCAGTCCACCGCTGANCTGTTGGGGGACTGGATCACGATCTCCATCAGATACTCATGCAGGGTCTCAAGGTGCACGGAGAGGTCGTTCAGCTGGAAGCTGTCAGTCCACCGCTGACACTCCGTGCCTTGACCATGCTGAGCCACCTGCGCTCCGGTAGCATCGATGTAGCCTCCCGACCAGTTCAAATGGGACCGAAATGGCCAGACATGACCTCGCAAGATCAATTGCCCCATGCCCTCGTCGATGATCAGGTACAGCACAGGTCGCTTGTCTTGGATATACCACGGGCACAACTCCGGGGCGGGACCTGGCTGCATGGAGAAGCCTGGGAGGATCGTCGCAGCGGCCCACTCGAACAGATCTTCCTGAAAAGCATTTCCAAAGCGAATCTGCTGAATGGCATTGCCTTGGGTCCCCATCCATGCGATGTACAGCACGAAGTCGGGTCACCGGCGCACAGCAAGACGCGGTGATAGCCAGGCCCTCCCATCTGTCGATGCAGCACGAAGTACCGATGGTGAAGTTCATCTNGCGCACAGCAAGACGCGGTGATAGCCAGGCCCTCCCATCTGTCGATGCAGCACGAAGTACCGATGGTGAAGTTCATCTTCCGGAATTCCTTCGGATTTGGACTCTCGATGCCGCCGATCTGCCCCCGTCCACATGAGCGCAAAGCCCATCAAGTGCTCAGGCCAGGCATCGGACAGCAGCTGAACATTCGATGTCACCTTGTAGATGGCGGCCGAAATGCTCGTTGGATCACCACTGCCGCGGCTCACACTGCGAGTCAGGAGACCCATAGGTGCCTGCGCCCNGATGTCACCTTGTAGATGGCGGCCGAAATGCTCGTTGGATCACCACTGCCGCGGCTCACACTGCGAGTCAGGAGACCCATAGGTGCCTGCGCCCGCTGGCGCTGCAAAGTCTTCCGACGCCCTGCTGGTGTAACATCACCCGCACTGGAGGTCCTCCGGTCCACCCTACTCTGCAGGGAATACCGATTTCCGGACCCTCTCGTCAGCCTCCCCCCCCCACACCCCCTTTCTCATTTCATTCGCAAATTCAACTTCAGCCTAGCCTGCCGGCTGGCTTCCGTGAAATGGTTCCAATATGGGGTTCCTAAAATGGGGGTAGCCCCGAATCATCCATTTCTAGAGGGATTTTCCCTTATAAACCATCCATTTTTGGGGATCTCCATTATGAACTGAATGGTTTACTTGATACTAAGCAGCGCCAAGCTTCCAAGGTCACAGTGCGCACGCTGCCACCGAAGCTCTCAGGAGCACCATGTTCCCTGGCGATTTCTGGCAGCACTAAGGCCGCAGGCGGGGTTCTGAAGTTTGGGAATCTACAGTACATGGGTCATCTTTAGCCAGGGATTGCTTGGCTTGAGGGATTGAACAAGACTTTTGTACCTGTTTGAAACACAAATAGCCACTGATTTGAGTATACCGTCCATTTTGGGGGTGATGTTGACCCAAACGCACCATTTAATCATCACCCAACTAGTGGGGAGATCGTCTCCACTGACCGTGCAAAGGCGATGTTGGGCATTTGTCTTTACCGCATCCTTCACCATTCTCTTCAAGAAAAACACAAACAAGAATTGTTACATGGTGTCCAGAAGCTCACTAAACCATGTTGAGAAATCAAGAAAAAAGGGACCCCACAAAGAATCTCGCAAGAAATGGTCCCACCAAGCCTGTCAAGATCTTTTAGAGACGCCTTCACAACGGGAGAACTCGGTCGCAGTTCTGTGACGAACCAAGTTAAACCAACTGGTACCTTCTACATCAACCCTTGACCAGTGAGCTCACAGTGATACTACAAGTGATACTATGACATTGCCGGAACCAAGTGGAACTTGCAGTTTGCAGCGGATCGGCCTGAAGGACCGGCATCACTTTCACTTGGTCCGTGCAGGTGACGTGAGCACCCAGCCTGCAAATCGGTCTCGATTGATTGGGAGCTAATTCAATCCATTCCATAGCGGGATGTCAGGTGTTCAAAAGTCACTTTAAAAAAGCTGTGCGCCAAAACCGCACATGTGTTTTTTTCCATCGCGTGGCATATTTCCTCCGAAGCAACCGCAGAGTTGCAAATTGCCGTGGGGGTAAATCACAGGAGCCAGCCAAGCTGCATCGAATTTGTAATGCACCGAATTTCAAATCAAGATTGCTCTCACTAAGCTGATCATAGTCTGAGCCTCATGTCAGAAACTCCTACAGGAAGTGCTTGCTGGGTCATGGTACCGTATTATATGGTGAAATCTTGGAAAAAGGAGATGCAACTGGGCACCTTCAAAGATCATGAGGGTCCTAACCCTCACTTCCGATTTTGGGGTAACTGTTCTGGGATGTTCTGGGTAACTCCATTCCTGTGAGTTGAAACCATTCGAATCCAGTGTGAAAACACATTTGTTTGTCTGTTGAAGTCCATCGAGTTGCCACAGGTCAAGGTTCCAAGCATGTTCCATTGACCGATTTCAATCCGATCCATCAGGCTGTTCCAAGACCTGTCAGAGATGCTGATGTCAACCCTGGATCACTGAATCCTGCTTGATTACTTGGTGGCTTCCCCCCCCAAAAAAAAAAGTGATTTGATCTGCTACTAAAGTGGCAAGCCTGAAATGAAACAGCCCCAGGGTTGATTCATCCCAGGTTGATAGTGACCAAGAATTGATAGCATAGTGGAGCAATTGGAACTTTAAGCCATCAAAATCTCGAATATCCCAAATGTGTAGGGTGGTGCTTGAATGTGTCCAGAAACCATGGTGATTTCTGGATAATATGTGTTTCCACATATGTTGGTCAATATCCTGGTTCCCAGCTGAATAGTGATTAGTCGATGGGATCACAATCCATCCCCATGTCTGTTGTTTGATACCGATGGCTCTGGCTCTTTTGACCCAACAGAGAAAGTATGCTTCAACATATCAACATTTACATGGTCAATCATTAGTAGCCCTCCATCTGAAAAGATTTGAAATCCAACTCATTATTTCTCGTTTAAAAACAAAAAACGCATGGTCTGCCTTCGAAATCAAAGATCTCCTTTTTGAGAAAATGGAGGGACCGGTTTGATATCCCATCTTCATTTACCTATTGTTTATCCATTGGTTCTTCCTCCAGCTCAGTTCAATCCATTTTGAATCCGTGGGCATCCACTTTACATGCACTACCTATTGATCCACTAAGATTAGTAGGTAGTTAATAGCCATGAATAGCTAATTGTGGATGTCAACATTCACTAGCTATTACCGTCTGGTTACTTAACAGTTTGCTATGGACAATGACCCATTTAAGTAGCTAATTAAAAAATGATTGATTTACCAGTCACATGGCAAAAAATGTGAGGTTCCTATTAAAACATGATTGAAAAAAAGGATTAATTACCTATTAAACATGATGGTCTTCCATCCTATGGTACATCCATGGGCCACGGAAACATGGCCCACCACTTGGACCCCTGGACTCTGGCGCCTTGGGGCTCACGGCCTGGATTTTGATAACCAGATGTTGGTCAGGGAATATCATCCCAGGGACAGAAAATAAGCATCTGAAGAACCAGAAACTCGTGATGTCATCTATCTAATTCAATCTATATATACATTGGTCAAGTAGAAAAATCTAACATCTCGGTCAAACGGGTTCATACTTGGTGGTTCACCCTAGTTCATAAGTGGGTTAAAACCCCAGTTACAACCGGACCAACTCTACCCGACGTTCGGCCGGCCTGCGGGCTGGCTGGATCCTTCTCCTGATGGCAACATGAGACCTGATGGAAACTACCAAGGATAACAAAAAAATTGTTTGGAAGATGCTGTTCTGCACCTGGAACTGGGCATCAAAATTGTTTTTGTAAAATCCCGAATATTCTACTTGTTGTTCCAACTGTTCGCTTCACATGAATGATCATAAACCAAATGGTCTCACCTTTCGCGTTTGTCTGAAAATTGGGTACCTTATTCCACCCAATGGGGTAAATCCATGTATATCCTATTTTTGTACAAACACATATAGGACACAGCAGAGGAACAGTTACAACAAGAATTGGCGGGTAAACCAACAACCATGGTACACCCATGGTGGGGGTACCGCCAGTAATTAAGAATAATCCAGAACCCATTCCATCCCACGGTTCAAAACAGGGTTTTTCATATAAAATGAAACTATATAAAATGAGGTAGATCTTCATTTTCCACATCCAAACATCAAAATTGCTACAGATTGTGCGTGCACACCCCATATTCGGACAGACCCTTCCCAAGCTTCTCAGCGATATGCAGCGATGCAACGTCCTTCTTCGGAGTCATGATGGGCGCAGCACCAGTGCTGGGCCTTGTCACCCGGCAACGATGCTCTCAGCCCTCTGGAAAATGGGAAATGCACAGTTATTTTTTGATTGGGAAATATGAGAAACTCCTCTCACCTCCATAAATTGGGGATTTTCCACTGCCAGCTTTGTATGAGGACCAGAAGGCACTCAATTTTTAACCCTTTTCCTCCAAGATCCGAGTCTCTAGAGGAATACACCTACACACTTAGGTTCGTTTTGCGGCTCCCCAAGTGTGTTCAAATCTAGAACATTTTAGAACCCCATTTCGTCCCACAATGTCTCTTTTCAAATTACTATAGGTTAATTTCACCTAGCTATGGAAAATCACCATTCTTAATAGGTAACCAGGTAACTCATCTATAAATGGCAATTTTCCATAGCTATGGGAGACCAATCCGCCTGAAGACGCACAGCTTCGAGCGCTGCTGCTCCCATTCCGAGTCACGCCTGACTCGTGATCCATCACAGCGGCTTGTTGGGGGATCATCAGAGGGCCCAGGAGACGTCAAGAACACATGAAATTGGACAGTTACCTCAGATTCATGGAGGTGTGGCGAAATCATTGCTCACATCGGCAGATCTATCATGATCTATCCTTCCTGTCACTCTTGTCACGTCTCTTCATTGTTCCATGCTCCCCAGTTGTTACTGTTTCATGCATCCCCATCCACCACATGTCAGAGGCACTTGGCAAGGGCAACTGCACGCGCCCGCTCAGCTCGCTCCTAGCCAGGAAATCAGAGGTTCAACGGAGGTTCAACGGTGCAAAACATCGAAGCAAATGGGGATTTTCCAGCAAGCCATGGTCCAGCGGTCCTCGGTGGTCTCGGCAGACTGGATCCATTCATCATGATCAACTCCTTCTGGAATGGTCAACGCCTGGGATGATTCTCCAGGATGACTAACCACTGCATGGGTATGAAATCAGCAAAAATAGTGTGTATACTGTACTAGTATATAGAATATATATATATATAAGTATCAAGAAATTCAGCCTCAAAGTCTAAGGGTTGGGAGGCAAACGCTTTGATTTGGATGATGCCCCCGAAAGGGACACCACCGTTTGGAATTCTCTTTGGCCACTTCTAACTTGAGAAGGACTGAGACGTCCACTGATGAAGCCTCAACGTTCCCCCTGAATCCAAAATAGTGTTTTTTCAAATGTATAAGTTCGCCAGAATTTGAGATCCAAGGTTTCCCAGCATCCTTTTAATCAGAAAAAATAAGATTTCCCATGTTTTAGGAAATCTTGAACCTTCATAAACCTCCAGCATCCACAAATTGCCCATATCTGCCTCCTTCACAGGCTTGCGGGTCGGCACCGCCACGTCCATGATGTCTTTGAAGGGCGCAGGGGCCTGTGGAAAAGCCATCATTTCGAGCTAGTTTTCATAGATGAAAATGTGGTGATGTTCCAATTACGTTGATCAGGCGAAGTTCATCCCCGGTGTTGCTGATGTTTTAAATGTATATCTATATTCTATATCTATATGAATGTATATCATATATTGTATACATTGTAGATAGGTACATAGCTCAAAATGGTAGGCTCCTCCATTTGGGGATGCCCCATCAGATCAAAGCGCCAAGGTGCCAGGGCTGCAAAGCGCTGCTCCAAATGACGTTCGATGGCAGCCTGGCCGGGGTCCAGGATGATCCACTCTGACAGCAGCCAGTGAACACCTGTCAAGCCTGGCGACAAGCGACCAACCACGGAACCTCCCCCCAAACCACCCCGAACCACCCCGAACCACCCCGAACCACCCCGAACCACCCACCTGCACCAGAATCTCCAGAACCATCCCGACCCATCCCGCACACCGGATGTCCGCACGGGAACCCCCCAGAACCTGCGGGAACCAGCCCGGAACCTGCATCAGAAACCGCACCGAACCTTCATCTGGGCTGAGACCCCCAAGCTAAGGCTATTGGGAAAAACTTCTTAATCCAGACCTACATCAGGTACCATCACTCCTCCTTCTTTCAAGCCTGCTCCCTTGGATTGGGATGTTTCTTCAGGACACGCGACTCAGATCCTGCCAACAGCATTGCAATGCTGCAAGCATCACTAGCCAACACGGTGATGTCCAGCGCCACGCAAAAAGAGCCACAGATGTTACAGTAGAATTTCAATGGCCCATGGAATTTGAAGCAGTCGACTAGTGACTAGTCAGTCAACTGACACTCACTGGGTTTGCGCTTTTCAAGTTTCAATCGAATGGTATGAGAAAGCCAACACACAGCAACGGAGATGTTGGACTAACGCCCTCCTTCAGATGACCTCAATGAGAGAGAGTGGTCTGCACCTGAGGCTGAACATGCAAAGGACAAAGCCCCACAAACCCAGAGATTGGGAATTCACCGTATCAAATCGTACCTTTTGGCTCGAGCCATTACTTTGCTCGTTAGAGCATGTTGTGTCCCTACATCTACCGATTGTATCTCCATGCTTGTGGGAATCTGTTCCAATCATTTCCAATCATTTTACCTACCCAAACGTGGTAAAAGTTATTCCCGATTTGCTGGTCAAATCCACTATTCCATGATGTTCCATGGGTTATATCCCCAATTGTTTTCAGCCAAACTCAAATTCACCAGCTTCGTCATGTGGATCCCAGCTCTGGTTCAAAGCCCTTTCGTTTGGATAATTCACTTGGGTATCGGTTACTGTAAGGCTTGATTCCCAATATGACTGCTGTATGACCACAAAATTGCAATTGTTAATAGGAAAATGATATTCTCAACTCTGGTTTTTCCCATTGTTTTTCAGACAACGGGGTCATGCAGGGAAATCCTGTTGGTAAAATCCCCATTGTTTTATTCAAAAAAAAACATTGATTGCCAGTTAAATCAAGCTGAAGCCCCAATGTCTTCCTGGTTAACCCCTGCTCTTGCAGATAGAACCCACATCTTCGACCCATTTCCAGAAGAATTTCCACAGCTGAGCGCGCCCAGCCATGCCAAGAGGAGCTGCGCATGCGTGAGCCACGGTAAGTGGTCATCAGCTCGGGGGCCTTAGGGGTTGGTTCTAAAGATTGTGGGAAACGCCCGAAATGTTGTTGGTTTAGGACCCCATTTTCTCTACTTTTGATAGTTTAGAACCCAACCTTCCCTTCTAAGCCGGCCATTTTGGGGATTGACTTTCCATTGGAGGGTTTAGTTCGAAGCTAATTTTCCCTACGAAAATGGCCTATTAGTCGTGGTATACCTCCATTCTCACACTCGCCCATTTTCCAGGGAATGTTTCTTGCGACTGTTGTTGATTGGGGATTGATGTTAAGCTACA
Source organism: Symbiodinium sp. clade C Y103 (assembly GCA_003297045.1). Taxonomy (NCBI): domain Eukaryota; class Dinophyceae; order Suessiales; family Symbiodiniaceae; genus Cladocopium; species Cladocopium sp. clade C. The sequence continues at coordinate 30,363 of BGPT01000913.1, read as the reverse complement.
TCTTTGGCTTTCAGGGGATTGATTTTATACATGTTGAAAATCAGGATTCGACCTGATTCGACTTACACTGTGGTGTGGATTTAAGCAACAGAACAAAAATGGCGGAACCAAACAAAAAATGATATGTGACCAACAAAAATTTGATGGATTTAAAGTTAACTGACAAAACAGGGAGAATGCAACCAACAAAAAGGAAGAAAAAAGGAAGATATGACCAGCAAAAAATCGATCTGAAGCTGGTTTGACCAAGAAGAACCCAGGTTTGAAGTTTCAAGTGCAAAACAAGTTAATCCACAATAGTCAAGACAGCAATTGTATATACAATGGAGGCCAGGATTTCAGTACCCTTTTGATGGTGCATTGGCCGTAAACATGGAGGTAAATCCTCCATTTTGGGACAAACCTATCTTTGGCCCGTGTTTGAAAGTGAACCATCCCACTTTTTGGATCGCAAACTTCCATATGATATCCGTATTGTTATATTCATATTCATATCTGTCTATCTATATAGAGACGGGGTGAAAAAAAAACTGTGCTGGTGAAATGTCTTCCCACCACGACTTGGGCTCCGCTCCATAGGCGTGGTCAGCGTCCGATCAGTGCAACGCTCAGTGAGGCCGCCACCCAGCAAGGCCTGAGAAAAAGGGGCCATGGAGCTACATATCTTTGCTTTAGGGAAATTAGGATTTAACCAACCAAAATTGGGATTTTCACCAACCAAAATTTCGATTTCACCAACCAACATGTGGATTGAATTGAACCAGCAAAAACTGGGACTCAACAATCAAAAATATGGAGGTATCCATCAAAAATCAGGTTTCAAGTGACAAAAATGATGATTTAAGACACCAACAACCAACAATCTCATCTCCCGATCATTGTACACTCCCATATGTGCCCCAAACATCCCCAAACAATGAGTAGATCATCTAGGATCCAATATATTATACTAAACCAGAATTTCGATCGGGTGGTATTGAATCTTGGAGGGAACGGATTCAGCTGAATAGACATTCATATACAACATTATACAACAGTTTGTTTTGTTGGTTCCAACCATCCATTTCTAATCATGTATGGTATGTAATACGGTATGTAGAGGATTAAAAACCGTCTCAGCAACTACGGCTCAGCAACCAACCCTTGTTTCGCTTCAGCACGGCTCAGCATCCACGGCTCTGCAACCAACCCTCTTTTCGCTTCAGCAACTACGACTGAGCAACTATGCTTTGTTCGGAAACTATGCTTCGGCAACCATGCTTCTAATCCGGTATGTCATTTGGTTTGTGATATGGTATGTGATATGGTATATGTATTATAGTATGATTCTATCCATCCTGTGGGCATACTATCCTATACTATACAAATCTAATTCCAATGCTGAGCCCATCCATCCTGGGGGTACAATGATTTGGGCAAAATGGTTGTGAATAAATCGCCATTTCATGGAGACAAAATGTGAATTTCATACCTTATATAACCAACATTTTTTGCATCAACTCTTCCCATGGAGAGATTGTGAACAAGGATGACACCCATCATGATGAGCAACAAGGAAATATGCTCGTCCGATGGCCGGCTTGGCGCCTCCTTGTACTTGCGACGATTGCGCCGGAGCTGCTTCCTCAAAGACCATCACAACTCTGAGATTCCAAAGTTCTTGGCTTAGCAATCCAATTTCAATATCATCACCACGATAATAATCTCTCGTTATTTATGATATCGGAATCAATGGCACTAATAGTAACACACATTATTCATCAGGTTTGATTAATGATCTCCCATTATTCATTGGTGATCAACACGTTCTTCACGAGCACCGACCAAGGGGTCACCAATAATCTCAACGCACCGAAAAAACTGCCGTCCTCAAAAGCCTTCGTTCCTCAGCAGCCTGCAGGCACTCCCGATCCTGGCTGTCTCAGCCAACGCCGTAAATAAACGTACCATGACTGGCGATGGACTGGCGATGGACTGGCGATGGTTTATGCCACCCATCGAGGAGGTAATATTGCGAATGGTTTTCTCTTTTGCCGGCATCTAGCGACATTAGCTCTTTATGTAAATTTTAGATCTACAACTTACAACTCATAGCTGAACAAGTTGAACCATTCCACCTGGCTGGCAAAGCAACCATTCTCCACCTTGCCCCCTGCCTCAGTGCTGAGCAAATCCTTCGACAGACTGCGTGGCCGCGAGAGCTGCGAGAGCCTCCAAGTGATGATCTTCAATGGAAGACAAGTGTATTGTGTGTATGTGCATCCAGCCAAAACCTTGATCTCTCGAACTGTGTAAAATGGCGGCCAAACATGAAGCTGTTTGGATCAAGTCAAGTGGCCAGTCAATTCAAAGGTACTTTTGCAAAGTCCTTCCAAAATCCTCACCTTCAGCCACCAATAAAATGTGTTCTGGATTTTTTTCTTGGGCGAAGAGCACCAGCGGCCTGTATGTTCAATCTTCCAATCTAGGAAACCATCATCTGGAGGTTTTCTAGAATGGGGGTATCCCCAAATCATCCATTTATAGATGGATGTTCCATTATAAACCATCCGTTTTGGGGATCCTTTAGAAAACCCCAATTTTGACATCGACCTTCAGCCTTCCGATTTCGCCTCGAATCGCTACTGAGTTCAGAAGTCCGAGAACTGGCATTGGATCGTGCCGGAGAAGGTGCCTTAGAATTCATCGGTGGCCAAACACGGTATCAAGACACCGAGAAACTTGGTCAAGATTGGTCATTTGTAGCATTCGCCCATCCAGTTTTGTGGGGGCTGGTAAGTCCTTTCTATGTTCAACCAAGTTCAAAAGAAAAAGTCTCCATCGGAACGGAAGATGACAATGGTAAAAAACCACCAGCCAGCAGCCATTAGAGCGGCTATTGACTGATCTGCGCACGTGGCGGGTTGGGCTTCGGGCCACTCCTCGTTCAATGGAGGAACCAAATGCAAACTTCCGCATCGGTGAATCCAGGCGGGCCAACCTGGGAAAAAGGCTGGAGGCTGGGGGGCCTCACTAGCTTTGCCCTCAACTGTAGACCATTTTGAGGGATCCTGGAGCCCGAAACATATGGGATTTAGGTCAAAGAGCCAAAACCAATGGAGCCTTCTAAAATTGGTCCTGTTTAGAAAGACACCCATTTTGGGTGTTGAATTTTGACCCAGTCCTGACTATGAATCAAAATCCTGTTATCCTTCTGTTCACACCCCCAAGAAATATGGAAAATCATAGGTTTTGGCTCATTTCCATATGTTTGTTGCTCAACCCCTAATTATTGTGGATGAAATCTCCTTTTTCGTGGTTCAAATCCCTTTCTTGCTGAAAAAAAAATGTTCTTTCCTACGTAAATGGCATTCTTCTTGGCAAAACGTCCAATAAATCCCTTCCCCTATCAATAGGGAGTGCTGAACCGCACCGGCTGTGTCCCCAACGACATGCGGCTCAAGTAGTGTTCCACTGCCACCTAGGAGCTGCCGGCCATTGCTCATAGGGAAAGTGTAGGAAAATGATGTTTCATAGCATGGAGGAGCATGGAGCCTGGAATCTGATCATGCCGACCCTATCAGTGGCCGTAGAGCTGCTGGCCTGCTCCTTTTCTGGCATGCCACGGCCTGGAGTCATTGAGCGCGATTGTGGTCGCCTCGCCATCCGTCGCCAAGTGTGAGGCCAGTCCCCAGTTCCTCCGGAGACCATCCAATCTTCGGGGATTAATGATGTGTATGCCATGAGTATCTGTATATCAACAAGACAAATGATTCAAGCAATATCTAATCAACCAAAATTCACTATAAACCTTCTGAATTTCAAACCCAGAAAAAAAAACACATAACAAGATCCATTTATAGTTGTCTTCTATAACCATTGACCAAATCCACTGTTCTAAGGATATCGGACGCCTGGTCGGTGTGCCCTGCGGTGTCCAGTCGCGAGAGGATGAGCAGCTTCGAGACCTGCAGATGCAGAAGCACTGAGTTATCTCAAGTTTAGAGGATCTTACTCAAGTCTATTTTTTCTTGGCTTGGAATCCAATTGCCGGATACCAAATCTTAGTGGGTAAATGGATGTTCATCCCACCCAAAATATGAGATAAAAGATTTCGACGATTAGATTGGATTGGATTGCTTTGAATTCGATTAGATTGACAGATCACATTATCTATCTGTTGGGTTCTCGACTTTCGCCCTTGAAACCATGACTTCTGATTCCTGATGCATCCCCTGGCGTCACCTGGAACGCTCTTCGGTTCGAAGGCGCGGGCCCTGAGGCACCGTGGGCTGAAATTCCTTGCCCCAGAATTGCCTCGGAGCGGAAGAACTTCGGGGCTGGAAGAAAGGCTGAAGTGTCACTTTAAGGCATTTCCACTTTAAAAAGAAAACTGAAAACGAAAAGAATCAGTTTTTGTGATGTTTGTTCATCTGAGCGTTGGTGCTGAAGATCGACCCATGACCCATGGCCCGTGTCATATTTCCCGAGGACACGACTTGGTTTCAGTGTCTTGACGCAAGCTAGTAGACCATTCATGACGAGAGAAGCGTTCGCGCTCACCTTGAGCAGTTGGATTTCCGATGTCTCGATGGGCAAGATCCAGCAACAACGCAACAACAGTAGCACACTGGTAGCTTCGGTAAGTGCTGCACGTCCACGGGCCTGACAGGAGGAAACCCCCGCATGGGATATATATCTGAAAGATGTCATCTCTTGAACTACTCGATTCTACTGGTACTTCGTTGGAAACTCCCTTTGGATTTGAACATTTTGAACTTGGTTTGGTTGATTCAAAAGGAGATTCACATCTTTACTATCAATTTGAAAACTCTTGGTAGCTCTCGGGTCGCCCTTTCAATACGGAATATGGATACAACCATGGCTCCTTAACCCCCTCCCAACCACCGAATAGATGGGTTGCAATAAAAGAATTAATTAGATGTGTTTCTGTATATTTCCATATACATACATATATCCGCCGACCCCGGCCGACAGCAAGGGGAGCGGGTCAGAGAAAAAAGGCCACTATGCTGAAGCCGTCGTCAGTGCCATGTGTCACTGCGAAACCAACGTTTTGGAGGCCTTGGTGTGACTCAGAAGGCGTCGCTGGGCAGTGCCAACCAAACCCGAGGGCTCCATTCCATCCTTCAGTGCCATCCTGTTTCAGTGTTGCGGAACCACATTGTGTTTCAGTCTGGCGGAGCCAGCGGTTTTGGATGCTTGGGCGCTGCACTTTGGAAATAATTTCTTGTAGATTCAGAAGGTGAAGTTAGGAAGTGCTAGCAGCACGCCTGAGGGCTCCATCTGTACAAGAATGGTACAGCTGGGCTCAAGAATTGTCTCTGTTTTGGGTAGGGAAAGCAACTGTTCTCGGGTTGACAATGACTTCACCCATAGGCATCTAGTTGGGAAGTGCAGGATAAAACCATCCATGTTTTGGCTTCCATATTCCCAAACCACACCCAGACCCCAAAGCCCCTGTGCTCTGGGGCGGCAGGGGCAACAGCGCGTCAGCCCAGGGCCCTTTAGATACATATATTATCTGTATGTATATATATATATATACATATAATTATATATCTATATATAAATATATCCCAGAGTATTCCATTATCCAATGATATCCCATCATATAGCATTACTGTATATCCTAGTACATCCCTTTACATCCAATTACATCCCCGTGTGCATGCATGGATGGATGGATGGATGGATGGATGGATAGATAGATAGATAAGATTAGATAAGATTAGATTAGATTAGATAGAAAGATAGAAAGATAGAAAGATAGAAAGATAGAAAGATAGACAGATAGAAAGATAGATATGTATCTATACACACATTACTTCCAGTATATCCGTCCCATTATATCCCTTGATATCCCTCTGATATAATCGTCCCATCTGCCTCTGATGGCGCCACGTTTGGAAGCTGCGCAGGCGTGGAGCGTTGAGATGCCACCCAAGCCTCGAGCCGGCGAACTTGAAGCAGACTGGGGATGGGTTACCCTCTGGTATTTCCTAACATAGCTATGGAAAATCACCATGTTTAATGGGAAAATCCACTAGAAATAGCCATTTTCAATAGCTACGTTTAACTACCAGAGGGTAGAATCAAGAGGGAAAAAGGATGATTGGTTATATAAATGATGATGGATAGATAGTGGATGATTCATTGCAGTTGAAAGTTGATGGATAGATGATGGATGATTGGTTAAATGGCATAGATAGTTCATGGATGATTGATTGAACATCCCAGTTGATGGACGTCGGACGTCTCTGTTCTCATCAAAAAATTATTGGACTTTTGGGATGTCCACCAAATGACCAGAGAGAAATGTCCCATCCCTTTCTTGGCTTTGCTTCAGGGGGTCATCAAATATTTGTACATACATACATACATACATACATACATACATACATACATACATACATACATACATCCATTGCATTGCATTGCATTGCATTGCATTGCATTGCATTGCATTGCATTACACTACACTACACTACACTACACTACACTACACTACACTACACTACATTACATACATTTACATTACATTACATTACATTACATTACATTACATTACATTACATTACATTACATTAAACGCATTTACATTACATTACATTACATTACATTACATGACATGACATGACATTACATACATACATACATACATTATATATATATATTTAGATACATTTTGTGTATATCTATTAGACATATCATGTATATCTACATACTATATATATATAGACACATATCATACACATATTACATATATATATATACATATCATATGTACATTCTTACATACATACATTTTATACATATACATATTATTTATATACATATTTTATATACACAAATCATGTATACACACATGTGGATATATGTATATATATATATATACACATATTATATATATACGTGTGTATATATATATATTATGCATAGTTATTGTATACATTATAGATACTACAGTGTAGAGTACAATACATATTATATAATATTATATATACATATATGATTGATATTATATACTTTATATTGTATAGAATTATATTATTTCTATATATTATAGGAATACAATTTTGTATATAATATTTCTTCATGTTATGTTACGTTATGTCATATTATACTATATTACATCATATTATGTTTTACTGTATCATACAATATGAATATCATAACATTATCATATTTGCATTGTATTGTATTGTACTGTACTTTACTATGTTTCATCATATCATATCATTTCATACTACAATTTATTTTATTGAATTATATCTCTTTATATCCTATTATATCAAGTTATATGTTATGTTCTTGCGCTCTATTACATAATATAATATAAGATTATATTATTCTAGTACATTATATATAGTATACTATATTATATTATGTCATATTACATTATATCATATTATATTATATCTTATCATATTACCATCTGGTAAATTAACATAGACCCTGGCAAATAGGGATTGGAAGATTAGTTTCCTCTAAAAATAGCTATTCTCAGGGTCTATGTTAATATACCGTATTATATTAAATTGTATTATATCATATCATATCATATCAAAACATATCGTAGCATATCATACTATATCATACTATATCATTTTGTATCTGATTTCTTATTCTATATTATTCACCTAGTATATAAGATACAGTAGTCTACTATATACACAAATTTTCCAGCAGATTTCCCAAATGGTGGTTTTACCAACGGCAAAATAAACAATCGTCGGGAAATCCAGGCTATGCGCCTGTAGCGATGGTTCGAGCTTACGGCAACGAACCGGTGAGGGAGCCTGGGTGCCACGGCTACCATGGCGCCACGATTTTGGACCCAGAAATGGCGAGTCATTTTCTTCGCATCTGAAACCATCCAATTTGGATGAGAATGTTAACCCCATACCTAAACAAACGAACGAAATTGACGGGCTGGTCGGGCTAGTGGTATTCCTAGGATCATTTTTACATGTTGAACCATCTGCGAGGGATGATTTTGAGCCATCTTCACACTGAGTTGGAGGCCAGAATAGGGTGCGTCGCTTCTGGCGTCTCCTTAGGCAGCCCGATTTCACAAATGGATTGTCATGATTTTTCTCCAAGGTGGAAAAAATGCCCCATTTCTGCTCAAACCCAGATCACTGATATCAACTAAAGTGCCCAAATCGTTACCACTCATTGTTGCTTAAAATCCCGCATTTTGGGACAAACCCATTGTGTCCTTCTTCTCAGCAGTCGTCAGAATCTTTGGATTTTCCTCCCGCGACGCGAACAAAATGTCGAGTTGGGACTTTCACCATGGGTACCGCCAAACACCCGTTTGAATGGGGTCTATATAGAATTCAATTTGCAAAGTGGGCACTTGAAGTGCTTACATATGGGATCCACCAATCCTTTGCAGTCTGATGCTTATTCGGGTTGGATGGCTATTCTGATGTCCCGTTACTCTTTCCATGAGTCAGATTTGGGCATTTTATTGGGGCTTGTCTGAAAATGGTGGGGCCTTTCCCACAAAAAAAAAAAAATTGCCCGATTGGAGACAAACCCATCTCTACCAAGACAGTTCAGCTGCACGCAAGTCCTCTGGTGTGGCATTTCGCTCGCGCAAGACCATGTTTGGACTCGGAAGGAATAGCTGCAGAGACTGAAGTCTGAAGGGAGAATTGGCTTTGTTAAGACATGTGACATGTGGTATGCCCCAAAATAGAAGGCTTATATAATAGGGAAGATAACCATTGTACTTTGGGGTGCTTTCTTTTTGCACAAACCATCATATGAGTCAAAAAGTTGGTCGGCGGTTGACGCTGCCAGTTCGGTCTTGCATGCCATGCCCCGCCTTGAGATGTCGGCCATGGCTTTGCAGTATAACCCAAGCTGACGTCTGCTCAAAGGGGCTGCGATGCCAAGATGTTCCAGAAAATAAAGAGCCACGTATCTTAGAACATTTCTCAAAGACTTTCTTGTGCAAATGTCCCAAAACAAAACGAACTTTACAAGCAAAACGATGCGCTTTGAGTGTCAAGATTTCCATCCCTTTGGTGGATCAACACTTGAAAACCCACCATGGACCATGAAGAAATATGTGTTTGTATAATATATATATATACACACATGCACATAGAGAATGGTAGTTGCTTAAACGCAACCCGACATGGCAATGAAAAATCACCTATGTAGTTTGATGATTTTCCCAGCTAGAAAGCTCCATTTAGTGCCGGGAAATTCACAGCTAGCCAAGTTTGATGACACCAGAGGGTAAATATATACATGTGCTATACAAGTACTCTATATATACATATACATATAGTATTATATAGTCATGTTCATTGTATACATATCTATTGATGAACTCACTAATATCTATCTATATGTATTTTTTAATATATCCATGGGGGTTTTCCATCCACCAATCCCCATTTTCCCGCCTGGCGAGGCCATGGCCCAAATGTCCCAGGCCACTGCCGAGTTCCAGGACCCGTTTGCCCCGCAGCGCCTTTGCTCGCTCCGGCGCCTGCGTGGCCACCGGGGATCCAGCAGGGTGGATCGGGAATCCACCGAGGTTCCCCGTGGCGTTTTTCAAAAAGGGATGAAAAAAGTTGGTGTTCTACCAGTTCTATGGGTAACTCAGAAATTCAAGATGAAAACTCGGAAAACTCGAAACTTCGCGAAATTGACAGCTCTTCTTTGGGGGAAATAGAATTGCAACTGGAGTTGGGAGTAGGTCTATCCCAGTTTCTGAGCAGCGCAAATGCGAAAGATAATGTTTGATGTATGGATTAAAGAATTCACCATCAGGATGATTGCTAAACACTTTCGAATTGGGATGGTCAAAGGTGGCAACACGGCAAGCGGCCTGTAAGTAGTACAACAGCACCAATGAAGCGTGCCAAATGTAGTTGCCATCTGGACGTTCCTGCGCAACTTCGCACTAGCAAATTTGGCAACTGATCTAAAAATCCACTCATGAAAACAACATCGTTGCTTTCATGAGTGGAGTCTGTACGCGAGTCCTCAAAATCATACTTGAAGGTTGGAGCCTCAAAGAGACAGCAGAGATCAAGGGATTCGGAAGGGGACATCTGTCAATCTGTAGCAGTTTCCCACCTCACTCATCAAATCTTCGTAGCTCCCATCGTTTGATGGCTGCACTTTTCAATCCAGGAGAGACTTGCAGGGACTTGCCACAACAGGACACGAAAGGTCTTAACTCTGAACCTGTCTAAACATCAAAGGATATCGAGCGTGTCTAGATAGGATGGATTCTTTGTCTCAATCTCGCTTGAAGTATAGCGTACATGTTGAGCCCTTTCAGCTCTTTTCACCTTTCAGAGAATGACACGTTGGAGCCAAAAGTTGCCAAACTACTTGCAGCTGCCAAACTTGGAAACAAGAGACTGAGACTAAAACGTCGAACAATTCATGCCAAGAGACACTGCTTTGGCTGTGAAAATCGTCCCTTTCCACTTTGAAGCGCGAAGATCAGACGGCACTCCCACCCAAGGTGGCGAAACAAAGCAACGAGAGATGAATAGATGAGTGCTTAGCAAACTATTCAGCTTTTGAACAAACATACCTTAGTATCGCTTAGTGAATCAGAAGATCCTTTCATCAAACATCTCTCGCCCCCTTGGAGCTTTGGTGGCTGCCGAAACCATACGCACCCGGCCGTATCACGGCGGAAGAAGCACCTCAGGCCTTGAGCATCGAAGCCACCAGCCGCGATGGCAATTGGCTTCAACCCGAACTGAGAATACGACGATGACATCCCAAATTCCAGATCTTCACTTGAGGGGCTCAACCTGGCTCCAGAGTCGCTTGGTGCCACTGTCATGAGTGTAATTCGGGATTCCAAAACAACAAACGTTGGGTCAAATATCCACTGTGACGGGTGATAGGCCGCTCTGAACATGGATTTGCTCAGCATGGAAACCCCCGCCTGCAGACGGCGGACGCTTGGCACGTCTCTTTGGCCGTTTCTTTGGTTGAATCTGCCTGGCAAAACGATGAAAATCGGATCATTCCAATAGACCTCAGTGGGAGATGTGAAAGCCTTGGCCAAACCAAAAAAATTAACTGCATCTGGGTTTCACTAAGAATAGGGTACCCCAAAATCCAGTCATTAATCATCCTTGATCACTACATATCCCCACTGAAATGGCACGGGGTTCAGACAGAGTTCATCACATGGCCTCCTTCGCCACTCGTTCCAGTCCTGGAGAATGTCCACGTCCCATGTGAGAAATTGGACCAAAATCCCAGTGATTCAGAATTCGTTGGCCAAATCCACGGTTTCCTGTAAATTTCCACCAGAAAACAGTGAAATAGGCAAGATCAGTACATTCAATGCGAGCAATCACCTGCTAAACAAATGCCACAGCCTCATTCAATGATTGCTTTGCTGGCACTTGCGAGAGAATTCTGTGGGAACTAAGATTCCATCTTCAGCTGAGCACCTTCGTTTTTCTGATCCGTTTGGAGATTGAGGACTTTCCAGTACAATCTTCAAGAATGATCCTTTCGTAAAGCAAGAAAACGTGTAGTAAACCACAACTGGCATACCTGGATGCCACTTGCCATCTCCGCATCTGCGGGGATGATCTCCGTTGATACCCCAATCTGGCTGGTTGCTTCAACACCCCTTTAAAAAAAAGAAGGCAATGTAGGATAATAATCCCCTATGGATGATCTATTTTGACACCAACCAGTTGAGTTGCCATCTGAAAATCTTGGAAAAACATCCCCATGTTGATTAAAACGCGCTCAAAAACCGAATTTCCGTACTAGTGGTTGGCTGGGACTTTCATGTTAGTTGCTACAGACCCCCACTTCCCCCAGTGCTGAAAACTGCGTCCTCCTGTTTCGGCTTCTCAGCTTCCACAGCAGTTTGCTTCGCGGCCTCATATTGGTCATCGCATGATTATTAGGAAATCCTTCTAATTTGTATATAAAATAACCCCTTTTATGGTAAAATAAGCAATGCTTTGACCATGACATGTCGATTTTTCATGATTTTTCCCCAGGCAAAATGAATGATTCCGAACACTGCGCTCGCCTCAGCCTTCAGTTCTGCTTCTTTTTCTGCACGAGTCTTACCACCAACATTCCTCGGCGCCATGGCACCCATGAGACTGCCGATGATATCACCAGCACAGATCAGCACCGATCGGAAAGCCACCTTTCAATCTGCCCCCTTTGATCGGCCCAGCTACGTGCAAATGTGACCCCATCCCAATCAATTCTCAGAATCTCTCAGGCATGATGAAAATATGGGGCTGGGCCCATGATTTGCTGAACTTGCAACTCTTGTGCGAGCTGCGGCAAATTCGCCGGTTGATCATCATCCCCATGAGAAAGCTTTCACAATTGCCTCTCCAAATGGTGAGAAATCTTCATTTACCCAGCGAGATGCAGCTGCCAGTTCAGCCAGTGCACCTAAAGACACCTTCTGTTCTTGCTCCCAACTCGATACACCAGGCCTCCGTTCGCGGCCATGGGTGGGAACCCCGAAGTTGGGAACCCCCGAAACCATGGGAGATTCAAAAAATGGCAAAAGAAATGTAGTTTCAAGTTTCCAATTTGAAAAAAAAACTATTTATAGTGCTTGGTATTTGAGGTTCGGTCATTCTGAGCCAACTTCAAACCAAGCGAAAGCATGCCTCGAGGCCGAATCGTTCCACGTCCAACTCAGGCTTGATGCCTGAAAACACATCAGAGGATCCAGTTCTTCCGTTGTGGAATTATCCAGGATCCCATTCTCCGATGTTCTTTAAAGGTGCCTATCACATAGTCACATCTTCATGGGATGATCAAATCCATGGGAGGAAGGGCCGCCAATCCAGTTATCATGGGTAAGTACTCCATCTTCAACATCTCTGGTGTTGCATCCAAGCTTTGCAATTGTAGTCTCATCAGACTAGCTTGAATGACTGGCTGTGTGGTCATAATTGGAGACAGCAAAATATCAACAGCCCCGCGCCTACGATTCGCATGCCCAGTGGAGACTGTCCAAGACGTCTTGCCTGACAATCACATCCCTGATGGCTTTGATTTCATCCATAGGGAATCCAATCACATATCAACAGCTGTATGATCCCCAAGAAGCCAGCAGATTGCCCGTGAAAATTGACCAATGAAGCATGATTTTAGGAACACGTGTCGCCAACTGGGCCGCTGGCCTGTTTCAAGGCTTCCTGCTTCACAGCAGCAATGGAAGCCTCCACAAACAATGAGATCAGTGTCCCGAAATCGTTTCAAATAACATGATCGTTTCAGATAACATAGTGAGGAGACCGCACTCCTACAACTATGGAACTGTTTTAGGGTTTTCCCAACTCCTGAAACACCCCTTGATGACCAATTGCTTGACCCTGAGAAAAGAAAACAATTCAGTCTCTCAGGAGGATCATATTCCTTACATTTGCTATCATAAATCACCATCATAGACGTAAAAGCATACTCATATCATCCACTTTGCCAGCCGCCTGCACTCCATGGAGGTAGCCAGCTTTCACGCAGGCGGAGGTGGAGTAGGTGCTGTCCGTCAGGTAGATATCCAATGCCCCGTGCAGGCCTAGTGCCTGGCTTAATGTTGCAGTCATCCGTATCAACGCAACACTCCGTATTCTTTTAATGTATTCATACATATGTATATGTATATATGCATATACGTATATGTATATATGCATATATATATATATACATATACAAATGATACGTGTGGAATTGTACATCCATATTGATATATACATACATAGTTCAATGTATTTCTATGTATGTATATATATATATATAATATATATACTTATACTTATATGTGTGTATAATTATATCTATGTGTATGCAAAATATCAACATGGGGTGGCTTTAAAGGCCATAAGTAATATAGATTGATGGGGATCGGGATTGAATGTCACCCAAAAAAAATGTTTGGCCTTGTTTGTTTGAGTACGATTGGATGTACGATACCTATCGGATCATCTATGAGGAGGAGAACATCGAGCTACATCAGCTATCTATTGTCGTGTTCACCAAATTGTGGAGTATTCGACCAACACGCAGCAACAGCGGGAATTGCAATAATTGCAGTATTTGTGAAAACAATAGATGCAGTAGCTCGCATATGATGGCAACTAGAACTATTCGCTCACACTGTGGTACCTGCAAATGCCTATCACAATGCCCACACCTAAGGGGACAATAACCAAGAATATTTTCATCTGCCCATGTCGTACAAAACCGTCAGATAGGTATGGGTCAAAGACTTAGTTCCCCTACGCCTTCCATTCTGACTGGTACCTAAAGGGATGTCGTTCTGGACACCATCAAATCACCTTGGTTTTGACTCTTCGCGACCCAATAAGATAATAACAACCAACACAATAGAAAAGTAAAATCCAATGCTAGAATAGTGCTGTCTACTTTTTTATCTTTGGGGGCTTGCTATAATACTGCTATAATGTTTGCCATTTCTGCTATCTTCACCCCATGGAACTCCGCGACAATCGGTGGCACCTGAGGGATGTTGGATGACAGCACCATGCCCGGTACAGCTCCACGACCTGCAGATTTTGCAGGGTCTGTCAGGAATGGATTTCTACACATTTAATTAGCACTTAGCCTTCAAGCATGGGTGAGCTTCTATACGCTGATGCAACCGCACAGGAAATGCAGACTATCTGAGCCACAGACTCAGATTGCCGAAGCACGCAGATGCCTGTCGCAAAAAATCGAAGCTCGTTGGTTTCAACCCATCCCAGAAATCCCAATCTTTCATGGTCGAAACCAGCTTGAATAATATCTTTGAGTATTCTTCCAAGGTTGAGAGTCTGAAATAAAGTTTGGTTGATCTGAACTTCTGAACTGTGGCTTTCAGTCAGAAACCCAATGGAATCCAATGGAATCCAATGGAATCCAATGGAATCCAATGGCTCCTTGCTATCGGCGAATCGCACGGGGTTGTTCAGGGAGTAGGCGACTCCTCCACCGACCAATGAGCCGTGCAAGGCACAGATGCCGGGGATGGCCATCCTGATGTCGGCCACGGGCTCAGGGTGGGGTTCCAAAACGGGATTCCAATAGTTGGGTAAGGATCAATTCTGGAATATGGAGGAGATATGTATATATATATATACATATATAGTACTTAATGATAGTAGTTCTTACTATGCCCATACTATTGCCATCATTCGGGGATTTTTTGCGTAGCATGGGATAGTAGTGACCAATACTTCTTGGGGAGTATCATATAATCCCATACTGATGATTCCCAACAGATTATGAGAATACCCAATGTATCAAGGGAAGATTAGCAACCCCCGAACTGATCCTCAACCAATAGGGCTCAACTCAACACTGCGCAGTTGATGATCAAAGCTGAACATCTGCGCATTCATCTAGGAAGGGGACTCTCTGCAGCGAATAAACGGCAGGTAGCCAGCATACCTGAGCTTCATGGCTGTCGTCACTTTTCCCCGCAATGGATTGATTTACAGGAAAATCTACAGCAAACCCTCGAATTTACCACGAAATATGGGGGGGGGTCCTTTTTCAACTTTCCCTTAAAAAAAAACAACAAAAACATGTTTTTGTATGTAAGACTGGACATGGCTTGGCAATGCAGACCAGGGGCTGGTTCACGGTGAGAGCGATGTGTCCCGGATATAACTTTGGGTTTGGATTACCACCTGCAGCAACTGGGTCTGGAAATTGGGTGCACCCCCAAAGTTGAGGGTTTGTCATCACTTTTTCCTATAGATAGATTGATTGATTGATAGATTGATTGATAGATTGATAGATAGATTGATTGATAGATAGATTGATTGATAGATTGATTCATTGATTGATTGATATATATATATACACAGATAGATAGATTGATTGATAGATAGATCGATTGATAGATTGATACATTGATACATTGATACATTGATAGATGGATAGATGGATAGATGGATAGATTGATAGATTGATAGATTGATAGGTTGATAGATTGATAGATTGATAGATTGATAGACTGACTGATAGATTGATAGATAGATAGATTGATTGATTGATTGATGGATAGATTGATAGACGGCTAGACCGATAGACCGATAGACCCATAGACCCATAGACCGATAGAGTGATAGATTGATTCATTGATACATTGATAGATTGATAGATTGATTGATAGATTGATTGATTGATACTTAAATATGTAGATACATAGAGAGGCAGACAAGATAAGATTAGATTGGGTAAGATTAGATCAGATAAAGTGGGTAAGATAGATAAGATAATATCTATGAGATCTATCAGATATTGTAACCAAGATGTATATATCAGATCTTTAATACCTATAAGATCTATCAGATCTATAAGATCTATAAGATCTATAAGATCTATAAGGTAGGATATGATAGGATAGACATGGCAATGAAATGGGGTACCACCTGTCGAGCAAAAGCACCCCACTGCACAGTAGCCGAAGCGACAAACAGCTGTCCGTATGCCTGGGCAGAAGTGAGGCCCGGAGCCCTGAATGACATACGCTAATGGCTTGCCATTTGCCATCGTCCTCAGTGATGCAGGTGAAACTCAAGGAAAAGAGGCAGGGAGGGAGGTTCACCAAAGCCATCCATTCAGAAACATTGGGGGTGCTTGGGGTGGATATCAAAACCCGATTCCGAGATCCCAGGCAAATAAAGACGGGAACACCGAAAGGTGAGGATCATGGGAACTGTGCGTGGTGTTCAAGCAATCTCAAAGACGTTAGCCAACTGGTGTCATCCACTGCAGATAGGGATGGGGAGCAAATGATGAAGCTACCACAACCTACAACCCATGAATTCCCGAACAGCGCCTACCTGGGCCCTTGAGTCCCTTGAGTCCCTTGAGCTTCAAACTTGGGACTTTTCAGGAGCTGTATCACCTCAACAAATGATGACCTGTGCCCTGCTTTCCACAACTGCTGCTGGCAAACACACTGCTGAGCCGCGCACAGCGTCCATGCCAAACAAGATGTCCTGAGAAGTATCCGGGTCCATCCTGGTGGGAGGCAGCAATAAATGTCAACATCACCGTCCACGTCAATGTCAACACCATCAACATCGACAGCAAGATAATAAGATTAACAACAATAATGATAATAATAGTAATATATTAATATTATTACAACAAAATAATAATAATGATGATAATAATAAATAAAAATAATAAATAACAATAAATGATCATCATCATCATCATCATCATCATCATCATCGTCATCATCATCATTAATCATTCATCATTCATCATTCATCATCAACATCAAAAAGCACCTTTAGACAAGGCAAAACTATCAGTCATAAGTATTGCTACCAAACATGGCAGCTGGGCATATTGAAGGTGGCCTGCGCATTCAGCTCCTGCTCAGGTCCAGATGGGTGCAGTTCCACTGCTGCCAGTGCTTACAACCATAGTTGTAGGGGCCCCATATCCCATCAAAGCAAGATGGTTCGCAAAATCTTTGGGAATCCCAAAAAACTCTAACTTTGGAGCCGCACCAGCCGGGGTCCAGCAGAAGGACTGGAGGAGTAGTCTTGGTGATCAGTACTCTGTGGCGAGAATCTTCTGGACAGTCAGGACCTCAGTTTGTGTTGTGCCCATATCTTGATTGTCTTGCTTGCAAATCTTGGGAACAGGTTGAAGACACAACAAACAAACAGGGCGCCGTTGAATCACATGTCACTTGTCCTTGGACTACGTTTGGAAACAAAACGGTGAATGATCTGACTTGTGTCACCTGACTTTCAGTTGGCAGGTCACGTGAATCGACCTAATACTAAGGCCATCGAACCACAACCGTTGCGAACCTTTTGGTCTTCGGCCATGTGCCAAACAGCTACTTTACTTACTCTACTCTATTAGTTCCTAGATTTTGTATCGTCGTTTATCCGGATTTACGGGAGGCTCCAAACAACGCCCTGCAGGGTGGAGTAACAATAGTTCTTTGTCCTCTCGCGGCTCCCTGCCTTGTAACTAAGAAAACACAGTGGAAGTATCGCCACGGGCATTTGGTCTTCGGCACTGACATGTGGTTGAATTTGAATTTATTGACAAATGAACCAAAAAGTCACCGTTTCTACCGGGTGATTCATTACAGTCTGCCATTGAAAATGGCCAATTTACAAATGATTTAGCCATAAAACATGTTGATGTTCCATAGCAAACGTGTAGTTTGCCAGAGGGTGCCCTTTTCAAAAGGGTGCTTTGCTTGGGTCTACCATCTAAATCTGATGTTCACATCAAACCAGATGGTAGTTTGCGGACATGCATCCCGAAAATTGTGAAAAATTGCAGGTGGCATGCCCCGTACCCAATTGGGTAGAAAATAGGGTTCTGCACTGATAAATGGGTTTACCCATTCAACGGCAGATATATCCAGCATGAATCCAACTTCAGTTGTAAACCAACAGAAACCTCTCCCTGGGAGGCCCAATCGTTTTGTAAAAGTGAAAGATGGCAAACGAGAAAGAATGTTTCTGATGTTTTGGGATGATTCCTCCAACTGGAACCATCATTTTTTCGGTTTTTTAGGCTTCCTCCCTCACTGGGTGGGCCAGGCCATACTGAATGGTGTTGATCGGCTTGGCGGAAATGCCCCACATCAAGGCCTGCCCGGGACCCATCGTCGAGACCTTGCTGTACCTGCGGCAGGGTCCACAGGGTTTCCCACCATGGGTAAGTCAACCCCTATGAAAATGGAGGGTTGACCATCCCGCAATGGATGGCTTAGTGGCTTAATCCAATCTAACCAACCTGACCATGGCACGCATATTTCCTCTGCAACCATAACCCTGACGGGGGGAATTCACCACTATTTCACCCGCATTTCCACCGTTTCTCCTGCATCAAAAGTCATGGGGAAATCCAGTCTTCAGTGCCTGCTTGGCAGCAAGTGTGCTCCCAGAAGGGCCTCGATGCGACACCCAACTCTAGGGAGTCCGATACCTACATCAGTCACATCTGAAGCTGTAACTGAAGCTACAAGCAGGTATCTAAGAGGTATCTAAGTGTAACTGCTGGGGTTGGGACTCCAACAACTCAGATTCTTGGTCTCAGAACTGAGGCATGTACTCGCCGCCCTTTCTGCAAGGAACCATCCCAGGTCCTTAGTCCCCCACTAAACACCAGGGCCTGGAGTTCTTCCCCAACATGACAACATCCTGCTATTCACATCTCATAATACCATCATGGCACTTGGGCTTGTCAGTGTTCAAGAATTGGGTATACCGGTGTACCAAGCCACCCAACAAGTAAATCATCCTCTTCCCCTGAGCTCGGTTACTCTTCACATGGCTGCTCGACGGGCGCCTGGAGTTGAGCGAGCCCACGCAATGCACAGATCATGGCGTTGCCCGATAAGGCTATGTGGATGAAAAAGGAAATCGGATACACAACTTTAGCATACCATTCAAATTTAGACCTAGCAATTTGGGGAATCACCAAATCCTACCCTGATACAGTTTCGATTTTGACCCACCAACCACCCAGAATACCCAGCATACCCAAGGTCCAAGCCATGCAAGCCAGGCTCAGCCGGCAGCCGGCAGAGGCTTGATCTCATTCTGACTGCGGAAGCCACTGCTCTTAGATTGTGACCCAAATGGAAGCTATTTACATTGTGGGAGAATGTCTTGTTTTCAAACAAAGACAAAGAAGAGTCGCTCCGAACAAGGACAGTCGCGCGGATCAGCTTTTTCCGAACTGTGATCCGACTCCCAGCATCGAAACAAAGTTCCTGCCGTGCTCCTCCAATCGGAGGTACTGCGAGACCACACGAGTCGTTAACGAAAAATAACTAGGTGAGACGTCAAAAAGCTATGTCTTCCCGTCCAGGTATTTGGGAAAGGATTCAATTTGGATTAGCATCAGGTCTTTCTCTGTCCAGAGGTGGCAAAAGAGACAAACCACGAAAAGATGGGGAGCCCGGTCATCGGCTATGGACCTTAAGACTCGCATCAGAATAGTTGTTGTAGCTTGCAACATTGTTGTCTAGCTGGATCTTCATGCCATATGGGAAATTTCTGTCCTGGGTTTCAATGTGACACCCAGGTGTCTCGTCAAAAGGATCCGGTGCTTGCGAAGCGATCGATCCGTTTGTGATGGATTCGAGTCTGCAAGACCTTGGCCGACTGGGCCAAAGGTGATTCGCAACTGGGGTGTCTTTATAGCTGGGATGTTGCGAGAGATATACAATCTGTATATGTATATGAATATCATGTGTATATATGTTAGTGCATATATATATATATATTATTGCTAATAATCTACATATACATATATATATATACCATCTGTCTGTATAGGTGATATAGATAGATATAGCTGTAGCTACTAGAACAACGATGTAGATCTAGTTCTAGATATGTAACATTTTTTTCTACGCATAGGTCTCCAAGTTCCTCATCGAGCCAAGACACTGGTGACCATTCGTGCCAGTAGAAGTGTCTGTGTGAAGGTCCTGGACAACGGGGGATTTGGAGCTCGTTGCACCATGACCACACCACTTTCCAGCTACGGACAGTCGTAGCGTTGCGAAAAAGCAGTCTGAGAAAGAGAACCAAACGCTGGAACGGCGTTTTTGGCTCTGTGTGACTCAATTACTTAAACAAATTCTACTCTTGGTTCCACAGATCCCCCTACCATCGTCAATTTCGCTCTTTGGAATAGGGCATCGCTACCCCTCAATCCTATCGTTGATCATCATTCTTCCCCTTAACCGGCCATAAAAATGATGAAGAAATCATGGATTTACCAACGGCCAAAAGCAAGGGTTACCTGTTTAACCCATGGTCTCCTGACCTCATTTTGGACAAACTCAAAGGGAAAATCCCATGTTTTTGGTCTTCACCCTAAGATGGCGCCTTGGCAGCTCCAAGTGAGAGCTTGCTGCAAGGAATCATTCAACTGGTGCCGCTACGAGGCAAGTTTTGAGATGGTGAGACATGGGTTCATGGTGAACTGATGGAAGGTCTAATGATGATTGGAGGATGGATGTAACAATGGTGGGATTGATCATCACTATATTCACCATAAGGACAATAGTCACAATAATCAATGATACCCTCTGGTAAACTAACAGTTTGCGATTGAAAATGGCCATAGAAATAGTGGATTTTCCCAGTAAAAATGGTGATTTTCCATAGTTATGTTAGTTTACCAGAGGGTAACTGTAATGATCAGTAATGATTTATGAATAAACACTAACTTTCATACATGTCTGTGACGAGCATAGATGGGTACAAACGGATCCACACAAGAAGGATGACTACAATCCTACGAAACAAAGTACTCGTTTTGGGGGGTTGGCTGCTTCTCAAATGAAAATCAATCCCAAAATAAGAAAGCTGAACCGGATGAATCTTCATAGGCTAGAAACTGAATCCCTTTGATGGTTTTGCTGGAGCATCACAAACATGAGTAGGTGCAACACAACTTGTGCTATGTACGCACATCTCAGCATACGCCCTCGACCCTCGCCTGCCATTCTCGCGCTTTTTGAGGAAAGACCAGCGGCCCATATCTGGACCTAGCATGAATTACAAGCACAAAATTATCATGAATTATCTATATCTCCCTTGTTCCTGTTTCAACATTGACATGTCTATCTGACCTGATCTTCCATGCCAGAATCTGTTGTTCCCTGCTTCTCCAACTTCTTGTCTGAAAATGGCATACCCAAAAGCTGATGGTTTATCAGAGTCATCATCATCCTCACCATTCTTAGACCAACTGGGACAAACCCCCCAATCCCTTCAGTCTCCAGCAGCCAGGGAGGTGAATCCGCCGTGGGCAACGGCTCTTTCTCCACCGATGCCTCACAGATTTCATTTTTTGGTTCGGCTCATCATGGTCCTGCCTGCGGGGGCAAAACCATTGGGTCTATCTGGAAATGGGGTTCACCTCCAGATTGACATGAAATACTAGGAAAAATAATGCTTAAGCAGTTGATTTAGGGGTACACTATTTTCAGACAAACCCCGTGGGCAAATGAACAATCCAAGTTCCAAATTTCTCCAAATGATATTTGAGATGATGTTGGTTGGTTAGATGTTCACAGGATCCTAAAGACCCATCCAGTAAGAGCCAGACGCGCAGCTGCTGGGAGGCATACGAAGGCACCTGCCCACTCCAGAGATTCCCATACCAACCACCTGGCTGTGACCCCTTAGTCTGGGGGAAGTCCAAAGTCGGTGGTGTTCACGCTCCAAAAAACCATCCACTGGTGGATTTGAGCGCTTGCTGTACCCGATTCTTGGACGCAGCCCCGATTTACACCTCTGAGTTCAAAGCGGACAGTAAGAATCGCATTTTGGAAAATCATCATCCAACACACATTTTGTTGTTCCGCTTCCCATCTTCATGGGCTCTGTCCGGTCCCCCATTTTTCAACCTATGCATCTCTGTTTTTAATGGTGATGACACCTACATATGGATGTGGTTGAAAATAGGCTACCCCTAAATCCAATAATTTGGAAATGATGTCCCCCCTTAGAATTGCCACCAATTGTACGTGAACCCCCAATTTCTGGGCAAAGTGAGATACATGTTGGCTAATATTTATTGTGAATTGCCAATTCCCTAGGGTTGGCTCCGGTTTCCAGTAAAACAATGGCACAGAAAACTCACGACATTGCACTTGTTTCTCGCTATGGACCTGCAATCCTAAGGGGTCTTGAGCCAACACACCAATGTATTGTACAGATGTTCCATGGTGTTTGACNAATCCTAAGGGGTCTTGAGCCAACACACCAATGTATTGTACAGATGTTCCATGGTGTTTGACTCCTTCCCTGGGATACCGATATTGTACATGTTGGGACGTGTTCCCGTCTACATGTCATTCGCACCCCCCACGACTGGCATCTTCTTGAAGCCAGTCGCAGAGTTAGCGCAGGGAAGTTCCCAAAAAGAAAATGCAGNTGGCATCTTCTTGAAGCCAGTCGCAGAGTTAGCGCAGGGAAGTTCCCAAAAAGAAAATGCAGGTACATTCATTGATCGAATTCTCTTCTATACCAAATTGGAAGTTGGTATGATACAAGTCTTGGCTACGCATTGTACACGGCTTGCTCACTACTCCTTTACACTACCACTATCAAGCTTGCAATCCCCTAGGAATCCACGTCCTCAGTATGAGTAACGTTTCATCCGACACACGTGCAAAAACTTCAAAGGGAATGACACTGGACATGTCAGGATTTTACATCCCATCCAGATAGGATATTGTGAGACCGTTGTCATGCGAATTACGCCACTCAAAAGCTTGCAGAATCGAAACATTGGTGGCTACAAATTAGCCGGCTCAGGTTCCTCTCAGGAGGGCTCAAAGTCAATGCAGTAGGACTTTGTGAGCATTGATTGCAGTCGTCAAACATCGCAGAGGACCTATGCAGAGGTCGATACATCGAACCCGCATTAACGTCGACTCCCACCGTGCCAATCACGGTGTCCACCAGCGCTCCAATCATTGCGGTCACTTCCACTACCCCAACTTCGATCATCGCGCCGCCATGGTGCATTTTCCTGACGTTCTGCATGATATTGTGTGGGTTTCCCCTCTCCTTTCTCCCCTTTCTTTCCTCCTTTGGCGGGTGCAGCTTTGGCTTTGGCATCAGCGCCAAGCACTCTTGATGGTGGTGGAGGCATCGGAGGTCTGACACTGCTGTGTGTTACCCTCGTGGTCGACGATGATGCTGCAGCTGTATCAGCGGTATCAGCTTCAGTAGTAGCAGTACCGGTGGTGTCTCTTCGGAACTCACTTGGTACTGGAGTGTCTACTATTGCAAGGATATGAGCCGGTGATGAATGAGTTGCCCATTGTGGGCGTTGTGTTTCACGACTCTTCTCCCTGTTCCACTCGTCGATCGCATCAAACAGTCTTTGTTGATGAGCACGTGGGACTTGCATTCCATTTTGCATGCACATGTGGATCACTNCCACTCGTCGATCGCATCAAACAGTCTTTGTTGATGAGCACGTGGGACTTGCATTCCATTTTGCATGCACATGTGGATCACTGCTAGCCTGCGGTGATCGTATCGGCAAGCACAAATCAAATCAACTGGGTTCAGATAGATGGTGTTGATGAAGCGTTGGTTTCTGAAGAAATATACCGCATTCACACCATAGGCACCTGCAATGAAGCGCCTCATGAACCTTGATTGCTCTTGCAGATTGGCCACAGCCAACTCATGTGCATATTCTTCTTCAGTANATTCTTCTTCAGTAGCTGTTTCCCTCCGAATCTTCCTCCTTAATGTGTCGTCCACTGCAAAGTGAGCTTTGAACTCTTCCGCAGTGTATCCACATTCGAGAATGTATGTGGCCAACCTCTTGAACACCAATGCTCCGTGGTATGAACGTATATACCCATCAAGTCCTTGATCGAACTTGGTCTTTTTGTTCATCCAATCTTGGTAATGTTTCTCCAGCTGTTCTTCATTGGGTTCAATGAGTTCACCATCATTATCAACGCCCAGAAAAGGGATCTTTGGATCGAGGTCGAACCTCTCTTGTGCCTTATCATTGTGGGCACTTNGTAGATCTTCTTCAGCTCGCTCCTTTTGGCTACCAAGGCCAACACTTGAGCACGAATGCGATTTTGGGCTTTGAACTCATAGTAGATCGTCTTCCTGAAATTCTCCCACCGTTCAAGCACCTCAGACCATTGGAGTTGGCCATAGCGGTTCTTCCTGCTATCGACCCATGCGGAATCATGCTTCATGAAGGTGTCGNATAGTAGATCGTCTTCCTGAAATTCTCCCACCGTTCAAGCACCTCAGACCATTGGAGTTGGCCGTAGCGATTCTTCCTGCTATCGACCCATGCGGAATCATGCTTCATGAAGGTGTCAACATCCAGCACCCTCATCACAAGCCAATCCTTCTTTCCCCTTACTGTCAGTCTTGACACCAACAGCGTGTCTGAGTATGGCATTGAATCTTTTCGATTGCTGAACGTACCATGGTGGGATCTGATGAGCTGAACGTGGTACCCAATCCTTGTTCGTGAACACGGGGACCTCACTCCAACCTTTCCCAGCATATTCTGTACCTTTGATGTCCATCAGTTCAAGCCGTCCAACGACTAGACCACAGGTGTAGAGCTGAAAGTTCGCATGTTTGAACTTGCCCTGGTCAGCATCAGCCGGGTGTCGGTACACGACCCTGCCTTCGATGTGATCCCGTACTGAGGACACAATCGGTGGCGACT
Organism: Symbiodinium sp. clade C Y103; assembly: GCA_003297045.1. Classification (NCBI taxonomy): domain Eukaryota; class Dinophyceae; order Suessiales; family Symbiodiniaceae; genus Cladocopium; species Cladocopium sp. clade C. Next base: position 5,124 of record BGPT01000913.1, on the reverse strand, counting down.
CGGAGCTTGCTCTTTCAATGAGTAACTCCATCTCTTGCACATCCCTTGGCCCTCCATGAGAGATATTGACATCGTTGACACGATACTCGCCTCCATCGGCCCTGTCCCCGATTTCGTTCATGTAGGTAGGGGTTGAGTATTCACACGTTTCAATCTCCTCGGTGGTCATTTGCGTAGGCCTAGTCCATCTCCTCTTCCGTGGGAATGAGGTCTTGGGCAATTTGTCCTTGCGACCACGTGATGACTTTGTCGTCTTTTCCGTTCTTTCTGACCTTGGAGGTGGTGACTTGGATCCACTCTCCAGGTTGGTCTTGATCAAATTCAATGAAATGGCCATCTGCACTTTTCCCGGCTGCTTACACTCTTCAATTTGATGATCACCACCACAGACAAAACAAAAGTTGGATGAACAGGCGCCATCAACTAGGCCTTCAAATTGCTCAAACAATCCTCTGATGCCCATTCTGCGCCTCTTCGCCTCTTTCTGAGGTTCATCATCTTCGTCATGCTTCTCCTCTTCACCCCCCATGTCCGCATCACCTTCATCGCAGGGTTTGTCCTCATCTTCCATTTCCTCATCATCGTAGGGCTCGGTCGGGGCTTCCTCCGCCGTGGGCATGAAGTCGCCTTCTTCCTCCTCCTCGTCAGACGAGATCTCGATGGGCAATTCATCCTTCTTCTTCGGTGGATTGGGCATTCTGGTGATTGAATGAGTCGCAAGCAAGCTAAGCACACCGGTCTCATTCAGTACTTGATTGACCACTTGAACTTCGACTTGTGGGACATGAGCTTTCCTCGACCTGC